>JAVLUX010000012.1:45566904-45919404 GCA_032164185.1 Moxostoma hubbsi
CAGATTCATCAACCAATCAGAATGATTTATTTGTTCTTGGTGGGTGTAGTCTTTAGGATATGTCCCAGTCCAGGCCTTCTAGCTGGCATTGAGTGACACAATCATGCTTTAAGTGATGAACATAATTTCAAAGCGAAGAGTCAGCTGTCATCACTGCTGTTATTGCCGTTGAGAAAGAGATCCTTCTTGATTTAAAAACCTGAGATGTTCTGCATGACTGCGATTGATTCATTAAACAGGAAAGGAGGATTGATTTTCACTTCAAGCAAATTGATAAGTGCTTTTTCCAATGTTATAGCAACATCAGGAGTTTTCTAATGGCACTTTTCCACTGCACGTTACGGTTCGACTTGACTTGACTCTGCTCGCTTTACTTTTCCACTGCTGTTTAGTGCCGCCTCAACGTGGGTTTGATTATAGGCTGATAGTCATAGTTGCACTGCCTCTACTGCCATGACATCATCTTAAACGCGACATAAAACAATAAACAATAACACGACCACTTGCTGTTAGCTACTAGCTCATTGTGCTGCATAAAGCAGTTGTTGCATAGTTATTACACATACATTACACAAGTGTAACAGTTAAATTGGTCTGGTTGTTTTAGAAGCAAGCTTCCAGTAGCTGGTCAACTAAATAAAGTGAAGCTTTCAAGCAGAGTTTAGAGTTAACGTAACAAAACGTACCATCCTCCATTGTGGACTCCAGCCGTGGCTGAGTCCAGGGCACTCTACCTCCCATTGCTCGACGGTCTAGATAGCTTCCATTTGGTTGAACCACTTCCACTTTTCCTTGATGGTTCTGTAGTGACTTTAATTTTTTTTTACTTTTCCCTACGCTGTTGGTAGCCGTGTCTCAGCTGTGCGGCCAACAGCTGAGACACTTCCTGAAATACTTTTTCTTTTTGCTCGTCACTATTGAGAGGAATGTCTGCACCTTGTTTACTGACCATGGCATGGTTTTGCGCACAGCCATTTATTTTTACAATTCAAAAGTTGTGTGAACAAATGGTGTATTTATAATTAAGTAGTGCAACACAACGCTGCTTAATTCTATCCTTATTGGTGCAACCCACAATTAGTCTATGTCTTACACACCCATAAACATGCACAGGCAAAGAAAAAACGACATAATATCAACAAGGACAATTATGCAGTTTGGCAAGGTTATGGAGAAATATGTTGATATGAGCGTAGGCATTGCAGTCAAGTTCGATACTCATCAACCTCAAATATGAATTACGACAAAATGTAAAACAGAAATGTGACAAGAGGCAAGAATAAGCTGAGGGTTGAATGGATGATTTGTGGTACTGAAGTGAGCTTTGCCCTGGGAGAAACCGATCTGGGTAAGTGTAGCTCTTTAGTGGCTGGATATGACAGCTTTGAATTAAACATAGCAAATTTTCCTGAATGATTTTATATTTGAAAACAGAATAAAACTTCACATTAAAGTTAACTCTCAGGACAGCTTTCATTTTAATTTGGGTTTTAATAATATATTTATTTCTTCTAGTAGAAGTTTGATGAGAGTGTACCTAAAAAGTTTAATTCTGTCTATTGGATATTTTGATATGCACCTATTCCACTCGTCTGTCTCCTCTCTGAAGGATATGACCATAGCTGCAGCCTGTGCGCCTCCTGGTGGAGGTCGTAACCCTGTAACCCCTCGTTTCATCCGCCACTTCAGCATGCTGTGCCTCCCAACACCCTCTGAGCACAGCCTCAAGCAGATCTTTAAGGTTAGACAGATTGTTTCACTCATTTGTAATGAACATATTGCATTTACAGGTGTCACAGGCTGTGTTTAATAGCAAAACAACTCTGGATGTGTCACTTAAAAAAGGCAGGTTTAGCTCTGTTCTAAAACCTAGTGTGCTGCCTGCCTGCACTGCTTTTTATGGCATCTTTAGCCACTTTTCCACCTTCTGGATGAACCCTTACCATTGCAAAATCAGGATTAGAATGAACCAACTGGGCAAGTGACCAAACGTGAGTGGCCACATCACTAAAGATGTTCCTCTAGTACGGTTCTCCAGTACTGATTACGGTTAAACGGTTGTGCTTTGAATTTGTGCAGGAAACATTTTTTATCCATACCAAACCAAACTGTGTTTTAATGGAAATGCTAATGGTACCATTCACTAATCGCAGAATGCATTGCGACGAAATACAGAAGCCATCCAAGAAGGTGGACAATGTTGTGTATAGTGTCAGTTGCAGTCATTTATACAGTTTATACCTGATATTAAGATGCGTTTCGGATGGTTTGATCAGAAGTGATCAGTGCTAAATACAGGGGGTAAACGGGGGTTAAAAAGTTTTGTGATTGGAAAAAAACTTGGATTGGAAACCACAAAGACAGGTAGTCAAATATGCATGTGACCACATTGCATTGGATGTGTAAACACTGTCCTGATGCATCCCAGACAGCAGGGAAGCACCAACCCTCACCTGTCAATCTAACAATGCGCTAAAACAAGAGTTTGTAACACCCATATTTTGAGCAAAGCATCACAGGACATAGAAAAATGTGGATAGTGTCATAGTTGGAGCTGTCCATGGTTCTGAACTGACAGCCTGAGAGATGGAGCTATCCAGAGAATGGGCAGCCTTATAGTTGGAGATTTCCAGAGTTCTGAACTGTCCAGGGTTCTGAAATGACAGCTTTCGAGCTGAAACGGACCAATGCCGTAGCTGTCCATGTAGATGTTTAAACTTACACTTAGATGTTTTGATATGGTAAACTATACACGTGCTGTGCTATAGCTATACACTAACATCTGTCCTGTGTGTGTATGTGTATGCTTGCAGGCGATTTTGGGTGGTTTTCTCAGTGAATTTTCCACAGAAGTAAAGCAGGCAGCAGACAGCATTGTTGATGCTGCTGTTGAGATCTACCGCCGTATGAGTATAGACCTGCTGCCTACACCAGCCAAATCCCACTACGTTTTCAACCTTAGGGACCTCTCTAAATGTGTTCAGGGTAAGACAATAATGCACCCTAAGACATTGTAAATACAAAGATATTTGCACAGAATTGCACTCAAAAACATATAAATCCTTGTCAAAAGAAACACACAGTTTACATTTCCTCACAGAACACAGTCCATTTATTTCAACTAGGTTGGTCTGTCACAAGGATATAGAATGATAAACACAATGATTTTCGAAATCGACACACTGTCAGTGTGACCAAAAGTTACCACGCGCTCTGACATAGGCACCCGTTTACCAAAGAAAGTGACTTGTTTACATTTCCATTCTGCAAAAAATATGATCAACACAAACTGTTGTTAGTATTTTCTTTTTTCATAATAAGATTGCAAGAATGTTTCATCCCACTCCTTTTTGTATTGAACACAGCATCTCTTGTGTTTAACCTTGTGTGACCCCACATGTGTGGTCATTGTATTTTGACTTCGCTATACGCAACAAATAATTTAATTTAAATATTTAAACTTCTGGCGCACCACATCACGTGACATAATAGCATAAGGCTGCAATAAAGGAAGCGCTGCTACTGGCACAGTGCCAACAAAAGTGCCTCTGTTATGAAAGTATTTAAGTAATGTTTTTGTTTGAATCGTGTGGTTGTGTATCATCTCTAGTTTTGTTTGAGAACCCTTTGAGAATCCTGAAGAACGTCCTTTTTTCAGGACACTGTATTTTAAAGATAATTTTTGTAAAAATCCAAATAACTTTACAGATCTTTATTGTAAAGGGTTTAAACAATGTTTTCCATGCTTGTTCAATTAATGAACATGCAACTGTGGAACGGTCGTTAAGACACTAACAGCTTACAGACGGTCACAGTTATAAAAACTTAGGACACTAAAGAGACCTTTCTACTGACTCTGAACAACACCAAAAGAAAGACGCCCAGGGTCCCTGTTCATATGCATGAACGTGCCTTATGCATGCTGAATGGAGGCATGAGGACTGCAGATGTGGCCAGGGCAATAAATTACAATGTCTGTAACGTGAGACGCCTAAGACAGCACTACAGGAGACAGGAAGGACAGCTGATAGTCCTCGCAGTGGCAGACCATGTGTAACAACACCTGCACAGGATCAGTACATCTGAATATTTGTGGTTTTACATTACATTCTTTACCAGTGGTCATAATGGATATAAAATGAAGACTGATCTGTATTAATGTGGAAAATGCATGTGTGTGTGTGTTTGTGCAGGTATGCTGCAATGTGAATCCACTACGGTGAGAGATCAGACACAGATCTTCCGTTTGTTTTGTCACGAGTGTCAGCGTGTTTTCCATGATCGACTCATCAACAATGAGGATAAGACCTACTTCAATACCATGATCTCTGACATAGCCAGTGAGCTCCTGCCCCCTGAGGTCTTTTTTACAGTGTTAAAGTGATAGTTCACCCAAAAATGAAAATTCTCTCATTATTTAGTCACCCTCCTGGCATCCCAAATGTGTATGACTTTCTTTCTTCTGCAGAACACAAATGAAGATTTTTTAGAGAAATGTCTCAGCGCTGTAGGTCCATACAATGCATGTGAATGGTGCTAGCTCCAAAATCCACATGAAGGGAGCATATAAGTAATCCATATGATTGGTTAAATCCATGTCTTCAGAAGTGATATGATAGGTGTGTGTGAGAAACAGATAAATAATTAAGTCATTTTATATCACAAATTCTCATCCCTGCCCAGTAGATGGCAATATGCACGAAGAATGTGAATCACCAAAAACAGAAGGAGAAAGTGCAAATATGGATTCAACCATATTTAGCCATAGAGTCACCTGGAGTACTGTTATGTTGCCCTTATGTAAATTTTGGAGCTTCAAAATGTTGGCATCCATTCACTTGCATTGTAAGGACCTACAGAGCTGAGATATTCTTCTAAAGATGCTTTGTGTTCAGCAGATGAAAGAAAGTCACACATCTGGGATGGCATGAGGGTGAGTAAATGATGAGAGAATTTCCATTTTGCATCCTGAATTTCCTATAAAATGATTGAAACTTTCAGACAGATTGTTTGTGAAATTAAAGGCCTTAGAAGATGAAAGGCTTGATTGAAAGGTGGATCGAATAGGCTAAACTTCTAAGCCAAAGCTATCAGAAATATCTATTATTCATTTGTTGCCTCCAATCTGTCTCCCTATTGCAACAGTAAACATTAGAGGCTGACTAATCTTGAACAGTTCCTTTTGCTCAACAGGTAAATATTTCAGCATAAACATAGAGCCGATCTACTTTGTGAAGCAGCCAATCATTTTTGGAGATTTTATCAAGGTAACTATATTTTGGTATTTTTACAACTGTTTTGAATTATTCAGTAACTTGAATTATTCAGTAGCCACTGTTTTATGTTTTAATGTTGCGTGCGTGCGTGTAGATTGATTCTTTTTTTCTCCACAATACAGCACTATAATTACTGGTGCTTTTAATCAAATGCTATTTTAAATTAATGAATGGCATGATGTGCTGAGAAAAGCCTCCAAATCAAGATTATTTAAGACATAATAGTGCCAGTTGAGTATATTATTGAATAGACATTTAAAAAGTTCAATTAAATTTTAAAGCCAATAACTGGCCTACAGCTAACAGCAGTTTATGTTGAAATCATGTCAGTTATCAGTTTGTCCACACATGGCAGTCACTCATCTCTTTGAATGTCTGTTGATTTTTATAATGTAAGATTAAATTATTAAATTGCATATTGGGAACACTGTGCAGATTGGAGCAGACAGGGCTGACCGCATCTATGAGGATCTAACAGACTTGGATAAGATTCGTCAAGTGCTGCAGGAATACCTGGATGACTACAACACCACCTTTGCCAAGGAAACTAAGCTTGTTTTCTTCCAAGATGCCATTGAACATGTGTCTAGGTAAACAAGCTGCTTGCCAGTTCAAATGGTGTCCACAAGACATGCAGTCTGGCTGTCTGGGTCAGTTTACTACTGCAATGTTCTGCTTGTCTATCCAAATGACTTTTGCCTCCCTCCATCTCTTACTTTGTCCACAGAATCGCCCGCATGATTCGGCAAGAACGTGGCAATGCTCTGCTGGTTGGTATTGGCGGCACAGGAAAACAATCTCTAACACGTCTGGCTGCTCATATTTGTGGCTACCGCTGCTTTCAGATCGAATTGAGCCGTGGTTATAATTATGAGAGCTTCCATGAAGACCTGCGTAAACTTTACAAAATGGCAGGCATAGAAGGCCAGAACATGGTCTTCCTCTTTACAGACACTCAGGTATAGCCAAATAGAAATCTGCTCTGAATGTTGTGACATGTGTGCATGTGTTTTGAGTGCCCATTTATTTACTAATGGGAATAAGACAATTTGATTGAATAGGCTGTTTAAAGTGTTTGTGTGTTTGTGTGTGTGTGTGTGTGTGTGTGTGTGTGTGTGTGTGTGCATGTGTGCGTGCGTGTGTGTATGTGTTGCTAAGACTGAAGTGAATTGATATATTTCTGTGTTTGACAGATAGTCACTCACTGTTGAAACATTGTTTCTCAAACATGCCCCTAGAGGGTGTGTGACCTTTCAGTTTATACTCCTAACAACACTTACTGGTGTGTGTTACAAGGGTATTATTATATAAATGTGGTTTATGAGGATATTTCTAGTGTCCCCATAATTCAAATTGCTTAAACAACATACATTCATGTTGCATTCAATTGGAAATTCTATCATAATTTACTCACCTTTATGTAATTTCAGACCTGTATGACTCTTTATCTTCTATCAAACACAGAAGGAGATGCTCCTTTCTATACTATGAAAGCATACAGTGACCATGGGCAGTCAAGCTCCAAAAAGGACAAAAAGCACCATGAAAACACATTAAAATGTAGCCCAGATGACTTGTGCACTTTATTCCGTGCCAAACCAAATGATAGCTTTATGAGAATAGCTCAAAGTTTAAATCATAACCTCTGCAGTAACTCTCAAATCTCATTCTGGCTTGTTCATATTAAAAATTGGTATGTTAGGAAGTCTCACGACATGTTTGACATCAACAATGGCACCATTTCTCTCATGTCACATAAATGATCATGACATGCCAAGATTACTAGCAGACCTCCTAAATTCCACTCTAACCTTTGGTTGGTTTGTTAATGTTGTTTAATAAGTTTCCACCATGGTGTTGTTTTTCTCTTACATTTTAGATTGTGGTGGAAGAATTCCTAGAAGATATTAATAACATGCTGAACTCTGGTGAAGTACCAAACCTGTTTGAAAAAGACGAACTGCAACAGGTGCTGGCTGCCATAAGCCCAAAGGCCAAAGAATTCGGCATCTCAGAGGGAAATAGGGATGAGGTACCTGTACATATTTAAAAAAATATTTAACCATTTACCAGGCATCATTAACCTGTGTCCATCCATCCATCCATCTATCCATCCAGTATTGTAACACACCCATAAAAAGAAATCTAAGAGCAGAACTTCACTGTTCTTACTCAGGCGCTCTATGATTTGTCCTTTCTATATGTCTGTGGCAGCGGGGGCATGGTCAAGCGCCCGTCCAAAGGGAGAAAGTGGTAAGGGCGCTTGACCACGCCCCCGCTGCCACAATGTCATATGCCTAATTTCTGTTTGTATGACTTTCTATCGCCAGGTCTTCCAGTTCTTTATCTCTCGTGTGCGCGAAAAGCTTCACATAGTGCTGTGTATGAGTCCTGTGGGCGATGCCTTCCGTTCACGCTGCCGCATGTTCCCCTCGCTTGTTAACTGCTGCACCATCGACTGGTTTGTACAGGTAAGAGTCTTCGGCCTCTCTGTGAATATATAATAACAATTTTAATATAACAATTTCTTTCAGCATCTTCAGTCCTTGTGTTCCTACTACTTCAAACCAATAATTGGAACAAAAAGTACATGGGGCGAAATCAGATGGGCAAAAAAATCAATGCTATTTCAATGCTAATTATCTGGTTCCATAAAATGAATCATCCCTTTTGTTATATTATAATTTCTGTAATTACAAAACAATGTAAAGCAAATTGTGGGTTGTAAGAAAATACGCAAATACGCAAAGTTTTGATGTACATCAGTAATACGAGTACATCTGTTCTCCAAGGCCAATCTGTCCAGTAATAGCATCTGACAGATAGCAGATAGCAGTATACTATGATGATAAGGAGGACCACTCTCCATTCTCTCTCATGTGTATCCTTTAAAAAGATTGTATGTTGTGTTCGTGGCTGTGATGAATGCTGTGTACTGATCTAACACTTATTAGCTTTCAGGCAGTATTTGCCACTATTTGCAAAGACATTCATTTAGTACAGTATATACTGTAGCTGTCAGTGATGTTGTCTATATTTCTGTTTTTCTCTCTTAGTGGCCTCGTGAAGCTCTGCTCTCTGTGTCCCAGACATTCTTCCAGAACGTGGAGTTTGGCAGTGAAGAAATGAAGCAGTGTTTTTCAGAGATGTGTGTGGAGATTCATATTAGCGTCAATGACATGGCTGAACGATTTTATTCTGAACTGCGCAGATACTACTACACCACTCCAACCTCCTATTTAGAGCTCATTAACCTGTACCTGAGCATGCTGGGAGAAAAGAGACTGCAGTTGCAGGCGGTGAGGCTTCCGGCTACATTACAGAGTTGCATCACTGCTTGTAGATTGTGGATTTACTCTATATATGAAATCACTCTTTACAAATACATTTCAGGAAGAAAAGGCTGTTATCTTGTTATTGAAATATCAAAATAATTGCTCAAATGAATGATTTCTTAGAGAAAATGAGCCATAAAATTTATGACCCATTCTACTCGTTGATTGTCCCAGGTAGACACAAAGATAGGCAGAGATGTTTAACATGGAAATGGGATTTGTGTTTTTCTGCTCAGGCTCGAGATCGTGTAAAAAATGGTCTCACTAAACTGCTGGAGACAAATAAGCTAGTTGATAAGATGAAGGAAGACCTCTCTGCTCTGGAGCCCGTGCTCAAACAGAAATCAATTGATGTCAATGATCTCATGGAGAAACTTGCTGTTGACCAAGATAACGCTGACCAGGTGTGTTCTATTTATTGGTTACAAATAATACAACCATTTCCCTCTCACTACTCTCAGGAATCACCACACCTCTAAAAAGTAACAGAAGAGGTCATATATATATATATATTATCATTATTTTTGTTACATAATGCTTATAATGTTATGGAATTATAAAAAATATTATAGTTTAGTTTTTCGTACCGTTCCATTTTTCGCCCCCTTTCTCTGAACCCTAGAAATAAGAGGGCCCTTTTTTGCTACTTTACCTATTAAGACTTATACTAAAATACCTTCTGTTGTGATTGGCTAACTCCTTTGCTTACTTACGGGTTGCGGGTTTGCTGTCTGGTATTCTTGGCGCCCATCCTTCAATATCTTCAGGAATCTGTCCTTTGCATCAACTCAAGTTAAAATGGGCCACAATGATCAGAGACACAGTTAAAAATAAAGGTCAGAATAAAAAGGGATAGTTCACCCAAAAAATAAAATTCACTTCTCACCCTCACGACATCCCAGATGTGTATGACTTTTTTTCTTCAGCTGAACACAAATGAAGATTTTTAGAAGAATATCTCAGCTCTATAGGTCCATACAATGCAAGTGAATGGTGATTAGACCATTTGTTGCTCCTAAAATCAAATATAGGAAACATAAAAGCAACCCATATGACTCCTGTGTTTAAAGCCATGTCTTCATAAGCGATATAATAGGTGTGGGTGAGAAACAGAACAATATTTAAGTCCCTTTTTACTCTAAATCTTAACTTTAAATTTCACAATCAGATGTGAAAGTGAAACTAAACATGCACCACATGTGACTTTCAGATGTAAAAGTGAAAGTTGAGATTTAGAGTAAAAAATTACTTACATTTTGGTTTCTATTATATAATTTCTTAAGATAGGGATTTAACCACTGGAGTCTGATGGATTACTTCTATGTTTCCTTTAAGTGATTTTTGGAGCTTCAAAGGTCTGATCACCATTCACTTGCATTGTAAGGACCTACAGAGTTGAGATATTCTTTTAAAAATCTTAGTATTTGTATAGCAAAAGAAAGAAAGTCATACACATCTGGGATGGCATGGGGGTTAGTAAATGATGAGAGAATTTTCATTTTGGGGTGAACTATCTCTTTAATCTTTCAACCATTAACTTTTGCCCTTATCGATCTCTGTACCTGTAGGTGCGTAGAGTTGTGAAGGAAGACGAAGCTTTCGCTAAGGTAAAGGCAGAAGAGACTCAGGCCATTGCAGATGATGCACAACGGGATTTAGATGAGGCTCTACCCGCTCTTGACAGTGCTAACAAGGCCCTGAACGCTCTAGATAAAGCCGACATTTCTGAGATCCGCGTATTCACCAAACCACCAGACCTTGTCACGACTGTAATGGAGGCAGTGTGCATCCTGCTTAATAACAAGTGAGTTCAATCTTTGTATGTTTAATTACACCTTTATTACATACATATAAACAATTACACTTCCACTACTTTAATTCCACAATTTAGATATGTTATGCATCTTAAAAGGAAATTCATCTCCTGTTTGATTTTTTTTTTGCAATGTACCCTGAATGTAGATTTATTATGTAGAATGTAGTACCTATTCTTAGAGATGTATTGAATCCAGTACTACAGATGCTTTTTTATTCAAAGATACAGTATAATAACACAAATGCAGTGGCCCAAAATTAATTTGGACTATTGGGACTATTTATTCACATTCAAATGTATTTAAATGTCATTACAAAATATCAAACCAAGTGACATTTGCAAACTAATGATGCTAGACTTTATATTTCTTAGCCACTGTTTTCAACCTTGTTCCAAGTAATTGACTGTATCAACTCAGTTTCCCTCGAGTTCACACAGGTGTCAAGCAGAGTGTCCACAGGTGTGGTGATATATTCCACTTTACATTTTGTGTTAAAGGGCAAGTTCAGCCAAAAATGAAAATGATCTCATTATTTACTCGCCCACATGATATCCCAGGTGTGTATGACTTTCTTTCTTCACCAGAACACATTTGAAGAAAAATATGAAAGTAGGTCCTTAAAATGCAAGTGAATGGTGATTTTGAAGCTCCAAAAATCACAGACAGTCAGCATATATGTCATTGATATGATTCCAGTGGATAAATGAATGACTTCTAAAGCGATGCAATCATTTTTGGTGCAAAAGAAGATAAATATTTAAGTACTTTTTAACTATCATCCAACGGTTCCGGTAAGCTTTACGAGAGGGTGGAAATCACAGTATCTTGTGTGATGTATTCTGTTGCCATGATACATATGTAATCTCATGTTCTCCACTCAGTTGAGACATCCAGAATAAGCACACAAATGCACTATTGTGAGTAAAGAAACAGATAAATACAGATCTAAACCAAAACCAAGATTCTGTTCAATGTTCCACCTTCTCACTTGTAAACAGCGCTGCTCTTCCTGTGACGCACGTGCATCAGTTCTCATGTGTTTCAAATGCCGATGCGATTATGTCAGATGTCCTGACTAGAAGCATGATTTAGAGTAAAAATTTGATTGATTTAGAGTCTTTTTGACACCAAAAGCGTTCGTGTCACTTCGGAAGAGATTAATTTAACAGCTGGAGTCGTATCAATGACGTTTACGCTCACTTTACTCCATTCACTTACTGAGATATTTTTCTATTTTTCTTCAAATGTGTTCTGGTGAAGAAAAAAGTCATACACACCTGGGATATAAAGGGTATATAATGAGAAATTTTTCATTTTTGGGTGAAGTATCCATTAAATATTAAACAAGATACAGTATCTATTGAATTAGAATTTAAAAACCTAATAAGATTCTTTTGGTGAAATATTTTGCTTGAAAAGTTTGTTTGTGTGATATTTTTTAATAAATTCCACTCGGTTTGATATTTTGTTATATAGTGTGACTGACATGTCAAAATACTTTCTGGGGCCACTATATGATTTTGAAGTAGGTTCAAGCAGTCAATGAATCATGCAGTTTTTTGTTTATATATAATCTAGCTTCAGAGAAACTTGCCTGTACGCATCATAAACCTCCTCTGGCTATGACATCTTGTGCAGTGTGACTCAGTATCTGCTGGGCAAATAATCATCAGATACTCTGACTCTGCAGCATACGACTCTGTGTTCGATCAATCAAAAATCTCATCCTTCTTCCCATCAGCATCATCATCATCTTTAGTTGCACTACTCATTATAATAATATTAAGACAGATATTGAAAGGTTGTTTAACATGCCATTACCGAGACTTAAACATCTGTGTCTGTCTCACCACCTCCCTCTCTCTGCAGTGTTTTTGCAGTGTCTGCAGTTCTTTCTAATGGTCCAATTCAATCATATTACTTAACCTCTGCTATATCTAATTGGCAGATGCTTAGTGGAGTTTAAAGTCAACATTCTAAAATAAGCATTTACTCTTAATGCACGT
This sequence comes from Moxostoma hubbsi, assembly GCA_032164185.1. Classification (NCBI taxonomy): domain Eukaryota; kingdom Metazoa; phylum Chordata; class Actinopteri; order Cypriniformes; family Catostomidae; genus Moxostoma; species Moxostoma hubbsi. The sequence goes on from JAVLUX010000012.1 coordinate 45,579,339, forward strand.
TATATTTAAAACATCTGTGTGATCAAATTTGATCTTAATTTCCATGGATTTGATCGTACATCAAAAGTGAGTAACAAATTGAGATTTATAAAGGCAAAAACTGATGTTCTAATGCGTACGTCAGCTGACAAGCATGGGGGGGGGGGGGGGGGGGGGTATCACAATTATTCTCCATTCTGTTCTATGGACTCTTATTTTGAAATGGTTTTGTGTCATCCGTCCTTAGTTTCCCCACAAACTACATTCCCCATAATGCACTGCCCTCATCACAGCCATCTGTTCCCAATCCTCCTCACCTGTTCTCCATTCCTTCATCAGCCCCTTTGTCTATAAATACCCTCTAGTTTGTTCCCTCCTTTGTCAGTTCTTGTATTGTAATATTGAATTGTTATGTGGTAGTTTATCTTGTGTGTTTTCCTTGATTGTCTCCTTGTATGATATTTTTTCCACTCCAGCAGCTCCTATTAAAAGGCTTATTATCTACTCCTGTGTCCCCTCTCTTCCACTCCACATACCAGCATTACAGTTAGCTGCACACTTTTTTCGAAAACCTTGTAAACCGCACATAAACTTTCCTTACGAATGAATGCATGAACGAATGCATGCGCTTTAATTTTATTATGTTCCACTAGATTAGGATATTTGAGGGCATTCTCTTGGCGGAGTCCATGCACTTGTTCACATGCTCATGTTTTTTAATGAATTTACCTTTTTCCAAGCCCCGCTCTAAAAGTGATTAAGACCAATCCTTTCCACCTTCTTTTGCAACGCAGAAGTAAGCAGCGGCTGCATTTCCGCCAAATATGACAAAGTTCCTCTGGCATTGACCCCAGTGTAAGAGTTAGTGATCTGGGCTTATAAACATAATTATATACATAATCGCTGGATGCACAGCAGAATTATGGTCCATTGTCGGATATTTATCTATTGTTAGCATTTATAGTAAAAGAGTAAGTAAATCATTTACTTGTTGCTGTGTGTTGTTGCATTGAAGAGACAGTAATAAAATCTGCTTCTTTCTTTACCGAGATCATGATGATGCAGTCTTTCTTGTCTCCATGTAAACCTCCGTTCATATTATTTCAAAAGGCAATGTTTCATAAGCTGAATGTGGGATCTGCGTGTCTGTTACTATACACCCCGAAGTAAGAGAGAATGCTCTCTGACAATTGTCAGTTTATTTTTTTGCCAGTATGAAACAAGATGCAGTTTTGGTGCAAAGAAAGTTAAAGCAGCATTTTCCCGGCATCTTTCTTCTCTCTGCTGGTTGTGTAAAGTTTGCGGAGGCATTTCAGATGGCGCCCAGGACTGTCCGTGTCAGTGTCTGATTTAATTAATTCTGTCAGTGCAACAGTGTGTGATTAAACGATGGCAAAATGTGATAAACGGTAAAACTATATGCAATCAAAACCAATGAGTTTTTAAAATCGTAATTAATGATAATAATATGTCGACATTTATTGCCAGCCTGTAATATAAAGCAGCATAATGTAGTATTTTTGCATAGCTAAAATAGCTGGAACTGGTTTATACTGGAAGTGGTCCATATTCAATGTTGCTAATAGCGGCTCCCAGGTTTTGCTGAAAAATAAGGTGGATACAGAGATGCGAATTGTTTGTTTGTTTGTTTTTTCTCAACAATGTGATTTTGACTCTGTGCGACTTACAGTTAGGTGCGACTTTATTTCTGGAAAGTATGGTAAATAAATACATAAATAAAAAATAAAAAAATGATTTGCTGTGGCGTTGCAAGAATTAATTTGCAAGAACAAATCTACAAGTTGGAAAAGACGCAAATTATAGTTTTTAGTTTTTCATTATCCAATTAGCGCTCTTGTCACCTGTGTCCTCATTGTACAGCATACCTATTTTACTGGCTTTTTTTGCATAGCAAATTTCAAACATTTCGAGTTAACACACTACTAAGACAGACAGAATACAAGGACAAGTTCTTGAAAAGGAAAACTATCGACGATAGTTATGTGGGATAGTGGTGTGCTGTGGGATTTTTTAACCGTAAAATATGTGCCGTTGTTCTGCAGTTTTCCGTCTACTTACTGAGTAATTTAATCATGCTTTACAGTGTTACTCTTCATTCCAGCCCACATAAGAATATTATAAATAATTTTTATTAAACTATTTTTTGTGCATTCAGAAGTTTGATAAATTCTTCGTAGGAACATTTAGGAAATTGTCCTACATTCACAATTAAGGCCATTCTACGAACATCTTAAATTAGGCCCCTGGTCATTGTGAATGATCAACCGGTGCACATTATTCCAAATCATTTTTGGTTTTGTTTTATTGTCTTTGTAATCTTTCATCAAAATCACAACTCTGAAACATCATTTTTTTTTTTTTTTCAGTTGTCGTCACCAAGCTCTCTTATTTTTCAACCCCTTGCTTCTAACCACCTATCATAAAGAGACCACTTTTAATGAACCAATCAATTCCCGATAGATAAAATCAAGTCCCATCCTCAAAGGGATAGTTCACCCAAAAATGTAAATTTACTCTCCATCATGATATCCCAGGTGTGTATGACTTTCTTTCTTCACCAGAACACATTTGAAGAAAAATAGAAAATATCTCAGCTTAGTAGGTCCTTAAAATGCAAGAGAATGGCGATTTCTCTTTTGAAGCTCCAAAAATCACGTTCCTCCTTCTCACTTGTAAACAGCGCTGCTCTTCAGGCTGTGACTTGCATGCATCAATTTTCAAATGTTTCAAATGCCAATGGACTGCAGGACGGAAACATGATTTAGAGTTCAAAATGTACTTAAATATTTATATATTTTTCACTCAAAGTGATCGTGTCGCTTTTGAAAACATTCATTTAATAGCTGATGTCGTATGGATGAAGTTTATGCTGACTGTCTGTGATTTTAGGACCTTCAAAAGAGAAATCACCATTCACTTGCATTTTAAGGACCTACTGAGCTAAGAAATTTGAAAAAGAAAAAGATACACTTCAAAAGAGCTCAGCAGAGTCTTGAAGGTTTGAGCAGCACCAAAAGTTGACTTTACTGGCAATCTTTTTTTTTTAGCCCAATATTATTCATAATAAAGACACTTTCTTTATTACAATCTTTTGTAATATAGATCCCTGTTATTAACATCTGTTTCTGGCATCCTGATCACAAGTCAAAAATGTTTTGTGATACCATCACTCAAACCACATTCAGAGGGAATCACAAACGCATTTGCCTCATGAAGAGTAGTACCCCCCACTCACCTGTCATTCATTCATTGCACTAAAACAATGTTAAAATCTGTCTGGATTCCTTACATTTCTTATGTTTCTTGTGTTTTCCGCCTGGCTGTTTGAATGTGATTTTTGTGAGCACATTGCATTTATTTTGCTTTATTGGCTCAGCATCCAATTCAATCTTGTGTAACTGTTCCCTCCATTCTACTCATACTCTACCTTTCTTTGTTCTGTGCCAGCTTGTCTTTTCTGTGCCAACCTTACCAATACTGTTTGTTATCTGTAAATTGTGCGAAGCATTCACATCTGAAGGTCAGTTTGTTTAGGAGCTCGACTAAAATAATGAACATTCCACTTGAACATTCCACAGCAGTGTACCAACATTTTGTGCTTTTTCAACATGCTGTAAAAAAAATCTGATGTAGTAGGTGATGCACACTGCTAATGTTAAAAAATGATGTTTTGCAGCATTTAATTAGGGGCCATGGAATGCCAATGCCACAAATGCTGATAAAGAATTTTTATTTTTAAGAGTGTATGTAGTCACAAAATCAGAGACTCTCTCTCTGGTCATAGAAGACCCATTTGAGATGCATGTACAGTGAGGAAAATAAGTATTTGAACACCCTGCTATTTTGCAAGTTCTCCCACTTGGAAATCATGGAGGGGTCTGAAATTGTCATCGTAGGTGCATGTCCACTGTGAGAGACATAATCTAATATAAAAAATCCAGAAATCACAATGTATGATTTTTTAGCTATTTATTTGTATGATACAGCTGCAAATAAGTATTTGAACACCTGAGAAAATCAATGTTAATATTTGGTACAGTAGCCTTTGTTTGCAATTACAGAGGTCAAACGTTTCCTGTAGTTTTTCACCAGGTTTGCACACACTGCAGGAGGGATTTTGGCCCACTCCTCCACACAGATCTTCTCTAGATCAGTCAGGTTTCTGGGCTGTCGCTGAGAAACACGGAGTTTGAGCTCCCTCCAAAGATTCTCTATTGGGTTTAGGTCTTGAGACTGGCTAGGCCACGCCAGAACCTTGATATGCTTCTTACAGAGCCACTCCTTGGTTATCCTGGCTGTGTGCTTCGGGTCATTGTCATGTTGGAAGACCCAGCCTCGACCCATCTTCAATGCTCTAACTGAGGGAACGAGGTTGTTCCCCAAAATCTCGCAATACATGGCCCCGGTCATCCTCTCCTTAATACAGTGCAGTCGCCCTGTCCCATGTGCAGAAAAACACCCCCAAAGCATGATGCTACCACCCCCATGCTTCACAGTAGGGATGGTGTTCTTGGGATGGTACTCATCATTCTTCTTCCTCCAAACACGGTTAGTGGAATTATGACCAAAAAGTTCTATTTTGGTCTCATCTGACCACATGACTTTCTCCCATGACTCCTCTGGATCATCCAAATGGTCATTGGCAAACTTAAGACGGGCCTTTACATGTGCTGGTTTAAGCAGGGGAACCTTCCGTGCCATGCATGATTTGAAACCATGACGTCTTAGTGTATTACCAACAGTAACCTTGGAAACGGTGGTCCCAGCTCTTTTCAGGTCATTGACCAGCTCCTCCCATGTAGTTCTGGGCTGATTTCTCACCTTTCTTAGGATCATTGAGACTCCACGAGGTGAGATCTTGCATGGAGCCCCAGTCCGAGGGAGATTGACAGTCATGTTTAGCTTCTTCCATTTTCTAATGATTGCTCCAACAGTGGACCTTTTTTCACCAAGCTGCTTGGCAATTTCCCCATAGCCCTTTCCAGCCTTGTGGAGGTGTACAATTTTGTCTCTAGTGTCTTTGGACAGCTCTTTGGTCTTGGCCATGTTAGTAGTTGGATTCTTACTAATTGTATGGGGTGGACAGGTGTCTTTATGCAGCTAACGACCTCAAACAGGTGCATCTAATTTAGGATAATAAATGGAGTGGAGGTGGACATTTTAAAGGCAGACTAACAGGTCTTTGAGGGTCAGAATTCTAGCTGATAGACAGGTGTTCAAATACTTATTTGCCGCTGTATCATACAAATAAATAGTTAAAAAATCATATATTGTGATTTCTGGATTTTTTTTTTTAGATTATGTCTCTCACAGTGGACATGCACCTACGATGACAATTTCAGACCCCTCCATGATTTCCAAGTGGGAGAACTTGCAAAATAGCAGGGTGTTCAAATACTTATTTTCCTCACTGTAACTACTAGTAAACTGGCTATTCATGCTTACTTTAATTCTTAGAAACCAGTTGATTTATTACCAGACTATAGATAGATAGACTACATGTACCATCATCATGTCTCCCACCATCCAGGACAGACTGGGCCAGTGCAAAGCAGCTCCTGGGCGAAGGCAACTTCCTGAAAAAGCTAATGGATTATAACAAGGACAATATCAAGCCTCAGATTCTTCAGAAGCTGCAGAAATACATAAGTAATCCAGACTTCGTGCCTGAGAAGGTGGAAAAAGTGTCTAAGGCCTGCAAGTCCATGTGTATGTGGGTGAGAGCCATGGACCTGTACTCTAGAGTTCTGAAAGAGGTCGGGCCCAAACGCGAAAAGCTTGCTGCTGCTCAGGTGAGTCAGTTTGTTTTATTGGGTTTTGTTGTGCGAGAGCGTGAATGATATGGACATAAATGGATGCCAAAGAACGGAGTTTTGGTGCTTTGATGGACAGATTCCTATTACTGTGATGTCAAATGTTATGTCTGCATTTTGAATCAGACATCAGACTGCATTTCTTGTGTATCTGTGTATTGTTATTATTTGATTTGATTGTTTTATTATTGATCAGGCTGAGTTGGACGCAACAATGTCCACCTTGAAAGAAAAGCAGGAGAAATTGGAAGAGGTGGAGAACCAAATCAAAGTGTTGCAGGAGCAGTTTGACTCCAGCGTGGCTGAGAAAGAGGGCCTGGGTGAGTGACTGAGTGAGTGAGTGAGTGAGTGAGTGAGTGAGTGAGTGAGGGAGTGAGTGAGGGAGTGAGAGAGGGAGTGAGAGAGAGAGCATATAAAGACAGATGTAAGTTTTTGCAAATGTATGTCACTGAGGGCACTAAATAATAATACAGCTAAAACAGAAAATAAGAAGGTGTGTGGGGGATAAATAAAGGCATTTAGGAAAAAAGGGGAATAGAAGTGAATAACTAATAAGGGCATCTTTATACTGATCAATTGGATATTTATGGGTTGATTTGCGTGTGCTTAGTATTTTTTCCTATATGTGTTTGTGTATGTTTATTGATGTAGCTAAAACCATGGCTCTGACCGAAGCACGCCTGCGCCGGTCTGGAAAGTTAACGGCTGCTCTTGGGGATGAGCAGGTACGATGGCAGGAAAGCATCGCTCTGTTTGAGCAGGAGATTCACAACGTCATTGGAAATGTCTTCATAGCTGCTGCTTGCGTGGCTTATTATGGAGCCTTCACCTCCCATTACAGACAAATGGTAGCGTATTAAAACTTTACAAGCAGTTCTTGTTCACTGTATTACATCCTTATTGCATAGATATTACATGTGTTAATTAGAATGTACATCTCAGTATCATGCATTATCCAGCATGTCTTTGGACCTATCCTGTTTCTGCTCAGCTATATCAGTTGTTCAAAGGTGGTAAAGAAAATGCATCTGAAGTGGCATATAAGATGTCTTTACACAGACTGTTTAATGCTGTTCAGATGTGGCATAAATGCATTTACAAGTGCGGAGTGGTGGTGGCTTGTGGGCGAAAGCACAGAAATATATTAATATCGATATATACTGTAGATTAAAGATCATCAAAGGCTAAAACATATTGAGGTTTCCAGTTGCATGGCAATACCATTTGTAAATCTCGATATTTCTATGTAACGTGCATGTGTTTAATGAGCATTTTTGTGTGTGTCCTCGTCCTGTAGCTAATAGATGACTGGATCACACGCTGTCAAATATTGGGGATCCCAATTAGTGACAACTTCAGTCTCATCAGCATTCTAGGAGACCCTTACGAGATCCGACAGTGGAATGCCGAAGGGTTGCCGCGGGACACTGTCTCCACAGAAAATGGAATCCTTGTGATGCGCGGACGTCGCTGGCCACTCATGATTGACCCTCAGGATCAGGTGACCTCTAACTTTTCCGAATATGCTATCTGCACTCTGCGATCTCATCTGCAGCAGTGTTCCTATGCTCTTAAAAGTCCATCCCTTTCAGTTTCTTAACAAGGCAAGTTTTAATTGCCCTGAACAGTATAGTTCTCCATTAGAGCAGAGCTAAACAGTATCTCCATGAAACTGTTTAGAAGCCATCCATTAAATCACTTTAAAAGCAGCTTATTTTCTGGGTGAAATTAACCCAGCTGACACTAATTTGGACAAGTTGTCATCTGGAAGGCAAACCAACTGTCACGCACTGTTTCCCAAGCAAGTGACATCATTAGTTGGCACTTGGCAGTAGCAGCTATCGGGTTTTAGTGTTAATAGTATCCATGCATTTTTAGCTTGATAATTCTGGTATTAGTTTATCTTGTGAAAACTTGGTGTTATTAATACGAATGATAAATGTACTGTATATATGTTTTAGATAGGATCATGTAGCACAGACAGTTGTTATCAACAAATGTGTTAAATGGTATATTCACATATTATGTGTTAAATGGTATATTCACATATTCAAGTATTTAACTGTGCTCTCTGTTAATCTAAACGCTAATGCAATTCCTTGTCTGTTGTAGATGGAGTAAAATGGTAAATAACACAGTGTTGAACTTTGTGTTAGACTGACTTGTTTGGAGACTTCTCAATAGAGTTTCTACTTCACATTTCATAACCTCTGTGACACCTTAGGTTAATATGTGCGTCGATTGAAGGCCATCTCTGATAGTTGGGCGAGTTCAGTTTGTTAAAGATGTTGTCAAGGTGGTATGAAAAGCAAATTGGAAAACAGTCCTCTCTACATAACCTTTGCCAGATCTCTCTCGCTCTCTCATTCCAGCCTCTCCTTTTTCATTACTTTCCTCTCTTTTCACAGCATTTGTCTGCCGTTCTCCTATCTACATCTGTTATATCTTGTTGTTTGTGTTTTGTTCTTTCACCATCTAGAAAGACTGAAACAGACATATAAACATCAGGCTGTCTCGCTTTTACATGCACGCACGCACGCACGCACGCACACACACACACACACACACACACACATAAATACCATGACACAAACACTGCACTCAGCTAAGGTCAGCAAGAAAGTAAGCATACATGCTTGTGCATCTTTAATCGGTAACACTTTAGTTTAGGGATCAGAAATTACACTAATCTGAAAATAGATCATGAATAATAATTACACTTGTAAATTACTAGTTCCGGACATGTTTAGGATTATAAAGTATTTATGAAGCTTTTATTGGCTGATTTCTTATTCTTGCTATATAGTGCCTTTATATTAGTGTGCTGGTAGTGGTGGCGTAGTGGGCTAAAGTACATAACTGTTAATCAGAAGGTTGCTGGTTCGATCCCCACAGCCACCACCATTGTGTCCTTGAGCAAGGCACTTAAATCCAGGTTGCTCCGGGGGGATTGTCCCTGTAATAAGTGCACTGTAAGTCAATTTGGATAAAAGCGTCTGCCAAATGCATAAATGTAAATGTAAAAATTAGCTTTTAACAGTGAATTTCTTTGCTAAAATCTGCTTTGTGTGAATATGCGGCTTATAAGTATGAAACACATGTAGAATGCATAAAGTATTTCAACAAAGCAGAGAAGGTTAGGGTCAGGTTTAGGGTATAGGCAGGGCTGGACTGGTAATCTGGCATACTGGGCATTTTCCCGGTGAGCCGACGCACTTTGGGGCCGATCGGGGGGGACTGGCCATCGAGAGAACCAAGCGGCGCTAAAATGAGCCGCCACGTTATGCAGAACGGACCACAAAATGGCAACGCGATATTCAGAAAAGGACAGTGAACAAGTTTTGGGCCAGTTGCCATGTAAAATCCCAGGCCAATTTCTCTTCCTAGTCCAGCCCTGGGTATAGGAGTTGGTGTAGGGTGTTTGTGGGACTCTAAATAAATACAATAAACATGCTGCAGTGATGCCCCTGTACTGTATGGAAGTATTTAATTAGGGGTGCTGATATCATCGAACACTAACACTGCATTTAGTGCAAAGAGGATGCTTTTTGTCACTATTTACGCTAAGCATCAAAAGTCTCTGCCTTCTATATTTATTTTATACTTATAAGATGCACATTCACATAGTGTAATGAGAACCTATAAAGAATGTATTTTTCACCTTACTAGCTATTGGTATCTTTTGTTTTTACCTAATAAGTTAATTGTTAGGAAAAAACTATTGTAAAGAGGCTATTCGGCAAAGCTAAGAAATCAACGAACAAAGGCCTAATAAATACCTTAAAAGTCAGTAAATAGTTCCATACAAGTCCAATTATTAGTAATTAATTACTGTGTAATTGCTTATCCCTAAAATAAAGTGTTACCCCTTTATACTTTAACCCATTTTGTATGTAGGCAAATCGTTGGATACGGTCCAAAGAGACAAAGAATGGTCTAAAGGTGATCAAGCTAACAGACACTGGTTTCCTCCGAACACTTGAGAATGCAATCCGGCTTGGAATGCCTGTGTTGCTGGAGGAGGTAACCTTTTAATTTACACCCATATTTAACTACCAAATATACTTCCAGTCTCTCATTGTTAATGAAACAAAACTGATTTAAATACATATGCACCTCATTGAAAAAAATGATTTTAAAGTCAGTTGAAATACTGTGGGGAACTTGGTTGAGCGGATAACAGTGCCAAACTGATCTGATCGGCTTTGAATTGTTTAATTGAGTCTGAAATGATTGATTCTGTATTTTATCAGTTCTGACACTTGCCAGATGTGATTGTCTTGTTTGTTTTGACTACTGACAACTAAGGAATGTAGTTTACTCCGTCATGCAGTTTTTAGAAACATTTAAAGAATAAAGATGTTATTTTAAATGTACCATAAATAGATCTAACATAGAAATGAATAGGAATGCGCTGAATGAATTTATGAATGTAAAATGAATAAATTACATGCATTTCAGTCCATTATTATTGTGTGTGTGTGTGTGTGTGTGTGTGTGTGTGTGTGTGTGTGTGTGTGTGTACAGCTAAAAGAAACTCTGGATCCTGCACTGGAGCCCATTCTTCTGAAGCAGACATTTGTGACAGGTGGCAGAACTTTGATCCGACTGGGAGATTCTGACATTGACTATGATAAAAACTTCCGTTTCTACATGACCACCAAAATGGCCAACCCCCACTACCTCCCGGAGGTGTGTTTCAGAGTGTTTGAGTTTGAGTAGATAACACAGATAACGTCATGGAGAGACAAATGTGAATGTTGACGTTGATCAGGGCCCACCTGCCATTAAACAATGCCCTACCGATCATATCAGACAGGTCCGTGGGCAACAGCACTTGCAGTAGGCAGAGAACACAGCGAAATATGAATCCCTGTCATAAAGGGATGTGGTCTTGTGAGCTGCAGCGTTAGAGACAGGACAGGCCTGTCATTTCCACTTAAATAAGAGAGATGCGCTGTGCTGACAGACCAATTTGGACTAAAGAAACATTCTCAGAGACAGACAGCAAATATAGAGCTCATATGGCAAATCAAAGTGTGAGGACAGTGCCAACTGGATCTAGAGAGATGCAATGAAAAGATAATGTAAATCATTAGTTTTATTCTTATCTCCATCAGGTTTGCATCAAAGTGACCATCATCAACTTCACAGTTACCAAGTCTGGGCTGGAAGACCAAATCCTCAGGTAATCCAATACAGTTGAAGGGTTGCTCTCTGAATTTTCAATTTGGTATTTTGATTCACTGGTTCAGTTCCAAAACATAGTGAGCAACTTTAGCTGTCTACAGACTACATAGTCAGCTGCCTTGTAAGGCAGCATCCTGACTAAAATAGAACCTCATAAGCAGGCCCAGGCAGAACCTTAAGACTTTTATTTCTGCGCTAATTTTGAGGGGAACTTTGCGTAATTCAGCGGGAGCGATTTAAATGTAGTAATATGTGTTAAAGAGATAGTTCACCCAAAAAGGTTCACTCTCTCATCATTTACTCACCTTCATGCCATCCCACATATATATGACTTTCATTCTTCTGCAGAACACAACGAAGATATTTAGAAGAATATCTCAGCTCTGTAGGTCTATGCAACGAATGGTGATCAGACCTTTGTAGCTCTAAAAATCACATAAAGGAAACATCAAAGTAAAGAAAGCAAACATACATGCTTTTGAAGATCCAGATTTAGCCATTGGAGTATTATGGTTTACTTCTGTTTCTTTTGTCATTTTTTGAGCTACAAATTTCTGATCAGCATTCATGTGCATTTTATGGACCTACAGAGCTGAAATATTCTTCTAAAAATCTTTGTTTGCAGTCTGCTGAAGAAAGAAAGTGCAACACTTTACAATAAGGTTCCATTTTTTAACATTAGTAAATACATTAGGAATCACGAACAAACAATTAACAAGATATTTGTTACATCAGTTGTTAATCAATTGCTCATTGTTAGCTCATGTTAGTGCATGGTGCATTAACTAATGTTAACTAAATCTTTTTTGAGTTTAATTTTGAGTCTTACACATTTGGGATGGCATGAGGGTGAGTAAATGTTGAGAGAATTTTCATTTTTGGGTGGACTTTCCCTTTAAATGTGGCTAAGAGTAATCTTCTATATTCAAATTAGCCAAAAATATTGAATAAACCAACAGTTAAGGGCTGGGGCATGTGTAAAAATTTTTTTAATGCGAGATAATGTATTTCTGTTCATAAGTGAACATTTTGGAATGCTCTACATAGTCAACTCTATGCGTCATACAAATCGACTCTTAATCTATTTATTTCAGTTGAGTTTGCTATTAGCATGTAGCTAAGCTAACAGCGCTAGCATCTACAAAGTATCAAAATACATTCGAGACACAAATATTGGGTACAATTGTCAATTCTTTTATTACATTTTAGCCAATATTTCTTGCATTTTGTCCTGAAAATGTATTTCTTTGAATCTACTATACATAAAACTTAGCAGAAAAACATCTCCGTGCCCAAGTAACAAGGTCCATAGCATTTACCTTGTAAAGAGCAGCTGAATCAGAGGTTCATCTTGTGATAGAATCACAACAGTCTCTTGTATGATATTGTATGTATGCTACATCATAAAAAACATCACCCCCTGTCTCATGCCCTTGGACTTTATTATGACTGTATTTTCTTTTCAGGCAGTGTCGTAGTGTGCTGTGTGCTGAATGACAGACACATAGTTGAAAGGCCTGACCTACTAGCACACTGTTCAAATACAGCTAAATAGAAATGTACTCTGTTGAACTAAGAGCTTTTAAAAGTTTGTAAGCCACAAATATTTTGATGTTGATTAACTAGTTATTACTTATCTCTGACCAATGTCCAATGTGTTACATTGTCATTGTGATTATTTCTGTCTGTACCCAGTGATGTAGTCCGTCTGGAGCGTCCTGACCTGGAGGAGCAGAGGAACCAGCTGATAGTTCGCATCAATGCAGACCGGAACCAGCTGAAAGCCATTGAAGACCGAATCCTCAAGCTTCTTTTCACCTCTGAGGGCAACATCCTTGACAACGAGGAGCTTGTACAAACTTTACAAGAGTCCAAGGTTAGTGGTTTGAAATCGGAGGATTAAAAGGAGGGCATAGTTTTGCATTTTTTACTGATTCAGCTTCCTAGTAAAAACTGATAAGAGACTGGAGAAAAAATTCACAAAACATGGTTTTGTGCCATATTTTAGTGAAAAATCTGGATCTTATATGCTAAACACACACAATCCAGTTAAACCAATTGCTAAATGCAGTAATGTAGCACTGCGATACTATGTGTATAAGTCAACTTGTCAACCTTTTTATGAAAGCTATATTAATTGTGGATTGTACTGGATTCATAATGAAATAAGTGCTATTTGCCTGGTGCAATTGACACTGCACTATTTTTCACCCATGGAAAGCAGGCTGTTAATGCAATTGAATCTAAAAGATGTTTGTGTACATTTGATAAAGGCAGCAGTTATTCACAAATTAATTAAATTAAGGAGAAGAGCTTTACAACTGGTCATGTATATAAACGTGGTGTAGAAGGGCACATTTTAAACATTTGAAAGAGGCATTTCAGGCACCTTGATTGTGGGGTTGGAGTACTGCACTACAGTCCCAGGATCCCATATGATATCAGTCCCAGAAGTATCCCAGATCATAGTGCTGCTCCCATCAAGAACTCAGAAATGACCAGTAAGATCAGAAATCTTGTGTGCATCCAGAGAAGCAAGGAAATCTGACCTTTTGTTTAAAATAGTTAATATGCCTAGAAGAAGTGCAGTATCTTACATACCTCTTATTAACTTAACATCCAAACTTTTTTGTTTTAAATGTGGATCAACTTTCTCTAACTTTTTATCATATACACTTACTGTAATGCATATTTAAATTCAGCAGCACTGGTGTGCATGTGTCAAATAATGTCTGTACTATCACACAAATTTTGGGCCTTTTTCATGAAATATGAACATAATGAACTGAGCTAAATATGAGTGAGCAGGAAGATAAGAAACAAAAATAGCATATCACTGTCTACTACCCTTCCGCCACCCACAGAGAATAACAAATGAAATATCTGTCCTACAGACAGAAAACAGCTCCGTCTCTGTCAGACCCCTCTGCTACAGCCCCTTGCACCTCTGTAAGACTGACATTGCTCTTCAGTGTAGACTGCTTTACACCTCCATTTGCATTTAAGGACCTTTTATAAACCTGCCAGACTTCCGAGTCCTTGCATTTATTTCTGTTTTAAATATACCGTAACACTCATGCTTCATGGACATTAAGCAGATCCGCTTACAATTTATTGTCTCCTGTCTGGCTCAGGTGACATCTCAGGCCATTAAGTCTCGGCTGGAGGAGGCGGAGACGACAGAGGAGATGATCAACACAGCCAGAGAGAAGTATCGCCCTGTTGCCACACGTGGTTCCATTATGTACTTTGTCATCGCCAGCCTCTCTGAGATTGACCCCATGTACCAGTTCTCACTAAAGTACTTTAAACAGGTAACTTCTATACAGAGCATTCATGCTATACAACTGTTTCAGGATGCTTATTATTATAGCAAAAACCAGCTGAATTATACTTGTTTAATTGTATAGCAATTACTAGAAACATGTATTAATTATATAATTATTTAATGCAACAAACCTCCAAGTAATATAAAGAAATCTTGGGTGATATTACCTGAGAACCTTTATACCAAAATGAAGGCAAAACTAGGCCTCTTAGGCATTTTATAAAGACCTTACCAAATAGCTCTGTGTTTATTGAGAAGACAGTGTCAAAGCACAGAAGTAACCCCCATGAGCAATCAATATGCCATCAATAAGCAACAAATATTAATACAATAATAAATGTATAGTATTTTTAATTAATAATTCATTTGTATTTAAGGTAAGATGACATCATAATAGCTTTTGATGTAAAATAATGAGATCTTTATAATGGCAGAGCAGGCTGTATGTATGAAAATATTCAGAGATATTAGTTCACACTTGAAATATATCTTATAAAACGTATTTTCATAATTTTCAAAGCTCTGTGATTTTTTTTTTTTATACTGGTCATTAATGTAATGTAATGGTGGTTGAGAGATATACTTCAAAAGCCTATTGTATCATATATGATACTTGTCATTTCAACATGCTTTTTCAATAAAATAATATACAAAATTAACCAAGCATAAGTTTCTTATATTCAGCTAATACTAATCATTAATGTCACTTTTACTTAATTAAATAAGCTGTCATTTATCCCAACATAAGAGTCATTTTTTGCAGAAGTCCGCTGCCATTTTAAATAGATCGATATAAACACTGAAACCACTTTTTTCATGAATAACCACTAGATTTACATTTATTCATTTGGCAGGTCAGTTTGAACAGATAGTGAGACAGGAGCCATAAAACATTGTGTATCATATCATGATATCTCTCATTTGTCTTCTCTGTTCAAATGCATGGTCTGTTTGACATATTATGTTTACAATGTAAATGTAATCCCCCTCCTTAAATTACATTTCACAGTGTCAAGCTTGTAACAGTACTCTTTGTCCAGAGATGTAATTTATGCTGAGGGTGAGTGGGACATGTCCCTACCAATTTTGCAAAGGCCCATTTTGTTCCCATCACTTTTTGAAAAATGCACTGATGTATATAATACAAAAAGGAAGCATCTTTAATTGTCAGCAGATTGTTAGTTTTTGTGTGTTATGATGTGGTAATCTTTTTACTTCACTTTAAATTACTTTATTCAGTTTACAGCCGTGGCCAAAAGTATTGGCAGTTACATCAATTTTGTGTTTAGCAAAGTTTGCTGCTTCAGTATTTGAAGATAATTTTTTTCACATGTTTCTATGGTATACTGGAAAACAAAGTATTTCATAAGTTTGAAAGGCTTTTATTGGCAAAAACATTCAACATATACAAAGAGTCAATATTTACAGTGTTGACCCTTGCTCTTCATAACCTCTGAAATTCACTCTGGCATGCTGGATTTCAGCTTCTTAGCCAAATCCTGACTGATGGTGATCCATTCTTGCCTTATTAGTGCTCGGAGTTGATCACAATTTGTGGGCTTCTGCTTGTCCACTCACCTTTTGAGGGTTGACCACAGGTTCTCTATGGGATTAAGATCCGGGGAGTTGCCTGGCCATGGATCCAAAATTTAAATGTAACGATCTCTGTGCCACTTCATTATCACTCTTGCCTTGTGACATGGTGCTTCATCATGCTGGAAAATGCACGGATCATCACCAAATTGCTCCTGGATCGTTGGGAGAAGTTTCTCTTGCAGGATATTTTGATACCATTCTTTATTCAAGGCAGTGTTTTAGTGCAGGATTGTGAGAGAGCCCACTCCCTGTGATGAACCCCACACATGGATGGTCTCTGGATGCTTCACTGTTGGCATGACACAGGACTCTTGGTAGCGTTCATCTTTTCTTCTCCGGACTATCGATTTTCCAGATGTACCAAACAGTCGGAGGGGGGCTTCCTCAGAGAAAATAACTTTGCACCAGTCTTCTGCTGTCCAATCCTTGTACTTCCTGCAGAATTTCAGTCTGTCCTTGATGTTTATCTTGGAGAGAAGTGGCTTCATTGCTGCCCTTCTTGACACCAGGCCATTGTCCAAAAGTCTTCACCTCAAGGTGCATGCAGATGTACTCTGCTGCCAATATTGAGCAAGCTCTGCACTGGTGGTGACACGATTCCATATCTGACTCCTCAGGAGGAGACGGTCCTGGTGCTTACTGGACACTCTGGGACGTTCTGAAGTCTTCTTCTCTGCAGTTGAACCTCTCTCCTTGAAGTTCTTGATGATCCGGTAAATGGTTCTTTCAGGTGCAATATTCTTTGCAGCAATTTCATTGCATGTGAGGCCATTTTGATGCAAAGCGATGATGGTTGCACGTCTTTCTTTAGAAGTAACCATTGCTAACAAGAACACAATGATTGAAAGCACTTCTTCCCTCCTTTTATAGCAAACAGTCTGCTCTTATAATCCAATCAGAATGATAGAGTGATTTCACCTGACTAGTACTCGTTCACACTTTCCCAGGTGCTGCTGATTTGATTAGTGAAATGATGTTAGCTGGTCATTTTGTGAGAGGGCCAAAAAACTGTGAAATGTGTTTTTTTGTGATAAAGTTTATGTTTTTGGCCAATGAAGCTTTTAGCAGTTATTTAAAATGCATCTGATCACTCTGCACAATAATCTAGAAACAATGTGAATCAACACCACAACAACTGAAGCAGAAAACTTTGCGAAAAACAACATTTATGTCACTTCCAATATTTTGGCCATGGCTGTAGATTTAGGAAGGGAGCGAAAATACAGTAGAAATGCTCAGGTAAGGGTGATAGATAAGGATTTGTTGTAATACCCCTAAAGAAATCCCTTGACTCGACTTGGGAATTTTTGTCCCTCATGTTACTTGATGCCTATCCTGTGCACATTTATGGTATCTCCTCTCCTCTCCTCTCCTCTCCTCTCCTCTCATGCAGTTATTCAACAACACTATAGAGTCAGCAGAGAAGCATAGTGATCTAAGCATTAGACTACAGATCCTTTTGGACCAGACTCTGCTGAGCGCTTACACAAATGTGTCCCGTGGCCTCTTTGAGCAGCACAAGGCCATCTACAGCTTCATGCTGTGCGTAGAGATCATGCTGCAGAGACGAGAGATCTCCCAGAAGGAGTGGCAGTACTTTCTACGAGGGGCTCGCGGCATGGAGAAGGTCAGAGATTACAGTAAACTGCACTTGTGATGAAAGAGAGAAAGAAAGAGAACACTGCGTGTGGGTGTGCGTTTGTGCGTGCATGCATGCACGCGTGTGTTATTGATGGGCCATATGCAAGAAATAAAATATATTATGATATCTGATTACATTGTTAACTCCCCCCAACCCCATGGAGCCTGTTATGTAAACATATTATTATGAGATGCAAGTAATAGGCCTCAGTAATTCAAAGAAATAGGAATAAAATATTACAGAAAACATGATCAAAACCTGCATCAAGCGGAAATGTGTCCAGGACCCATAAGAGCAAGAATTTCCAATTCACCAAGTAAAAGTTACACAGCATATTGACTGTCACAGCATGTTAGTGACTGTCACAATTGGGATAGATGAATTTGTCAGATATAATTGATAACCGATTACATTGTCCTATCGCTCAGCCCTAGTGTGTGTGTTTTTATACTATTTCTGTTTCCAAACGTCCATTTATACTGACACCGCACAAGAGACACAATCATCCTTCCACAAGCCATGAATGAGATTTAATACATTTTTAGATTGGAGAGCTGTTTTCAAATGTATTCCCTTTCCTGAGGCACCTGTACTGTCTGTTCACATTAACAAAGCATCTTTTTATTTCTCCATGCAGTTATATTGTTTTAATGTGCTTAGAAGCAATACATTGCTACATGGCTATTTACAGAATCCAGTTCTTTTGTATTACAGACAAATATTAACTTCCATTAGTGGTCTTCGCTAACGCAAGCATGACTATTGCTATTGCTCAAATCTTTGAACCCCTAACCCTAATTATTACACTTCAGCACATAACTTGTCCTGCTCTGCTTGTGCTACTGAGTTTCTCAAATTGGCTGGTTTATTTATTTGATTTTCTCCCCAATTTGGAATGCCCAATTGCCAATGTGCTCCAAGTCCTCGTTTTTGCGTAATGACTCGCCTCAATCCGGGTGGTGGTGGACGAATCTCAGTTGCCTCCACATCTGAGACCGTCAATCCACGCATCTTATCACATGGCTTATTGAGCATATTACCGCGGAGACATAACGCCTGTGGAGTCTTCAAGCTATTCTCTGCGGCATCCGCGCACAACTCACCATGCACCCCACCGAGATCGAGAACCACATTATGGCGACCATGAGGAGGTTACCCCATGTGACTCTACCCACCAATTTGGTTGCTTTGGTTGCTTTGCTCCTGGCTGGAGTCACTCAGCATGCCTTTGATTCGAACTCACGACTCCAGGTGTGGTAGTCAGCGTCAATACTCGCTGAGCTACACTGGCCTCCAAATTGTCCGGTTTATTGAGGAGAAGTTTGCTATTAATGTATGAAGAGATCAGACTTCTGATTTATGCCGGAAGGTTATAAAATGGGCAAAAAAACATAACAGACTTACTTTGAAGGATCCTTGCAATATCTAGGGACCAGACAATCAGAGACATAGAGATGGCTCTTATTTGGCCCAGCAAGCAACAATCCAAAACTCACTAGCAATAGCATAGCAATGCCTCAGCAACCACCCACAACAAAAACGTTTGCACAAGCAAGCACGACTCATATTTCATTTGAAAATGTACAATTCTAGTTACTGTATACTTGCTGCTTAAAATTAGCCCACTTATTTGTCATTTCCCCCCTGTCCAAGAATAGAGGAGATATCCATCCATCGTCAACCGCTTATCCTGCGTACAGGGTCGCTGGAGCCTATCCCAGCTAACATTGGGCGAAAGGCAGGGTACACCCTGGACAGGTCGCAGGGACGCACATATACAGACACACACTCACACTCACATCTAGGGCAATTTTTGGAGACACCAATTAACCTAACCTGCATGTCTTTGGATGGTGGGAGGAAGCCGGAGAACCCGGAGAGAACCCACACAGACACGGGGAGAACATGCAAACTCCACACAGAATGGCCGGGGCAACCGGGGTTTGAACCCACGACCTTCTTGCTGTGAGGCGACAGTGCTAACCGCTGCACCACCGTGCCGCCCTAGAGGAGATATCATGGCCTCTAATTATTATTTTCAGCTTCTGATTTTTTTTCAGCTGCCCCAAAGTTTTTCAACAACGCTTAAATCAAAAATGACTAATGCTTGATCGAAGTTCTTTTTAATTCATGCTGTTTGAATTCATGCTGTTTCATGCTGCTGTTCCACTGCAGGAATTTCCAGAGAAGCCAGAAGTGCCTTGGTTGTCTGATTTTGCCTGGGAGACATGTTGCAATCTAGAAGACAGACTGCCATGCTTTAGTGGCATTAAGAAAGAAATTATATCCACACCAATCTCTGTCAAACTGGGTATCATCTTACTGTTTCACTTGAACATCTTTGGTTCTTACTTTTTTAGAAAAGCATTGATAAAAAAATGGAAATCATAATTCCTATCTTGCTCTCTCCATCTTTCCCTCCCCATTTCTCTTGGTCTGCAGGGCAATTGGAGGCAACGGTAAACCCAGAAGAATGGGAGGGGTATGTCACTGCTCATTCCCCTTACTCAGAGAAACAACCACTGGTCAGAGGTCACTGGAACCAGCGGCTTGGTGCCTTCCAGAAACTCATCCTCATCAAGAGTTTTATGGAGGAGAAGGTAAAGAAATAAAATCGCTGGGATTTATTATTACTGTTATTATTGTACGTATAAACAAACAGTTGCAATACACTTTTAGTTACAATTACAACTGACATAGTTCCCTACAAAAATGAAGTGCTTTTTTTTCTTTTGAAGGGTCATATTATGAGAAATCTGATTTTCATCGATCTTTATAATAAAACGAATTTGTGCTATATAATGTAACTTTAAGAACTGAAAACTGAAACCTCCTTGTCTGCGAGAGCAGCTCATTTCAAAATGTCAGAAACGCAAACACATTAACACGCACATATACACAATGCCAGTGTAAAACAGATCAAGTTCGTGGGCAAGGAAGAGGCGAGAAACCGGCTTGACGTATAACTTAAAGGTTTAATGGAAAACTCAAAAGACAAACACATAAGACGACGGACATGTCCGTGAACGATCTCTCTCTCTCCCATCACCGTCCGCGAGTGGCCTTTATCCCTCTTGACGGTATAATTAGCCTAATACGGGACCTGGCCCCGGTCCCGCCCTCCACCGTGCCACAGCCAGTTTGCACATGCTTTCTGTGCTGGTTTATTGCTGGTTTTAATTCATTAAAGGAATTATGCATATCAGACAAAATCTGTGCTGAGCATAATTTGCACGATGCAATTCTGATCTTGCAAGACGGCTCTGAGTGCTGTATTGCAGATTAATTTTTCAGCTAATTACTGTTGCGATGATTGATAGAAAATGATTAAATTTACCACCAGGTTTTCTTACCACTGGTAAAAACACATTGTTTATTACACCGAACAATCAGTACAGAATTTTGTGAATAAAGCACAAGTTATAATGAGCCTTACATGGAAAGCTGGTGTTTTTCCACTAATGGCAGTGACTAAATTTTAATGCTCAAGATGCAGCACTATTTCGCCTGTTTAAACTACATCACGAGTGCTTAGTGAATAAGACAAGTTTTGCGCTGAAATACGCAAAAGTGGCCCAACTGTTTAGTGAGTTTGACTATCAGTATTCAGAGACTTGGCCCACCCAGTCATGGTGAGGTAATAAGAAGGAAGTAGGTTAGATGCTATTTTTATGAACTAACAAAAAAAGAAAAATGTGTTCGACTCAACCAAACCTTGTGCTGTTAGTTGTAGCATGTAGCACCTGTTGCTCTTCATATCCATCCAAAAGATTCCACTGTTAGAAATGAGTGAATGAAGATATTTTGTTTAATCATTCCAGTTAGAGCTGTCACCAAACCATAATTTCAGAAGACAATACTAATTAAATTTTGCAAAAGGAAAATAAATCAAAATCAAACTACTTAAATTACTGGCATATTCTTCAATGCATGATTGTATGATCATCTTATCACGTGGCTTGTTGAGTCATAGCGCATGTGGAGTCTTAACTCTATTCTCCGCGGCATCCATGCACAACTCGCCACGCACCCACCGAGAGTGAGAACCACATTTATAGTGACCACGAGGAGGTTACCCCATGTGACTCTACCCTCCCTAGCAACCGGGCCAGTTGGGTTGCTTGGGAGTCCTGGCTGGTGTCACTCAGCATGCCCTGGATTCAAACTCGTGAACTCCAGGGGTGGTAGTCAGCATCAACACTCGCTGAGCTAAACAATTTAGCGAATATTGATATCAATTTCAAAAAAGAAAAGAAATACAATGCAAAATCAAACTATTTAAATTACTGGCATAGTCTTCTCTGCATTTTTTTGTCCTACATATTTATATTCACTTAAAGATCAACTGTATTGAAGTAGAAGTTTGAAAGGCATTGCAGCAACATACGTTCCGTTTAATTCTAAGAGCCAGAGGGAGGGCGATAATAAAAAAAATGATCTGACTGTTTTTGTTTAAAAAAAACACTTGCCATGCTCTTCACTATATATGGTATATTAAAAATAACATTCCTAACCTTATTCCTTCCTTTGATATTAAGAAACTGTGATTTGCTTGCCGGTATCTGTGTGACAGTGTCTGTTTGATCAAGTTTCATGGAAGTCTACTTGGGTGATAATGTATCATTATCTATTATATAGATGAATACAGTATTATTGAAATGCCTCTGACTCTGTGTGTTTCCAGGTTGTGTTTGCAGTGACTGAGTTTGTTATCACTAGTTTGGGAAAACAGTTTGTTGAGAATCCCCCAGTGGACCTGGCAACGCTGTACACAGACATGACTCCATCCACTCCTCTGGTCTTCATTCTCAGCACGGGCTCAGATCCAATGGGAGCGTTCCAGCGGTTCGCCAATGAGAGAGGATATCAGGATCGGTACTTATTCACAGTGATGTGACATCCTGTTTTCTCACTCAGTTCTCAAGAGTCACTCCCAATGAAGTGTTGCTGTACTGAAGCATATCAATAGGCTGTCAATAGAATTTCCTGAATTTTGCCTCTAAATATATTCATTTGTTTCTGAAGTTTTACCTCTAAAATATTTGAAGTGCACCAGAAATTGACATAATTCTCTTCTTCTGTCTGTGTATGGCTGGCTGTCAAATGACTGTTAAATCAAATGTCATTACCTCAGCTTTTTACTTTTTCTTCTTTACCATGACCTCCCTCACCAAATTGGTGTCTGTCTTATTCAGAGGTCACACAGTCATTGCCTCCTTTTGTGCATCAACACTCGGGCCCTGATTTAATAAAGGTTTGCATCTATAGAAACGTGCAAACTTGACAGCATACGCAAAAATGCTGTCAAGCTCATCTACTAAAGTGGTCTTCTGATTGCATCTGTCAGACATGCAAAATAGCCAATTTCCCCAAAATGAATATGCAATTTACAGGCAAGCCTCCAAATGTGCAAAATAAATGGCGGTGTTGATGTAAATTAATTAAAGTGCACCCACAAAGTGATTTATCAAGTCATTTCTAAAATGGAAAATGTGAGAGCAAATCAATACGAATGAAAGGATGATATTAATCTGATTCACTCATTGCATTATGCTGTCATTGTGGTAAAACGGAGACTTTGAGAACAAGGAATACACAGAATACAAATTGATGACATGCATTAATGTCATAATTTTAGTTTTATATAATTACTTTGGAACTTGTAATAATAACTGATAACATTACTGATGATCATTCAACTCTTATAAATCTAAATTAAAAAGCTACTAGCAATTTATGTACAAATCATATATCGTATTTCAATGTTTTAAACATTGTATTTAAATGGAAAGTTATTACAAAATATTTTAAGTGCCGGTTCTTCCTGTGCTTGAATCGGGCCGATACGCACTGGTACGCCGAGCTGGTGTCATTTTAATCCCAGTAAATGAGTAGTGATTGCTGGTTAAAATTAATAAATGCCATATTGAATAAAAATAAACTGAGAGCCGTATTGTAAGTGAGCCCTCATTTGGTGCAAGGGCCACATGCAATCGTCCTTTTGGAGGGAGTGTCCAAAATATTTGGATGTGTAGTTATTTGCACAATTTTAGTGAATCACCCACAAAACGCCCACGACACACACACACATAATTTGATAGATTGCACAAGCATATTAGTACCCATGATTTAGAATCTTAGTAAATCCAGGCCAGAGTGTATCCAAAATATGTACCCTAATGTTGCTGTATATTACTTAACAAATTTTATACCTGAGCCTGGCTGCTATTATTGACCACTATTTGCTTGACAATTATGATAGCAGTTGACTCACAAGCAATTTAAAGGTAACTGTAAAGGGATTAATGGAAAGGAGGAGGCGAGATCCGGCTTGACAATATAAATAATATTTAATATAGAACTTAACCAAAAAGACAAACACACAAGTGTGTCGGACAGCTGTCCGTAAATCTCTCTCTCTGTCCCACTGCAGTCTCCAGTCGGCCTTTATCCCTCTGAGCCTTGATTTGCCTGTTTAGGGGCCGGGTGCGTGGAATCACGACCCGTCCCCGCCCTCCGCCCTGCCACATTCCTCCCTCGTTCTCTCAGGCCGGGACGTAACACCCCCCCACCCCCCCACCCCCTTTCCCTGGTGCTTTCCGCCCTGTCTGCTGGCAGGTCATCCCCGTCTACCTAGATGAGGGAGGGGACAAGGGGAGGGAAACAAAAAAAATGTGGCACCTACACACCGTAACGGGGATCGTGCCAAATTAACAAAACATTTTAAAAAAGAGAGGGAAAAGGCCAACATGGAGCGGCAGTGGGAGAGATGAGAGAGAGAGAGAGAGAGAGAGTGAGAGAGAGAGAGAGAGAGAGAGAGAGAGAGAGAGAGAGAGAGAGAGAGAAAAACACTTACTCGCCAGTTCTCTGATATGCCGTAGCTTGGTCCCTGGCCACTCCTCCACCCTCTAGCGGATCGGAGGCAGTCCTCCGGCCCCTGGCGGAGGGAATGCCCCGTCACGTTTTTGGCGGAAGGTAGGGGAACAGGCTTGACAATATAAATAATATTTAATATAGAACTTAACCAAAAAGACAAACACACAAATGTGTCAGACAGCTGTCCGTAAATCTATCTCTCTCTGTCCCACTTCAGTCTCCAATTGGCCTTTATCCCTCTCTGAGGCTTGATTAACCTGATTAGGGGCCGGGTTTGTGGAATCACGACCCGACCCAGCCCGGCCCTGCCCTCCACCCTGCCACAGTAACACTTCACAATAAGGTTTCATTCGTTAACATTAGTTTATGCATTACGCATCATGAACAAACACTTAACTATATATATATATATATATATATATATATATATATATATATATATATATATATATATATATATATATATATATTTTACAGCATTTATTAATCTAGATTATTTTTAGTTAATAAAAATACAATTTCTCATTGTTAGCTTATATTAGTTCAAAGTGCATTAATTAATGTTAACAAATACAACTTTTGATTTGAAAATTTATTAGTGAAGACTTCTTATGTATTAGTGAAGCTTGTGTATTCTTCCCGTTGTGAAGTCACAGAGCCAAACACCAGTCACTTGCCAAGAAATAACACATTTTATCAATTGGTCTTTCTCAGTCTTTCTTTGAAGATGTTAAATGACAGGATGTATTTAACTACAAACCGTCTTCTCTATTGTTTAAAATGAGCAACATTACTTCCCCTCCCATCATAATTTGAAATACAAGCCTCTGAAGCGCCCTTCTCAGCAACTTTACATCCAAACCATACATATTTATGCAACTTATATAAGACTTACATAAAGGACTTTGACTTGCACTTGGCTTTAGGCATGCATATTATACAACATAATATTAAAGCACAAGTGTAATAATGTAATACAAATGATTATAAATATCTATGATAATTAATATCATGTATAAACATGAACATGTATTCTACATTAGTATATGTTGAAATTAACATTGACTAATATTAATAAATGTTTAATAAGGATTTTGCATGTTAACTAATATCATGAACCTATATTAAAACATGGAATTTTAGAAGTTGCATTAAGACAGCCAATCAGATTAGAGCTTATGTAATTGAGACTGTTGCTGGTTCATGGGAATGCTGTCCGAGACTGAGACTAGACTCTAGAGACCTACAAGTATCACTTTATTATCACCTAGTCACCTAGGCCTATATCACTTTACTAATAAATTAAAGATAATAGTACTTTTATTTATTTAGTTATTTGTAATTATAGCAGGCTTCTTTTATTGCAGAGTCAAATCTATCTCGCTGGGTCAGGGTCAGGGACCAATAGCTGAAAGGATGATTCTGGAAGCTCTAAAGATCGGCAGCTGGATATTTCTGCAAAACTGTCATCTTGCTGTGTCCTGGATGCTGGCAATGGAGGAACTTATCAAATCCTTTATTGAACCTGGTTAGTTTGCATGAGGGTATGAGACTTAAAATACAAATGTATATTCCTTCTTCCTTGCTTAGTCCTTTAAATCATAATTAGTCTGTAAAAAAGGATATTATATTATGGACTTGGTATCAGATTAGTATGACCTGCCAAATTAACCTGTAAATGGAATGACTAGATTGATGAAATAAATATTTTTGTCTGTTTGTTTACAGATGTGGTTTTCTGTGTGTGGATGGTTCAATTAAAATATTGTTGATCGCATTTTAGTCAGACTGGCCTGTTTCGCGCCTGTTTCCACATTATATTGTGGATTGTGTGTGCTGCATTTGTGAATCCATGAATAATTAATTTTTCTGTTGCCCTGTCCTGAAACAGTCTTTGATTTTTGCAGACACAGTTATCCATGAAGACTTCAGACTCTTCCTCAGCTCAATGCCTTCCAATGCGTTTCCTGTCACTGTTTTGCAAAACTCTGTCAAGGTAAATCACACACCCAAATACTTTTTCAGTCACACACTGGCTCATTTGCACAACTGTTTTCTCATAATGTTCTGGATGAAATGTATCCATCCATCCATCCATCCATCCGCCTGTCTGTCTGTCTGTCTGTCTGTCTCCTTTTTCCAATCCCACTTCCTTTTTGCTTCTTTGATTGCTGCTTTTTCCATGCCATCAGAAGAAAACATGCATCAATATAGACTGAATACTCACACGTCTATCCACCATCTTCCTGAACGCAGAAGTATTCCACGGTTTTCAATTTCGAGTCTCCAGTGTTTTCACTCGCATCACCATATATTCTTAGTGAGTAATGTAATGTTTAAGGTATTACATTTGTAAAAATTGTCAAGAAAGATACTTCACATAGTCGAGATGACCATTTTTTATAGACTGTGCCTCACCTTAGTGTGTAGATGACATGAAGCAATGGTCCGTGGTTAGTTATGTGATAACTAACTTTGTTATGACAGCAAACAACTGCACAAGTTCAGAGCCTGAAATTCATTTTCACTCCAAGTAACACTTTGTTGTTGCTCTCATTGATTGCTCATTTTGGCAGTTTTTACTGGACGTTTCAGACCAGAAATAGAAAACAGGCCAATAGAATCATCATATGGCCTCCCATTGGTTCCAATGTAGACATTAAGTTTTATATGTCAATGGCATGCACATCATTTTACCTTTTCTCATTATTCATCAATTCAGCACTGGGATATGTATGCACGTACCGTACATTAAATTAATATTTTAATCACACTAACGATGTCACACACTCCTGCAAGAAAAAGATAAGACTTAATGGGGGAAAACATTAACACCACTGTGCTCAAATGTGATCAAAATCCCTATAAATAAACTACAGATTAAACTTTCTTACTTACTGTACTTACTGCCCATTGTATATATTGGTATGAAGGACAGCAACAAAAAAAGTCCTCCACTCCTGTCTGTTCAGGGCCATCCGTTGTATGGTCCCCCAGGTCTGGTTCATGACCTTGAACGTGTTTTACATCTGCCTCTCCGGTGTTTTCTTTCTGGTGTCCAGTAAGGGGCAAATCTGGTGATGTCCCCTTGTTCTTGGGGCGGCTGTGGCTCAGGTGGTAGAGCAGGTTGGCTGCTAATCGCAGGGTTGGTGGTTCGATTCCTGGCCCACAGGGCTCCACATGTCCAAGTATCCTTGGGCAAGACACTGAACCCCAAGTTGCTCCCAATGGCAGGCTAGCACCTTGCATGGAAGCTCTTCTGCCATTGGTGTATGAGTGTGTGTGTGTGTGTGTGTGTGTGTTTGTGTGTGTGTGTGTGTGTGTGTGTGTGTGTGTGTGTGTGTGTGTGTGTGTGAATGGGTGATTGGGACACAGTGTAAAGCGCTTTGGTAAACCTCTAAGGTTAAAAAAAGCGTTATATATGTGCAGACCATTTACCATTTCTTTTCTGGCAACATGTCCCAACCACCTCCATCTTTTTCTTGTGAAAATGGTGTCTATATACTCCTGACTGCATCAAGCAAGGAGTTTACTGGTTGCTTATTGTGTTGGGCCAAAAAATGCACTGTATACTTCGGAGGTACTTTGTATGAAACGTTGACAGCTAGGATACTGTAGGTCTCTTGCTGTCATTCTCCAGCATTCTGAGCCATACAATAGATTGGAAAGAACACAGCTCTGGTATATTCTGAGCTTTGTTTTGTAGCTATATTGTGCAGACTTCCAGATGTTGTTTATCATTCAGAATGTATGTCTAGCTTTGCTGAGGCGGCTCCAAATGTCACTGCTCCTCCAGCATTCCTAGCGACACTTCCCAGGTAGGTGAATTCTTCAGTTGTGGGTAGGTCAAATCCATCAGCTTAGTATAGAGGGGCTTGGGACTTTCAGTGTCATCATCTCTGTCTTTTGTTGGTTGATCTTCAAGTCTACCTGTTGTTGAATGTTGAGATGTTTTCTCCTGCTTACGCTGGTGAGTGCGAGAGAGGTCATCTGCAAAGTCTTTAAAACTATTTACCTAAGTCACTGGAAAACAATAGGAGCATATACAGCCTTAAACAAGAGATGTTTCATTATAATTAAAGTGCAGTCGTATTGCTGCATTGAAGCGGCCAAACTGTTTAGAAATTCTGTCTTATTCTAGAAGTTAGTTTTACATTTATTTCCTGCCTATACTTTAACTCTAGTTGTGTTCTGTTTCTAATATTCTTGTGTTGCCAGGGAATTAATAAGCCTACTTTAATGTGTTGGTAGGTTACTAATGAGCCGCCAAAGGGTCTTCGTGCAAACGTGAGACGAGCCTTTACTGAGATCAGCAGCGCATTCTTTGAGGAGCACATCCTTGGCAGGAAATGGAGAAAAATCATCTTTGGAGTGTGTTTCTTCCATGCCATCATTCAGGTCAGGGCTCAAAGATTAAATGTGTAATTTCAATCTGAAGCACCCAGAGATTATTAAATTAAAAAAATGTATGAGAATTTTCCCTTTCTATAAACTAAGAGCAGGGACTTGATTGGAAAGCTAATGCAGTTTTTGTGATCAAATAAAACAATTGGATGGAAACTTAGTGTAAATTTATTGAGGTTAATTTTGAGTTTAAGTTTCATGTACAGGATATGTCTGTCATTTTATGTGGGAAACTACATATGCAAGACACATTCCTTTGAATGTGGTGGAAAATTTAATAATCAGTTTATGCTAGTGTTGGCCAATTTTTCAAGATAATAATAAAATGTAAAAAATAAATACAATAAAATGGTTGCTAATATGTGCATTTATTGAAGATCATAATGTAATTTTGTCCCTAAGCATTTAAAACTGAGAAATAGTGCATTAAATTTTTGATAGCCTTGCTTAAGTGTGTCATTTCCGTGACAGTATCAACACCTAATGGAATTGCAAATGTAAAGGGTCTCATTCATGAAACATGAGCATAACAAATATCTGTGTAAATCATTCATAAATTCATTCTTACTTAAGTTGTTGCATTAAATTAAATGCAACAATACCATTTTAACTTGTAAATATATTTTTAAGGTTGGTTAACTTTACTTGTAGAGAAAAAGATTCAGTTAACTTGTGCATTCTGGGTACTGTACTGTATGTATGTGTTTTTAAAAATTTTCAGATCAGACGGTTATTTCCTTTTAAGCCACACGTAACCAGCAAAGTTAAAAATTAGTTCAAATTTAGTGCAATGGTTGATTGACAGGTAGAACCTTCACCCTAGAACTACTTGGTTTCACCAGACTCCCGCTTTGTGAGTCAAAAAATAAATATGTAGTAAATATGCCAAACATGTTGAGTGTTCCAAATGTCAAAAATCCAACCAAAAGTTCTGTTTCAGACTGCAGATGGAGTAAATGCACATAGCTGCATAGAAAGCTATAGGATGCACACTTTCTCCCTATTTAGTAAATAACTTAACCTCCAGTGTGCTGTCTGTCTGCACTGGTCTCAGAACAGTTAATAATGCACCTGATTTTCATCCTAACTCCATATAAAGCCTCTGAAAGCAAAATTATTTAGATTTTGCATGAATACATTTATGCTCAATGTGAAAATGCATAGTAAATATATAGGAATGCATTCACTAATGTTAATGAATAGAACCGAATTGTACAGTCATAACAAAATAAAACAATAAGATATATTATATTAAAATAATATATTATATTTAATATATTATATTAAAATGAAGCGAATTGACCCACAGATATGCTGATGTTGAATAAATGATGTTGAACATGTTTTTTCAACTTTTGAGGGAACGTGGTTCTTATTTCCACATATGTGGACATCATGTTATCAGCTTGCTGACGTACAAAAAATGAATGGATTTAAAGTGGCATATCAATCAAAATTAGAGACGCTACTCTTTACAACCAAACAGGTTTCAATAAAATAAACTAAAATAGGTTTCTTACTAGAGGCACTGTTTTTCTTACAAGTTGGCTCTGCACCAGTAGTAGTGCTTCCTGGAAATCAATGTCATGCTGTTGTGTCATGTGATGCGGTGCGCCAGAAGTTTAACCATTAATTACAGTTTTGAGTCTTATGAACAATGTTCAGTTGGTTTTAATTCAATTAAATTCTGCGTTACATATAGCAAAGCCACAATACAATGTCCACGCATGTGGATACGAGGTCGCACGTGCGTATATACAAGTTATTCCCCCCATTTAACCATTGCTCATGTCTAGCCTGAACTCACAGCTGATTGGACCTTTTCTGCATATTGCGGTGCCGTTTTGAGATCCGTTCTGCATAATGCGACGGCTCATTTTTGCTTATCGCTCTCCACTGGCCCGCTCGGTTCACCCAATCGCCAGTCCGCCCCTGATCAGCCACAAATTGCGTCGGCCCACCGGAAAAATGCCAGATTGCCAGTTTAGCCCTGGGTCCATATTAGCTTCATGTCATTTACGTTGTAGAATGTTCACTTTGACGCATCCTGTGTAGACAGCCAGAAGCTCTTGCAGTGTGTTGGCGGTCGTTGTAGATATAGGCTGGGTTTCCCGATAACTAACAACTTAGCTAAAGTCACTCGTTGTTTTATGATGGAGAAATGCCTGTTACCTAAACCAGCACGTAGATCGCTCATTATAAAGTAGTGCTTCATTACGGGAGCCGTCCAGTCCAATGTTGATCACTTTGACCAGTATGTCTAATAGTTAGTCTTCTCAACATGAAAATATTGTGGAAATACTAACAAACATGGAAGTTCTTTGTAACTTTGTCAAAGCGCCGAAATATATAAACTATTACAGGAGGAGGAAGAGAGAGAGAGGGAATCTCTCATTGCACACTCTCACTCTAATCTCCTCTGTTAACCATTGTAACAAGGTTAAAAATGGGCAAGGAGGAGGCGGGAACCGGATGAAGCATCAAAGTCATATTTTATTGAAAACTTAAGAAACACACACATGCACACGGCAGCTGCGTGAGGCTCTCTCTCTCTCTCTCTCTCTCTCTCTCTCTCTCTCTCTCTCTCTCTCTCTCCCTCTCTCCTGAACTGCCGCATCCGGCTCTGCCTTATCCCTTTCCTCGGCTGATTAGCCGGCCCGCCCTCCTCCTCATCACAACCATACTTTAAAATTATGCTTATCAAAGAAGGCTAAAATAATGTTATACTGTATTACAGTGTCTTGTACATTTGGACCTATGCCGTTGCATGTGCAGACTGCAGAGTCTGCCTATTTATTTCATACTGATTTTTTCAACACTTTTTTATCCTTTGAAATAGCTGAAATGGCTTTCCAATGATCAAAATATATAATTGTATTAAATGTCCCATTTACTTTGATAAACTGTGAAAGATGTCAGAAAGATACTTTAAAGTTGAACTTAATGGACTTGAGATAGATTCAAAGTTCTTGTTAATTTACAAAAGTTTTTACGAACTAATTCGATAATGATGCTTTTGGGAAACGCGCCTTACAGATTAAGTACTACTTATTGTTCTGCTTAGTTCTTCGGGAAACCCAGCCCATGTCTCTTTAAGTAATGTTATCTACAGACCTTATTGTAGATGTTTCAAACAGTATTTTCCAAGGGAATCCATGGAAGTTGCTTTCCAGGGTGGTCTACATATGTATTTCATGAATGACCCGCACTTTTCTTTTAATTCGTTTTGTGTATTTGTATGTGTGTGTATGCATTCATGTGTGTTTAGGAGAGAAAGAAATTTGGTCCTCTGGGCTGGAACATCCGTTATGAATTCAATGACAGTGACAGAGAATATGCTCTTCTCAACCTAAACCTCTACTGTCAGACAGGACATATACCCTGGGATGCTCTCACATACATCACAGGTGTGTTTACAAGGACTTTTTTTAGGTTACAAATTGGTAATTACAAGGGTATTAAGCCAGAAATGTGGTTGATGAGGACTTTTCTAGTCTCCCCATAATTCAAATCGCTTAAAAAACATACTAAATGATGTTTTATTGAAAATGTAATAATGCAGAAAGTTTTTTGTGGGGGTTAGGGGATATAATCTATAGTTCGTACAGTATAAAAATCATTATGTCTATGGAGAGTCCTCATAATGATAGCTGCACGAATATTTGTGTGTGTGTGTGTGTGTGTGTGTGTGTGTGTGTGTGTGTGTGTGTGTGTGTGTGTGTGTGTGTGTGTGTGTGTGTGTGCATGCGTACGTGCGTGTGTGTGTGCACGCTGGTGTCCTCACAATGTAGCAAATCATGAGGCCTACATTGTGAAGACACCCCAACTATCCCCATCACTGAAAGGGGTTAATAAACATTACAATGGTTAAAATGCAAAAAGGTTTGTGTGAGAGTTACTGTATATTTAGAAATATGTTTAGGGGATAGAACATTTCATTAGCTTGGCATATAAACCATTATAACAATGGAAACCTTATATACATGTAAGCATTAGCAACTCAAATCCCATGTTTTTTTTATTTTCTTGTGAGAATGGTTAGATATGATAAATAAACATATTATTAAACATAAAATTACCCTAGTATCAAAGTAGTAGTAGACCTCAGATGTCTGCATTACTGTACCTTCTCAAATGTATCCAACATTTACATTTTTAATGAATCAGTTTGGATTATTTTTTACTTCATAAGGTTTGTCCAATTAATATTGATGTTTAGAATGTTTAGAATTTTCAATGCTAGAAAATTAGAAAGTGACACAAATCAAGGCTTTAAACTATATTTAGACTTGGCCCAAATTTTGGTCACAGGGTTGTAAAAATTGCAAATCTTCTATAATGATTATCGGTCAATAACAAATAAGGAGCCTTTTGGTTAAATGCAGACAGAGCACTTTCCACATCCTTATATTTTTCTTTTTCTACATTTCATGTTTTCTAACATTAAGGAACGTATGTGATATAATTATCTTAAAATGAACTATCACCGAGATCATTTTAACCCTTTAGTATGCATCATTTTACAGACCATCAGCTGCTGACAGTACATGTTTTTACATTTGGTGCAGCTGGTGTGGTGCAGGGACTATAAAAGAATGTTTCAGTAATGTTGTTATGAGAGGCTTCAGGAAAGATTCATTAAAGAAGCTTCACTCAGTGTCAAACTGTCTCATTAATTCTTTGCAAGCTGCCAGTCAGTGATGCAATAAAATGGAATGTGTTTAAATGTGTTTGTTTTATTGTCTCCGTAGGTGAGATTACATATGGAGGCAGGGTGACAGATGCCTGGGATCAGCGGTGCTTGCATACTATCCTTAAGGTTTTCTTCTCCCCGGCCACATTAGAGGAGGGCTACACCTACTCTAAATCAGGTACACACTCACATGCATACTTTTAAGCAATATCACACAAGCGAAAGTGCAGTTGTACTGAATATCAATATAGCAGAAATTTGTGACTGCAATTTAATATAAACAAGAAGTTAACTGGAACAAACTTGTATAATGCTTGATATGGACACACATTCACCATCAGAATCTCAAATTGTATAGCATATAGCGTATATGTAAGTATAAGTACTGTAGGTTGACTTCACCAAAGAGTGTAAATACTGCGGCACTGTGAGGGGGCCCTCCATGTCAACTGCTGGCTCAACCAATGGTGTGAGTTTGGGATGGGGCCACCTGTAATAAGCTGTGTAGCTGGGAATTGACTAGACTAATGAAAGATGTTCAGGGTAACGGGTTCAATGTAATGAGGAAGCAGGAGACGGCATTTGCTGCTCAGGAATGTCACTGTTTATTTAACACATAACAAAAACACATTCGCAACGGTGTAGCTTCCACGACAGCAGGTAACACACAAACAGCTTCGGGTATCTGTCTCTCGCTGTCTCTCCACACTGAGGTCTGGCCCATCTCTATTTCCCCCGTCTCTCACTGCGAACACAGAGACAAGTTATTACCGGCAAATCATCTAAGGTGCGATCCCAGACGGATACCCGACCTTGCCCTCACCTCCACATTCTGAAACACCAAACACTAGAGCCAAAGCATGTACAGATAAATATTGCTATTGTATTATTGTATAGGTTTTGAGGGGTTTTAAGAGACTTGTTTAGATTCTTTACAGACTTCTTTCCTTTGTGCAGGGATTTATTTTGCTCCTGATTCAGACAGCCTGACTGAATATAAGCAACACATTGAGAATCTGCCTCTGAATGATGATCCAGAGATCTTTGGCATGCATGAAAATGCCAACTTGGCATTCCAGGTAACTCACCTCACCTACAGACACTCGCACAGAGTAACAAACTCAACTTACACCAGTCCTGTAGTGTGAGTTATTTGTTTGAGTTCAGAAATGTAGAATTTGAAATTCTGTTTATTATTATATGCCATTATATGTTAGATGCCATAACAAGTATGATTAGGTTTTTTTTTTATCTAAATCTCCCACTCAAATACTTTGTATCGTTCTCAAGTATTCAACCCAGGAACTATTGGGTGAGGTAAGTAAGTAGTCATTTATCAGATGTATCTATCCACAACAACTATTACACATACAGTATTACAAGGAAAATTCCCCTGGAGCCACTGGGTACTTATAAAGAAAGTGCATTGCTCGAGGGCACAATGGTGATGGTTCATGGTTTCACCACCACCAGAGGCAAAGAAGGTCCTTTCAAAGAACTAGGATTTACAGAAATCATAAAGCTCTTTCACCAATGTGTTGTTAAATGTGAGCGCAGCGTAGTTCTAGCGGGAAGACTAGCAGCTGTACATCATCACACTATTAGCTGGGTAATTCCTAGCCAATCGCAGGTAAGCCATTGCTTTATAAGTCTGCTCCCAATCTATCACATTGCTGTTTCAGTGCGCTAAGATGGCAACCTCCACCACCCCACCACCACCAGTTGAGCCCCGTCCCGCACGGGGGTAGGCTCCTCACCCCTGCCTCCTATCTCCGGCAGGATATGATGGTTCCGAGTACAACTCCCTCGGACCGCCGGACGGGGCCTACGCCAAAGAGAGACATTACTTTTCTGTTCTACATTCATCAAATAAATGGCATCATAAACCTCACTCAAGCCTGCGTGTCTTCCCGATAGAAGTGTAATTTTCTTAAGAACAAAATGAATGAGCACTTCACACTTTCTTTTTATTTACCTCTAAGTCACTGGTTCTCAAATGTTGGGTTGCAGGTCTATTGTTATAGGGTCGTGGACAGCAGGGAAAAAAGCAATGTTGAATGCAGTTAATGATATGCTACTAACCGTATAATCATGCATATTTAGAATACCAAAATCAATAGGCTTTTTAAGTTTTAAAGGGGAGGAGAAAATGCTTCCTGTATCATGTGTTGTTGATGTCAAAGGTTGTGTGTGTCCAAACAAGTACTATGGTATTTTGATGCAAATTCAACTGGTAAAAGCTAGCCAAATTAGGTAGATACCAGCATGGACAGGTTGTAATAAGCCCTCATCCTCTAAAACCATGTCTAAAACTACATTGAATACAGATTCACTTGCAAGAGGGATAATCATAGTTTGTGCCTATCAATGTAAAATGTCCAATGTAAAATCTGGGACCTGATGCAAATCCACAAAGCTTTTGATAAAGAGCACCCTGCCATATAACACACTCACACACTCTCTCCATCTTTGAAACAGAGGCAGGAGACAATGACACTGATCTGTACCATTCTGGAGGTCCAGCCCCGCTCATCTGCAGCAGGTGGAGGGAAGAGTAATGATGAGCTGGTCCATGAGCTGGCTGACTCCATCTTAGCTAGAATCCCGGGTTAGTGTCAAACACATGTAGCTCCCTGCTCAAAAGCATACTGTCACCTCATTTGTTTTATAACTGATTTTGTGGACTTGTATTTTTGTGTGTATGCTTGTGTGTGTGTGTGTGTGCATCTGAACAGATAAGTTGGATATGGATACAGCAGTGGAGAGTCTGTTTATGCAAGACTCCAACGGTAGAGTCAATTCTCTGACCACTGTGCTCGGACAGGAAGTAGACCGATTTAACTTCCTGTTGCGAGTGCTCAAGGTAAGCAAGAAAGTTTTGATTGTAAACTGCAGAGGATATATTACAGCAGCTAATCAAACAGGAATTATTTATTGATCGCCCACTAATCTTCCTGCTTTGTGTGTGTGTGTGTGTGTGTGTGTGTGTATTTTTCTGCAAACAGACTTCACTATGTACTCTGCAAAAGGCAATAGCAGGTCTAGTGGTGATGTCAGAAGAAATGGAGAAGATCTATAACAGTTTCCTGAATAACCAGGTTCCAGATCACTGGTCTAATGCTGCTTACCCATCCCTTAAACCTCTTGGCAGCTGGGTTAAAGACCTCACCCTGCGCACAGCGTTTGTAGAGGTATTGGAAATCTTTAAATATATTCACAGCAAAAAGACGCAAGATAATGCAATCATAACACATTATTTTAAAGGTATATAGTCCATGCCAAAATGAAAAGAGCATTGCTATTTACTTAACCTCATGTCGTTCTAATCCAGTATGTGGTTAATTTGTTCATAAAACAAAACAATTAAATGTGCGTGGGTGTGTGTGTGTGTGTGTGTGTGTGTGTGTGTGTGTGTGTTGGAGCAGAGTTGGATCACAAGGGGTCAGCCTAAGTCTTTCTGGATTTCTGGCTTCTTTTTTCCCCAAGGATTTCTCACAGGTATGTATATTGAATATTAAAATATTTTTTAATATTATAAAATTTTACTAAATATTATTTAGTATATAATATATACAGTAAATAAAGAGTTCCTTTTGTCTCTTAGGGGCGCTGCAAAATCATGCACGCAAGTACAACCTTCCCATTGATGAGCTGAATTTTCGTTTCAACATGGTGCCAGTGTACAGAGACCAGACTCTTGTCACTGAAGCTCTGAAAATCCTCGATCTAGGGGAAGAACTTGACATGGACAAAGAGGTGAGCCTGGATGAAGAGGACACTTATAATTGAGTATTTCACTGTACCATTGACCCTTTTCCATCCCCTCTGAAACAGGCTTTTATTGACATTTTAACTTGCCTTTTTTCACATTTCAACCTTATATTATCGTCCTCTTCACATCAGAATATATATACAGCATATATATATATATATATTTTTTTAGGACACTGTATTTTAAAGATAATTTTGTAAAAATCTAAATAACTTTACAGATCTTTATTGTTAAGGTTTTAAACAATGTTTTCCATGCTTGTTCAATGAACCATAAACAATTAATAAACATGCACCTGTGGAACGGTCGTTAAGACACTAACAGCTTACAGACGGTCACAGTTATAAAAACTTAGGACACTAAAGAGACCTTTCTACTGACTCTGAAAACACCAAAAGGAAGATGCCCAGGGTCCCTGCTCATTTGTGTGAATATGCCTTAGGCATGCTGCATGGAGGCATGAGGACTGCAGATGTGGCCAGGGCAATAAATTGCCATGTCCGTTCTGTGAGACACATAAGACAGCGCTACAGGGAGACAGGAAGGACTGCTAATCATCCTCGCAGTGGCAGACCATGTGTAAGAACACCTGTACAGTACATCCTGTACCTGTACCTGGCCGTGGCAGGCATGGCCGCTGGCTCGTTGGCCGTGGCAGGCGTGGACGTTGACTCGTTAAGAGGATTCTCAGAGGCGAACATCTCAAAATTAAATTTGCATACTCTTCCCACGTTTAGACCCCTGTCTCTGACAACTCCATCCATTCTTTGGCAAGGAGGCCGATCTGGTACAGGGACTTCAAGTGCCCATCAGCAAATCCAGTGCATCTGGCAATGGTGCTGAACAAATGAGAGTACTCAATGATAGGTAGGTTCGCTCGGCTCAACCGAATAAAGACCGCTGCTAGATCCATCTTTTGGTCAGTTCTTCTGTGACGAGGCAAGCAAGGAATTTGGATCTAAATTAGTAAAACTGCAAAGGACTACAAAACTAATACAGGAAACAAACAAGAATTTCAATATAAAAGTACAAAAACAAAAGACAACAGGGAATATGACAACTAAATGTTTTTTTTTGGTTTGTTTTTTTGGCATTGAGCTCTAAAACTTTATATTCTATATATTATATAGTATAATGCTGTATATTGAACTGTTTTATATCAAACAATCAAGGAAACT
Source organism: Moxostoma hubbsi (assembly GCA_032164185.1). NCBI lineage: Eukaryota > Metazoa > Chordata > Actinopteri > Cypriniformes > Catostomidae > Moxostoma > Moxostoma hubbsi. Next base: position 45,617,831 of record JAVLUX010000012.1, read on the forward strand.
TTAGTTCTCAGCATATGGCCCCTAAATTAAGTCGTGAATCGTGAATGGAGTCCATACTGTGTTGTATTTTTCTATAGCTTCCCACTATAGAGGACGGGGTGTTGGTTCATGGAATGTTCATGGATGCTTGTCGCTGGGATGACACAAACATGGTTATTGAAGATGCATTATCAAGGGTGATGAACCCCATGTTGCCTGTGGTGCATTTTGAACCTCAGCAAAACTATGTTCCTGAACCCGGCCTCTACCAGGCACCACTGTACAAGACCTCTGCTCGAGCTGGAACTCTGTCTACTACAGGTGACCCTTGTGTGACGTTTTACATATTTACCATCAGTTCTCTAGAAAGACATATTTACACAACATTTATTTAACAGTTCAACAGTAACAAGTTAATGTTCTTTATCAGTTTTGGAATTTACCTCTCAAATTTGTAACATGTTGGACCATCATGTTTTTCATTTATTTGCGTCCATTTAATTGTATATTTTTTATCTCTCTATTAGGACACTCTACAAATTTTGTGGTAACTGTGATGTTGCCATCCAACCGGCCCAGTGACTACTGGATCTCAAAAGCATCTGCACTACTTTGCCAACTCAATGAGTGAGCACAGCTGCAGTATATGCTTTACTTTTCTAAGTGATATAAAAATCAGCTGTAAATGAAACAAAACAAAGTACACTGAACATGTCTCTTGCATACTGTTCACAATAAACAAAAAGCCATAATTAAACAGCAAATTCTTTAGCAAAATACATTGACTTGTCTGGAACTCTATAAATCGTTTAATAATTGTTTATAGCTATATTTTCTAACACACATGACATATTCCCAGTTTTTATGCATTATTTGTACATATTAAAGAACACAGGGTCTGAATGAAGTTAAAGAATAATGGCACTAAGATTACGTGAACAACTGGTAAGGAAACAGAAATATAGCAAAGAATGTAATTAAGTTTGGAGAGAAACTTCTTTATTTCTAAAATAATACAATTAAATGATGCCAATATAGCATTACTAAGGCCAAGGAATAACAAAAAAGGGCTGACCTCCAAAGGGATTAGGGTTAAAAAGATTTGTATTGCTGCACAAAATCCTCACAGACACATTTCTAGCTGTATACTGTGTACACTAAATCATGTGGTGTTTTTAGTATTATCTTAAACTTGTCCAAAAAAAAAAGCTAAAGAAAATGTAATGCTATTGTGATTAAAGACTTTTAAGACTCGGTTTGGTGCAGACATGAGAATGCATCTGCCTCATGCTGGTCATGGAACAGTTGGGCAATGTACATCACCTCCGCCAGAATGCGGAAGAATGGATCTTCTGCTCACCTGCAAACATTCCAACTGCCTTTGGGTGACATACGACTCTTCGACATTCTCAAGAACCAGGTGCACCAATTGAGCAGGATCAGATACACAAGTTAAAGTTTCAGGTTCATTACACGTTAAGCACAATCGACAGCTTTTGTGGCATAATGGTCGTTCTTAACAGAGTCAAGGTATTGGTGTAGCCCTGAACTCAATCCGCTAGAACATTTTTGGGCAGAACTGAAAAAGCATGTGTGAGCAAGGAGGTCTACAAACCTGACTCAGTTACACCAGTTCTGTCTGGAGGAATGGACCAAAATTCCAGCAACTTATTGTGAGAAGCTTGTGGAAAGGTACCCAAAACGTTTGACCCAAGTTAAACAATTTAAAGTTAATGCTACTAATACTAACAAAGTGTATGTGAACGTCTGACCCACTGGGAATGTGATGAAAGAAATAAATCATTCTTTCTACTATTGTTCTGACATTTCACATTCTTAAAATAAAGTAGTTATCCAAACTGACCAAAGACAGGGAAAGTTTTATATGATTAAATGTCAGGAATTGTGAAACACCTTTGCCAAATACATTTAAACTTAATTTATATAAACTTCTAAATTCAACTGTACATACAAGACTGTAAAGGGATCAAGGGAGAGGAGGAGGCGAGAACCGGCTTGACAATATAAATAATATTTTTAATAAAGAACTAAAACCAAAAGACACAAACACACACATAGGACAGACAGCTGCCCGTAAACGCTCTCTCTCTCTGTCGCACCACTGTCCGCAGTCGGCCTTTATCCCTCTCAGAGGCTTGATTAGCCTAATAAAGGGCCGGGTGTGCAAAATCACAACCTTTACATTTTTTTCTTCTATTTTTTTATTTTCTTTTTTCTTTTTATTTCAATTAATGTTGGATTTTTGTGGATTCAGCACTAGCTGCTTTTGGGTGGACAGCAGTATGTCAAGTTAATCATTACATACTGTAAATAGTAATGGTTCAAAAAGTTGTTTTGTGAGGGTAAGCCTAATGTTGCAGGTTCAGTCCCAAGTAGGTATGACGTAGAATAAGATAACAGCCCTGTAGTCTTTATCAGTATGGTGACCTTACAAGTTTTTTGGCATAAAGATGTCATGTGAGGGACATTAATGCATGACTAAATGTATACATATAATATGATTACATTTTGCACAAACATGTTAAGTCCATGCCAGCTTGAGTGACTGAATGAAAACAAAAAAAGGGTGACCTACCAATAAATTCATTCTCAATTTCCAACTTTTCACTCAAAGTGTTATGCTGATAATACATCAGCATAACAATGGAAAATTGAATTTTCCACCAATGGAAAATATTTATTAGAAAAAATGCAAAATAGAATCTTTTTCACAAGTGGTCTCAGACCCTTAAAACCCACTGTTTATTGTCTAAAACTGACTACTGGAAAAGGTTTACAGTGATATATGCAAAATGTTGACACTGGGACTATGTATGATATTATGATCTACAGTACATGATATCAGCCTCCATCAGCAGGAAAGCGATCCCTGACAGAGGGGGGATTCATTTAATCCCATGAATCCTCATAATTTTAGGTGTCAAGACAAGCCTCAGGAGAAGCATCTCTGGAAAATCTTTCTGAGAAAGCTGATACCTATTTCTAAGTCTCTTATAACAATTATGCATGTTGGTATGTTCATCTGCATGTACACAGTACATACACTTGATAGACTGAGGGATCCTGGAAGACAACAGAACTTTTAGTGCTGTCTCATCTGGACTCCAAGGATGTTTATCCTCGCGCGGACTGACAATATTCAGGTGAGAGTGTTTTTGAACCATTATTCACAGTAGTTATATTAGTGTTGTCAATTTAATGTGTACTCCGTCTTAACTTGGTCAGTTGTATGTAGTGAGTTGATCCACAAATTTTTCCATGAACAAAAAGTTTGAATCTGAAACATTGAGCCCCATAACAAGGAAATGTCATAAATTATTGTATAGTCAACTTTCATCATTATAGTCAACATTTCAGCCCTTTACCTGGTTTCCTCAGGGCTTCTGGAAATTTTCTAGAATAATAAAGTGCTGTTATTTCAGAAATGCCTCAAGGCTTACCTAAAATTCAAGAGTTTTCTTCCCAAGGTATCAGAATGCTGAGTTCTCTTGATACTCTGTCAGGACTTGACTTCTGCTTCCTGTCTAATGATGAACTGTTGGAGATTTTAGTTCAGACGCAGAACCCTCAGGCTGTGCTTTTGATGCCGTTTCTCAGTTGGACTTTGACCTGCTGTCCCCTGCTACACCTGGAGGAGCAAAGACTGTGAAACAGTACAATAATGACATCTTAGCAATGGTGCCTTTTCCTTTCTTTTACATTTCCCATTCTGTACACATACGTTTAAAGGGTTACTTCAGGATTTAGCATTAAGCTTTGTATCAGTAGAAAACCAGTAGTATTTTCTAATTACCGAGCTCCCCCCCTCATATCCCCCTGAGACGAGAGATTTATTTATTTTTAGTCTGGAAAAAATCCTCCGATGACGCAAAAATCGTCATTTTGCGTCATCGGAGGATTTTTGGTCCAGAGGCTTAAAACTACAGCCAGTATTCCGCGTGTTTTCACCACGCCCATATGGGGCGGGATCTCACTCACAGAATGTGAAGATAGTGTCAGCCATCTTTCTGTAGAAGCTAAGATAACAGGTGTAGAAAGTTTGTATACAAGTAGGTTAATCACGATGGCTGAAGGTAGTTTTGAAGTTGAAATGGCAGAAGGGAATTTCGAAGATCTGTTGCAAGAATCTGATGCTCGCGCTACCTGTACGTGCCGCAATACAGCGATGAACAGAGGCTGGAGCAGCTGCTGTAGCAGGGGAGCAAAACCTGCTTGGTGGTCAGGAGGAAGAGAGTGTTAAATTATATTCAGACTCGAGTTGGGGCGGACTGGTGGTGACAGTGCTCTCGCTGTGCGCCTATGGAAACAGATAGAGAGTCCTATTGCTGTCGTGAATTTCAGCGATACTGGACAAGATCGCTGAATCCGCTGATGAAACTGCACCGATAACATGAGCATGTATAACTGAGCACCCAAGTTTTGTATCACACATGGACAGGGGAGTCCTGGAAACTTATTTTAGGATCCCGAAGATAAATTGGAAACGCCAGCCAAAGCCCGCAGGGACAAACGGACGGCTTAGTGTAAAGTGAGTATTTTGTTTGTTTTTCTTTTTTGTTACTAAGATGTCATGTACAGAGTTTGGACACATGGAATTATAATGTTCTTCCCGTGTAGTTAGTCAATTTATCAACTAACTCACGATTTATAGAGTCACGATGTAGCATAGTTGTATCATATTTTCAGATACTGCCGCCTGTAACCGGTAGGCGTGTTTTGGGAGTGGCCTCGTAAGGGCAGCAAAGCAAGTGCATTCTGGGAGTTGTTGTCTTTCAGCCACATGTGTAAAAAATACATTTTCGGCCTTTTCTCTGTCTAGAATGCTTCAAATTCAAAAATAATTTCACATTTATACTATATAAATGACCAATTTTAAATACACATTCATCTTCCCAGAGGTGAAGTATCCCTTTAAGTAATTTCATAGAGTGACAACTGCATTCTATGATCAAATTAATTCCTATAAAAATATCAGTTGTACAATAATACTACCAATGTTTACAATAATGCAAGGGCGTAGATTTGGTTTGAAAGTTGGTAGGGACATATTGCAATGAAGACATTATGTCTTCAAAATGTTGATATTAAGAATGTGTGTCTATAGGCAGAATATTTCCTCATATAACAAGTTCATTTTGCCCCACTGACCACCACTAAACTCATAATTTGGGATAGAAATCAGTTGTCTGTGCAGTTATATTAGCATTTTAAAATCCTGCACCTCCAATCCACCCCCTTACCTGGTATAGTTGCTCAAATTCAAAGGTGTCTTACCCAAGCACTTACCACCAGTTAAAGCAGAACCTTCCATTGGGCCGCATACAAAACTCAGGATGTTTTATGACTTAGTCTTAGATAAGAAACATTTGTTCACGAATAGTATGCTTGTTTAAATCTATTAGTTTAAAGGATTGAACCTAAGATACTAATGGAAGTCCACCTTTGTAATCTTCAGGGAATGATTCAAAATCCCACATTGTATTTGAGGCCCTTAAATTGGACATGTTTATTATCCATAAAGGGGTTACTCAGAGACACATATTTTGTCTCATGTCTGTCCACTGGACTGATTCATGTCAAGCCTTTTGAGAGTTGCGTATGGGCAAATAACCCCTTGCTCCAGACCATTCTGGAGATTTGCCTTCAAGGGGACTTTATTCCAGTTCAGGGTCCTACCCTTCAAGCTGGGAACTAAGCACAGTCGTACATGGATACATACTTCAGTTCATAAGGTGAGTGCCTTAAAACCTTAACAGCATTCTGCTCCAATGTTATGCTCAGGTATGATGCCTCCTCGCCAAAGATGTGATAGAGTAAGTACCGACGTGCAAGGCATGAAATGGCTTTTACAGCCGCTAATTTTCTGTTCGACAAGTAGGATGCATATGTGTAGATAACCCCTTGCTAGAGGCCAAGCTTTTTGAGCCTCGCCATTGCATCAGTACCAGTGAGCACTGGGGGGTTTGATGGCCATTGCAGCCATAGTCATCCCTCAAACCATATGGTTTATAGTTCCACCAATCACATTTTTCAATATGCATGGTTATAGCAATGCAATGGGAGAAAGGTGACATAATTTGTCCTTGGCAGGCCACTCAGTGACCCCTAGGTACAATGGGCTGAGGAAAACAGCTTAATAAGCATATTAAGTCTTAAATGAATAGTTAATTATTTCATTATTTACCCGTGTGCTGTCTCAAACTAATATAACTTTTTCTGCAGAACAAACAGAAAGATATTTTGACAGATATGATGTGAATATATCCTTTAAATGCAAGGCAATGGGATCCAAATTTCAGGCTCCAAAAAGGGCATTCATGCATTATAAATGTAATCCATACGACTTCATGGGCTTAATCAATTTCTTTTGAAGCAATACAGTTGGTTTTGGGTGAAAAACAGACCAAAATGTAAATCCTTTTTGACTGTACATCTTGACATATGTAGTCTCAAAGGCATGACAATGACTTGAAGCTTGATTATATTTACAAATTACAAATTACAAGTGTAATTTCCATATGCAATGTTCTTATTGGTGCACAGAAGTTTGGACCCCAGTGACCTGCATTGTATGTGTCAATCCACCTCATATCACCATCAAAATAGTGTTTGTATTCCATGGAAGAAGAGAGTCATTGTGTTTAAAACAACATAATGGTGAGTAAATAATAAGAGAATTATCATTTTTGGGTGAACTATTTCTTTAATGAATATCTAAAAATGCAGAAAGGTTTGTTTGAAGGTTAAGTTTAGGGTTAGGGGATAAAAAGTATGAATATAATACAATCAAAACCACTTCATTTATGCTACACATTCAACAACACTGATACAGTGAATACAGTAATGTGACAGGTGACCTCATAGGTCATTGTCTGCTGAAGCACACTGAGGCGCTGCAGCTGGTTTTGGGAGGAGCACCTGCAGGTCCAGTAGCCATAAGGCGAAAGCGCTTGTCATCCAGTGCGTGGTCTTTAACTGCTCAGATGGACTTTACCATAAGGTGTTAATCTATATTTTGGCACTCTATCTCTCAATATCTTTGTTCCATATCCATATTTTTTTTACTTTAAAGTCTTCAGCAGTTAGAAAACCAACACATAGAGATGGCCATGTTCTCCTGTCATTTCAGAGTGAAATTATCATGTCCATCACTAGAAGGCAGCAGAATCCCAACTTAGTTTTCTGTACATAAAAACATCTAGCTTTACCCAGCGGGCTGTGTTTGCTTCGTTTTGTTTTGTTTTTTTGCTGGCTATTGTTTATGGCTGGGAGAGTCATGTGTCATATACAGTAGATGTAAAAAATTCTAATGAGGCTTTTACAAATGTTTAAGCAAAGTTATAGTCATTGTTCAGTGTTTGTCTTTTTTTATGCTGTCCCTGGGGACTGATACAATCTCACATCAACATTATTTTACCTTCAGCTTTGGTATTATTCACATCCTGCTCTTTTTGTAGATCATTTCTCTCTCTGATGATTTAGTGGGCACAAGATTTGTTATGGCTGCAGTTCAGTATATGAGAATGTGAAGACATGTGAAAATAACATACTGTGGATCAGTACACTGTCTTTGATAATGACACCTGCCATTGAGAAAGCAATGACTCATGGCTTCATATTTTAATTTACCATTTTAACTATTTTAGCCATTAGTGGTCAACTGATTTTCAATGGCCCTGTTATCTGATGGTTGATATAATGGTAACATATATAATAGAAATTCATGTTAACCAATGAGATGTACACAAAATAAATAAATAAATGAACACTTGACTGCAATTTAACACAATATGTACTCAAAATTCACCCAAAAGCATTTGAAACATGAAAATGTGGGTAGTTGACATGATAGTTCAAGCTGTGACAGCAGTGTCCTGAAGTGTGACATGTTATATTCCAAACATATCTCATATGCACATAACAAGCATAAAACTAGCATTATGTTCAACGGCATTTATATTCATATTGTGTTTGTGTGTGGCAGTTGTCTCGGTTCATGTTTGTGGGGAGAGAGATCAAATTGGTGATGATGTGTGCTTCTTTCATAACTGAACCCTGGTTATGCTGGCAGAACTGAAAGCTCTGACAACCCAAAAGCCCTTTTCAGACCCAGAGCTATGATTGTACCCAACTACGCACTTGAGGTGTGTGTGTGTGTGTGTGTGTGTGTGTGTGTGTGTGTGTGTGTGTGCGTGCATGTGTGTGAACTGCTCAGTCTGATCCCAGTTATGATGATAAACCACATGGTGTGACAGGCAGAGGTCAGTGCAGAGAGAGATGGGGCTGCTCACCTGGTTTGTGTACTCAATAAAAGCTTTTGTCTGTTCACCTGTGTGTATTATACTTCAAGAAAACTGATGTGCTACCACAGTGCTTTTCATGTTCACAAATTTCCTCGATTGTTATCTGACAGTTCTATGGTATTTTTATATTTGCAGTATCTTTAAAGCAGAGCCATTAAAGTTTAACCTCTCTCTCTTCATGTAGGTGATCCTGTACTCAGAGGGCTTTGAGTCCAGTAAGACTCTGGCGAGGAAGATGACTCAGATATACAAGCTCTGCAGTGAGCAGCTCTCTCAGCAGGATCACTGACTTTGGCATGAGAGCTGACAAATCTGTGCTGGTCATGGCAGTGTGAGGCACTAACGGTTGATCTCTGCTCTGTTCCTTTAGTACAAATGGCTCTTACAACCTTGGTAGTCTCAGCATTCCCAAAGAATCTAATGCAATTAATTATACAGCCATGGCCAAAAGTATTGGCAGTGACATACAGTTTGTGTTTCGAAAAGTTTTCTGCTTCAGTTGTTGTGGTGTTGATTCACATTGTTTCTAGATTATTGTGCAGAGTGATCAGATGCATTTTAAATAACTGCAAAAAGCTTCTTTGGCCAAAACATGAACTTTATGTTGATGAAACCCAAAATTAACTGTTTTTTGGCCCTGGCACAAAATGACCAGCTAACATCATTTCAGTAATCATATAAGCAGCACCTGGGAAAGTGTGAAGGAGTTCTTGTTCACAATGGTTACCTCTAAAGAAAGACATGCAGCCATCATCACTTTGCATCAAAAAATTCCTCACATGCAAGGAAATTGCTGCAAAGAATATTGCACCTGAAAGAACCATTTACCGGATCATCAAGAACTTCAAGGAAAGAGGTTCAGGATGCCCCAGAGTGTCCAGCAAGTGCCAGGACCAAGCACCTCCTCCTGAGGAGTCAGATACGGAATGGTGTCACCACCAGTGCAGAGCTCAATATTGGCAACAGGTTGGTGTGTGTGCATCTGCACGCACAGTGAGGCGAAGACTTTTGGACAATGGCCTGGTGTCAAGAAGGGCAGCAAAAAAGCACTGAAGGACAGACTGAAATTTTGTAGGACGTACAAGGATTTGACAGCAGAAGACTGGTGCAAAGTTATTTTCTCTGATGAAGCCCCCTTCCGACTGTTTGGGACATCTGGAAGGTGAACGCTACCATGAGTCCTGTGTCGTGCCAACAGTGAAGCATCCTGAGACCATCCATGTGTGGGGTTGCTTTTCATCACAGGGAGTGGGCTCGCTCACAATCCTGCACTAAAACACCGCCATGAATAAAGAATGATATCAAAACGTCTTGCTAGAGCAACTTCTCCCATCGATCCAGGAGCAATTTGGTAATGATCTGTGCATTTTCCAGCATGATGGAGCACCATGTCACAAGGCAAGAGTGATAATGAAGTGGCACGGAGATCGTTAAATTAAAATTTTGGATCCATAGCCAGGCAACTCCCCGGATCTTAATCCCATAGAGAACCTGTGGTCAATCCTCAAAAGGTGAGTGGACAAGCAGAAGCCCACAAATTGTGATCAACTCCGAGCACTAATAAGGCAAGAATGGATCACCATCAGTCAGGATTTGAACCAGAATCTGATATCCAGCTTGCCAGAGCGAATTTAAGAGGTTATGAAGAGCAAGGGTCAACACTGTAAATATTGACTCTTTGTATATGTTGAATGTTTTTGCCAATAAAAGCCTTTCAAACTTATGAAATATTTTGTTTTCCAGTATACCATAGAAACATCCATCCATACATCCATCATCAACCGCTTATCCTGTACAGGGTCACAGGGGGGCTGGAGCCTATCCCAGCTAACATTGGGCGAAAGGCAGGGTACACCCTGGACAGGTCGCCAGTCCATCGCAGCCATAGAAACATGTGATGTACAAATATAATCTACAAATACTGAAGCTGCAAACTTTGCAAAACACAAAATGTATGTAACTGCTAATACTTTTGGCCATGACTGTACATTAAAATTTCAAGAGTTGGCAAAAACCACCATTTTCAAGATGACTGCTACCCAAAAGTGTTCACATACTTTCCACAAATTTTCCTTTTCTTTTTTTATTAGGCTACTTGACAGTATTTTAATGTGATACCATCAAATTAAGATTTGCCAGTCCATAGATGTCACATAAAATCAGTAAAAGAGACTGGTTGGTTGTGGCCCTTTCTTTCTAATTGGGCAGTTCTTGAGCAGAATAAGCTGCAAAGTGCAACAGACTTAATGCTGATAGGGTACAACGGGGCTAAAAGACACACCTTAAGGAAAATCTATTGTTCTGGTCACACAGTGTCTCAAGATTCAAGAAATTCATTTTAATTAAATATTGATGGATTAACATCCTTTATGTGAAAAGAAATAACAAAAGAAGGTTGTTTTGAATGCAATTAGTTAGATGATGAGGGGGCCTTTTACACCACACGTGGGGTAAATCAACCTTTAATTGCTTCACAACAATCCTCTCTGCAAACTGAATTGGAATAGGAGAAGGTGTTTTAACCTTAAAATATTACACATTTTAAGTTTAAACAATATACATTAATTTGCTTAAGGCACTGACTTGAAGTCCTTGAAGGCTTTGTTTTATGTACAGAAGCATGTATAAGTGTGTGTGTTTGTGTGCGTGTTCTGTTCATGCTGGCTTGTTCGTTTTTAACTCCCTCTCTTTCTTCCCATAGCGGCATACTGTCAGACCTCTTTCCTGGTATCACCATCCTAAATCATGTCTACGGCATTCTGCTGTCAGCCATTCCCTCATCCCCATGTACGCTCTCTCTCCAGCTGCTCCAAAGCATCATTGGCAAGGTCATCCAGCTGTACTGTGAGACCATACCGGTCCATCACAGGGTCATGATAACTGGGCCCACTGGGGACGGCAAGGCCACCGTCTACCATTTACTGGCAGACACCTTGGAGACCCTGCATCATGCTGGCCGCCAGAACACTTTTTACCACCCTGTTAAGACATACAGTACATGCTCAACCCAAAGTCATTGTTGGGTTGAGGGCAGCAGTCCAGGACTCCAGTGATGACCACAAATGGGTGATAAGTGATGAGCCAGTAGATTATAGTGTTATGGATCGGGAATATAAACCCAGTGCTGGAAGATAACAGGATGCACTGCTTGGCCAACAGTGAAAGAATTAAGCTAATTTTCCAAACTTTTGATATTTAAGGCACTGCTTTTAACTCGTGATTATGAAACCCTGCTCCAGAGCAATTCGTTAACTAAGACAATGTGTGTCTGTATACATGTCAGATTAAAACACCCATCTTCATCATTTGATCATTATTTGATCAATTACTGCTGCTATGATAAACAGAAAATGTAAACAATATGTTCATACAAAAAGCATCTCTCTTATGAACCAAATTCCATTTTCCACAAAATGTGTTTGCATGGAAAAGAATGTCAGGGATTTAAATACGTATTTCACAGCACTATACCAATGGGTGGTTCATGAATAAGATGCAAGTGTGTGAGATGTTGCATCCAAAAATGGGATAATTGTGTAGCCAAATGGAGGTATTTAATGTACTGTGATTTAACTCTTGTCATAATTGGATGTGGCCCCTTTAAGGACCAGAGTTTCCGGCAATATCTTCTGTTAGAAATGTGAAAACAAATGTTGTGCAAGAGAGCACCCGGTTTTGTTCATCGGTTGAGAATTCTTTTAGTAAATATCAAAATGTTGTTAAATTGCATTGAATATGTGTTCAGAGTAGAGTGTTTATTATGGGTTATTTTTGAAGGATGCATATGGATTGCATGCGTGGAGTTTGACCACATTTTGTCACGCATGCGATGACTGTGTATATAAATTATTAGTAATCATATCTTATTTAATGTGAAAAACTGTAATACGTGTTATATGTGAAAATGTGAAATGAGAACATGTGTAATGAGAATTCTATTGTTTTAAACTGATAGTAATGTCCTTAAAGCCTGGTTAAAAATGCATAAAATGCTTTAAGTGATTTAAGCATGTGTTAAATGCATGTATTACGGTGATGTATGCTGAAGCATATGGGTAGACTAATACTGCTTTCCATTCAGCTCAGAAAGTCTGATTTTCCAACTTCCTACAGGGAAAAGTGCAATGGAATGCCACTTGAAGTCGTAATTCCAACTTGGAATGTCGTGCGGAAATATTAAACTCCGATTTCTCCGAGATGCAGGTACGTGACATCACACAATCATGTCGGCACCCAGGAAGATATACAAAATAAGTGATAAACATTCATTTGTATTAAATAATATAGATAAAAGAGTCAAAGTTCCTACATTACATGTATTTATTATATATATATTATTTAAGCGCATTTAACAAACATTAGCAGAGTAGCAGGTGTTCAAAACATGGGAAATTATACTCTATTTTGATAATTGTACACCTGTAACTCAAATGTTAGCATTGCAGATTCTTTCTGAATTGGGTTGCTAGGAGACATCACTAGTGACAGTCAAACACCTGCTAATCTAACAGGAGCATTGCTGTTTTGTTTCCTTAAACGTTATCTTCCTAGAATCTGGCAATGGAATGCATTTATGGTTGGAGATTGGAGATATCAAGTAGGAATATCCCACATCCGAGATGAATGGAACACAGCATAATGCCTTGTTTGTATTTTCTTTTAACATAATTTTTCAAATAAGCAAGTGATCGATCTCTATCACTGAATTTTAATGTGTCTAAAGGACTTGTTTATTGTTTAACTCACCATTTTGCAGTATTTATTGGATTTTGCTGTACAAATGTTTTATCCAATTTGGTTGCTTAGGAGACCTGGCTGGTGTCCCTCAGTACAACCTGGATTTGAACTTATGACTCCAAGTGTGGTAGTCATCATCAATGCTTGTTGAGCTACCCAGGTCCCTATCTCTTGTTCTTATGTATTTATTCAATGATATTATATATAAAAAGGTGAGGGTTCATTTTTATGTAAAAGAAATGGTACGTTCCAGTTTGCAGAAGAGGGAAAATTGTGTATATATAGGCCAGCCTCCACTAGAGGTGCTAGACAAGATGGATGATGAGTGTTTGGAGCACATGGACAAGGTTGCTAGCATTGCTTGAGGGCAATTTACTCAGGCTGCCATGGTTGAGGCAGGGGAGTTGGTATTGCTTTAGGACCTAAAACAGGTCTAGCTTTTAGTGTGACCTTCATTTTATGTTTGCTTTTAAACACTTATTTATTTGCACATTTTAAACCTCTAAATATTAAAAAATCTTTTTGGAACGCCATCCTTTCTTGTGTGATCTTCCTTGTGACTGCTTTAGCCCCTATCAAACATGGTGGTAGTGGTGGGATCCAGGCCCGGGAGAACACACTGGCTAATTGGGCTCGTGCTGGTGAATGTGCGCCAACTGGCAGGAGCCAGAGCAGCAGCGGAAATGAGTAGAGTGATCCACAGTTTGGAGGTGCTTAAAAAGATCTTGTTGCAACCCCAACATAAGAAGGGTGGAACAGCAAGACCTGAGATGAGTACTCGGACCTCCATGTTTTGTTCAGTTCACCAGGACCGTTTTGATGGACACAGTACCTCCACTTTTGGGTGTCAGCACATTGGCAGGGCACAGAGGAGGAGCTCCCTGGCATGGAGTGTCATTTGAAGAAGCTACTAGGATGCTCAGGGATGTGTCAGGGAGAGCTCAACCACGGGAGGGTCTATTGCAGCCCTAGATAGACTGTCGAGGTTTGGGGCATTGTCGTGAGTGCCCCTGGACACTCTAGATACAGTAGGCTTTGTGGCTGACTGAGTACTGACACTTTGGATTAGAGAGTCAGTTTTAAGGGGTGGGGTGTGTGATGGAGAACCTGTAAGATCCTATTTATTGATTTTGTTTTTAACAAAATGGATCCATTTATCGCTTGATCTTATTTATTCAATTATATTATATTTAAGAATGGTGAGGTGAGGGTTAAATTGAATGTAATAGAAATGGTACATTCCAATTTACAGAGGTGGGAAAATTGTGTATAGGGCTGACTCCACTTTAGGTACTAGACATGATGGCTTATGGAGTGATTGAGTTTGAAGCACATTGAGAAACAAGTTTGTTTGCACTGCTTGAGTGCCTAGGACTCTGGCCTTCTCTGTTGAAGGAGGGGAGTTGGTATTGCTTTATTACCAAACAAGCCACCCCACAGGTTGCTTGTTACTCTTGTGAGAGCTGCAACGCTGCAAATGATAGTTCAAAGAGTGAATTATCTTGACTTGGGGGTCATTATAAATTATATTTGGCTTAAATGCTACTGGTTAGATGAAAAGCATCACTCTTCTGTTTTAAAGACAGCTGTGTTTTCTCATTATGTTCAATCAGACCTGTCTCCTGTGTTTCTCTCATTCATAAACATGTCCTGAGGAATATTTAATAAAAACAAGAGCTGAAAGGAAATCAATATGTTCCAGATATTTATTTAAGAATAAAGTGAATGCATGGTATTTATTTAAGAAGGTCATTGGGTATTCCACAGAGTAACACATAAGGTTCCATGGAGGGGAACAGTGGAGAACATGAGAAAAGAAGTTGGAAGGAGGTAGTGAATTTGAGATGAGGAAGGGTGCTAGAACTGCTTCTATTTTTCTATACTCTGACTCTTGTGGGTTCACAGCATTATTTGTAAATATTTTAAATATTTCTGTTGTTTATTAGGGACACTTACTGAGGCAATAATCAAATATTAATATTGTTAATTTTTAGGGTCAACAATTTGAACAAACCCCTAATTGTAATGTAAGTTGGACTTTAGTGTATTTTGTTAAGTAACCAATTGTGCTACTAACATGAATAATATCTAAAATTGTGTGGCTTACTTAAGGGAGATACACTGATCAGCATTAAAACCACCTGCCCAATATAGTGTAGGTCCCTCTCATGCCCCCAAAACAGCTCTGACCCATCAAGGCATGGACTCCACTAGATCTCTGAAGGTGTCCTGTGGTATCTGGCACCAAGATGTTAGCAGCAGATCCTGTAAGTCCTGTAAGTTGTGAGGTGAGGCCTCCATGGATTGGACTTGTTGGTACAGCACATCCCATAGATGCTCAATCGGATTGAGATCTGGAGAATTTGGAGGCCAAGTCAATGGTAGACAGGGATCAGCATGGGCACCCTGACCGGTCTGTGGCTACGCAGCTCCATATGCAGTAGGATGTGATGCACTGTGTGTACTGACACCTTTCTATCATGACCAGCATTAATTCTTTTGAAATTTGTGCTACAGTAGCTCTTTTGTGGGATTGGACCAGACGTACTAGCCTTCACTCCCACTGCACATCAATGAGCCTTGGGCACCCATGACCCTTTCGCTGGTTCACCGGTTGTCCTTCCTTGGACCACTTTTGGTATGTACTAACCACTGCATACCGGGAACACCCCACAAAATCTGCTGTTTTGGAAATGCTCTGACCCAGTCGACTAGCCATCACAATTTGGCCCTTATCAAAGTCGCTCAGATCCTTACGCTTGCCCATTTTCCTGCTTCCAACACATGAAATTCAAGAACTGACTGTTCACTTGCTGCCTAATATATCCCAACCCTGGACAGGTGCCATTGTAATGAGATAATAAATGTTATTCACTTCACCTGTCAGTGGTTTTAATGTTGTGACTAATCAGTGTATACTCAATATACTACTCAATGATCTTCTGTGATTCTATGCAATCAGACATATGATTTCTGCCTAGCAGACAATAAAACAGGTGAAACAATTGAAGGAAGACCTACATTGAAGGAAGGAAGGACCCGAGACCAGAATATCATAGGGATGGGCTTTTTTGGCATAAGCAACCATATTAGCAACTCCCTATAACAATTTTGCTATCAACTAGCAACCACCCACAAAACCCTAGAACTGTTTTGCACGGGCAAGAACCACTTACATTTCCCAAAATCATCGCAAGCTTATGCTGATCGTAGAGACCACTCAAGCCAATGGTTTCTATGATCTATTTAGGCTTATGATGCTTTTGGGAAAGGCAGCCCAGTGCTAACTGTCACATGGAGAAGTTGTCACAAGGGCCATACCTTAGCAACAATAATATTTGGAATCAAATCTCACTCGCTGAAAAGGTCGGAGCGGATCTTGGTTTACTCGGCAGGGTGGCAGTGGCTCAGTTGGTAGAGTGGGTTGGCCTCCAATCGTAGGGTTGGTGGTTCAAATCCCGGCCCATACGACTCCATGTGCCGAAGTGTCCTTGGGCAAGACACTGAACCCCAAGTTGCTCCTGATGGCAGGCGCCTAGCGTGTGAGTGTTTGATTGTGAATGAGTCAACAGTGTAAAACGCTTTGAATACCGATAAGGTTAAAAAGGTGCTATATAAGTGCAGACCATTTACCATTTTTGTACCAAAGAATATTGAGGCTTAAATCAGTGTAATTACCGATTGGTTGTTCATTTGAGCTAAAATGATTATTAATGGAATCATTGAGGAATTAACATTGATAAGTGGAATTGTAATCATAGTCAAAACTGTTACATGTCTTATGATTTTCATCATTAATCCTGGGCAACTGATGTGACACCAGTGATTTGTACAGAATCCTCAGAGACCACAATCTAGTGCATCAAGTGGTTCAATCATTAATCATTCTTTGTCTATGCCTTATTTCTCTCTATAGGCATGAAAAGCAATGCACATTATAGCGTTTTTCATTTAAAATGCTGGACTAATGTTTGATGTTTCAAGTCACTGCTCTCATTTTAATATTGCTCACCTTGGGAATGATGCATAATCATGTATTTTTTCTCACAAGCATGAAGTAAACTCTGTTTCTGAAAATATGCACAAATACACACAGACATAGATAAAAGTACATATCATCAACAAGGACAATTATGCGATTTGGCAAGGTTATGATCTGAGCATAGGCTTTGCAGTCAACCTCGATAATCATCAATCTCAAATATGAGGTACGATGAAATAAATGACAGAAATATGACAAGAGGGAAGAATCTGGTGAGGGTTAAAAGGATGATTGATTTAACTGAATTAAGCTTTACCCTTGGAGAAACCTATCTGGATTAGAGTAGCATAGTGGCTGAATACGACAGCTTTGACTTTGACACTGCAACTTTTCCTAAATTATTTTTCTGTCATTTGAAAACAAATTGGTAATTAAGTTTGCCAGCTGTCATGACTGCTCTCTTGGGTTTAATCAATAATACATTAATTTCTATGATGAGAATGGTGAAAGTGTCAAAAAGTTCAATTATGTCCTGTGGAATTGTTTTTTTCATATGCACATATTTCACTACTCTGTCTCCTCCCTGATGGATATGACAATACCTGCGGCCTATGCGCGTCCTGGTGGGGCTCTCAACCTTTTGACCTCTTGTTTTATCCACCGCTTTAGCATGCTGTGCCTCCCAACACCCCAAAACACAGCCTCTTTATGGTTTGATGTTTGGTTGCGCTCATTTGTAATAGACATTTTGCATTTAAAACTGTTGCAGGCTGTGTCTAATGGCTCAGTTGATAGAAAGCTGTGGACTGGTCTGTTGGCTCTAAAAAGACAATCAGCGTGAGGCTTCTTAAAGGGATAGTTCACCCAAAAAATCTCTCTTGATTTATCCTCCAGGCATCCCAGAAGTGTATGACTTTCTTTCTTCTGCAGAACACAAATTAAGATTATTAGAAGAATATTTCAGCCCTGTAGGTCCAAACAATGCAAGTGAATGGATGAAGAAATTTTGAAGCTCCAAAATCCACGTAAAGGCTGCATAAAAGTAATCAATATGACTGCAGTGGCTAAATCCATGTGTTCAGACATGATATGATAGGTGTGGGTAAGAAACAGATTTTTTTTTTGTAATAAATTCTCTTCCCTGCCCAGTAGGGGGCGATTTGCATGGAGAATGTGAATCATCAAAAAGAGGAAGAAATGGATTTAACTACCAGAGTCATCTGGAGAACATTTATGTTGCCATTAGAGTAATTTGAAGATTGAAAATTTTGGCACCCATTCCCTTGAATTGTGTGGATATACAGAGCTGAGATATTCTTCTAAAAATCTTCATCTGTGTTCTGCAGAAGAAAGTCATACACATCTGGAATGGCATGAGGGAGTAAATGATGAGAGAAGTTTTATTTTTGAGTGAACTAACCCTTTAAGCTCTTTTACAAAAACCTAGAGAGCTGCCTACCCATACTGCATTTTAAGGCAGCAAGTTGTGCTCCTGATGTGAAGGCTGTTGCAAAAGGTAGGCAACATGATAACTATTCGAAGATACCAAAATCCTAAGGCAGTGTGGTATGGAGGCCTGGGTAGCTCAGCAAGTATTGATGCTGACTACCACCCCTGGAGTCACGAGTTTGAATCCAGGGTGTGCTGAGTGACTCCAGCCAGGTCTCCTAAGCAACCAAATTGTCCCAGCTGCTATGGAGGGTATAGTCACATGGGGTAACCTCCTCATGGTCACGATTAGTGGTTCTTGCTCTCAATGGGGCACGTGGTAAGTTGTGCATGGATCGCAGAGAGTAGCATGAGCCTCCACATGTGGAGTCTCCGCGGTGTCATGCACAGCGAACAACATGATAAGAGGTGTAGATTGACGATCTCAGAAGTAGAAAAAACATGAAGGTGGTAACAAACTTGAATTGCTCTGATGGTTGTTATGGAACTCATGTTTGGGCAAAGTCCCTTTAAGTCAGGTGAATCGGAGGCCATGTTGGTGACACCCGTGGTGTTTGTAAAGACTATTTTTTATAATGATTAAAATGTTTGAGCATTGATAAATTGTGATTATGTTGCTCAAATGAAGCTAAAAAACATTGTTTTAAGTGTTGTTCATTTGAAGGTTTTATGTGTGTGTGTCTTTTAACTGTAAGGCAGAACTAAAGCTGCCATGTTAGCATTACAATTTCCCTCATTTATGTGTATACAAATGAGCCATCTCAATCCCTTATTATGTCTCTGGTACAGGTATAGATGTGTTAGTTTGTTTAATGCATGCTAATTTTTTTGTTTATTTGTTCATTTAAATTTTTCTCCCAATTTGGAATGCCCAATTCCCAATGTGCTTTTGAAGTCCTGGTGGTCGTGTAGTGATTTGCCTCAATCCGTGTGGCGGAGGATGAATCCCAGTTGCCTCCACGTCACGTGGCTGAGTGTGTTGCCACAGAGACATAGCGCGTGTGGAGGCTTCACGCATCCACCACGGCATCCACGCCCAACTCACCGCGTGCCCAACTGAGAACGAACCACATTATAGTGATCACGAGGAGGTTACCCCATGTGACTCTACCCCCCCTAGCAACCGGGCCAATTTGGTTGCTTTGGGGACCTGGCTGGAGTCACTCAGGGGGGATTCAAACTAGCGAACTCCAGAGGTGGGAGCATCTAATGATAACTTGATAACCCTTTGTTTTTTGATAATAAAATGTTATGGGATATTGGTAACACTATGCAAGTTGGAGCAAATGGGGCCAACGGTGTCTATAAGGATATAACAGACATGGAGAAGATTTGCCAGGTGCTGCAGGGCTACCTACAACACCAAGCTTGTGTTCTTCCAAGACACCATTGAGCATGTGTCTTTGTAAACAAGCAGCTTTCCACTTCATCTAGTGATAAACTGGTAGTCAGGCTAGGCATGCAGACTTGGTGTCTGGGTCAGATTAATAATACAATGTTTTAGTTTTTCTACCAAAATGACCTTCGCTTCTATTCCTCTCTTCCTTTGTCTACAAACAAGAACATGGCAATGCCCTACTGATTGGTGTCAGTGACACGGGACAATCATGCTGTTGTACTGAATATCAGCACGGCTGTCATTCTTGATTATGTGAGATTGCTTAAATATGTGGCCAAAATTGTGTTTTATTCTCCATAGGGCAATATATTAAGAACACTCTGTAAAGTATACATTTATATGTATTCTTATCACTAATAGCTCAATGAGGATTAAGAGTGCTCTAACAACGGTATCTGTAAGGCATTGATGATGGGTAATCCATCTCAAGACATTTGCTGTCCTTTCAAACAAAGCAACAGCCATTATCCTAATGTTTTCCAAGTCAGTTCAATGCCAACTCACAAATTTTATGTTTTTTATCAACACACACACACACACACACACACACACACACAGATATTGTCTGGATTTTATAAACAAGAATATTTGCCCTTGTCTAACCCAAAACCACACTTCACAAAAAGCCTGGAGTGTAACTAATAGACAAGGTATGATTTATTGATATCCAGACATTAATCTGAATGCAGAGAGCTTTTCTCCGAGTTGCGAAGGAGACAGTAGGTCATCCTGCTATGACTCCGGGCCCTTTGCCAGTGCTGTAATTCTGTCTCATGAAAGCAGAGACTGCTCCTGCTTTGTGATATGGCATACAGGCTCTGCAACAGTAATGACCCCCTAAATTATTTCATGAGCCGTTCTTAAGACAGACACAAGCTGTGTATAGGCAAGAAATATATGTTGTGATGTGTGTGTGTATTTGAGTGCCCATTTGAAAGGCTATTTACTAAAGGGGATCAGATTTTCTTTGAATAGTCTATTTTAAGTGATGTTTAATTTGAGTTTGTGTATGTGTGTTTGTATATGTGTGCGTGCCTGTGTGTGTGTGTGTGTGCGCGGATGGGTAGTTTTGGGTGGTTTAAAAATCATTATGTCGGTGGAGAGTCCTCATAAGGATAGCCACACCAACGTGTGTGTGTGTGTGTGTGTGTGTGTGTGTGTGTGTGTGTGTGTGTAGATTGAAGGGAGTGGATTCATTTCTGTTTTTGACAGATAGTCACTCACTGTTTAAACATTGCTTCTCAAATGTGCCCTTAGAGGATGTGTGACCTTTCAGTTCATACACCTGAAAACACTTACTGATGTGTGTGTGTGTGTGTGTGTGTGTGTGTGTGTATGTGTGTGTGTGTATGCATGCCTTGGTACTCTGCTCAGCTCACTTCAGATTTGTTCTTGGTCTTGCACTGAGGTAGTCTTGTTCAGAATAGTCCAGTTGGGTTTTATTGCGTATTTGACACATAACATTTGAAGGGATCATTCAGCCAAACATGAAAATGCTCTCATTATTTTCTCACCCTCATGATATCCCAGGTGTGTATGACTTTCTTTCTTCACCAGAACACATTTGAAGAAAAATGGAAAAATGTCTTAACTCAGTTGTTCCTTAAAATGCAAGTGAATGGTGATTTCGCTTTTGAAGCTCCAAAAAGAAAAGTCAGTCTGCATAAACGTCATTGATACGACTCCAGCGGATAAATTTATGTCTTCTAAAGCGATACGATAACTGTAAAAAAAGATAAATATTTCAGTACTTTTTAACTATTATCCAACTTGAGGGTTGACCTAGTCAAACAGGTTTTATGAACACAAGTCTCAGCCTCAGCATTGACATCAATATGAATGACATTTCTGCTGAATGTCTGTGAATTTTGGAGCTTCAAAGGAGAAATCTCCATTCACTTGCATATTAAGGGCCTACTGAGCTGAGATATTTTTCTGCTTTTCGTCAAATGTGTTCTGATGAAGAAAAAAAGTCATACACACCTGGGATATCATGAGGGTTAGTAAATAATGAGAGAATTAATTTTTTGTGTGTGTGAACTATCCATTTAAAGGCCTAGTTCACATACAATTTTTAATTCTGTTATCATGTACTCGTTATTTCAAACCCACACTAATTTCTATCTTCTGTCGAACACAGAGGAGTGACCAGGGGCAGTTATAAAAGTTTTCTGAAGCCCTATATTAGCTTTAAGGAACAGAATGTAATTTAAATCAATACTTGCTGAAAATCTTCCCCTCAGCAATGTTTCCCTCTGCGCATATTCAAATTTGTTGTTTCAAGACGTATCGCACCAAGCTTGATGTAAATTATGTAAAAGCAGTGCTATTGCTTTTCACATGTCTCGTAACCGATCGTGATGCACCAAGATGACTCCCAGGTCTTAGTGTTTCCACACCTCCAGCATCCCAATTTAACCCTGGTTGATCAGATAATGTTGTTTGATAGCAAACCTGTTTGGAAGGATGAACTGAGTAATCAGCTAAACTTTTTTGATCAGACAGTTTCACTAGAAAGGCCATTCTTGGACAGCTCTTTTGCTTTGCTGGTGTCCCAGCTTGACATAACCATTAACCACTTGCACTAACCAGCATGAAAATGTCACTGTCCTTCCATCTGTCCATCCTATCATGAAACATTCCCTTAACAAAGGTATTTAGAGGAGAATGGTATGAGACAAAAAAATGATATTTTACTGAAAACATAAAGGTATTCAAATTGTGTATTCACAGTTGTCCCCAAATGGCCCAGGCTAGTTTTGGGTACAAGAATGAAAGCACTAATGTTCTCCAAGGCCAATCTGTCTAATGGCATGTGGTAATGATTAAAGACATTGGAACACCCATTCATCATAGTATGCACATTAAAGAGCCTCTCATATCAGATAGGCAGCATTAAACCATGATGATATGGAGCACCATTCCCTACTCTCGCATGAAAGAATGAATGAAATAGAGACGTGTTTCTGATTCTAATGAAGAGGGCACTCTGAGTCAGGGCTTTATGCACATGCAGACACTCTGCATCTATCATTCAATCTCTCTCTCATTCCATGCTTTTGCATGCTGGCTTACCTCTGTGTGTTGTTTGGTAGAACAGGTTTTTTTTTTTTTAAAACACTATTAACTTTATGTGCTGTGTTTTTGCATATGCTGTTTTGGTTCTGATGGGTTGTGATGCCTTTTGTAATGTTGTGTTTGTGGGTATGATAATTTCATTACAGGGGTGAATCTACAGGGGTGGCATATGGTGGCAAATGCCCAGCAGCCACTCGCATGATTGATTACAGCAGCAGCCAATCACAGCATTGAACCAATCGCATACTGGCTATTGCAGCTAGTGTACAGTGATTGGGCTTTCACCTGTTGAGGTTTTTTTTTTTTACATTTCTCTACAACCACAACAGTGGCCACATGGAGAAATACATAGAGAAAAAGAGGTAGAATATTAATTTCTCAGTTATTTCCAAGAATTCATTGAGTGATTATTAGATGCATCACTGTCAGTTATGGGTTGAGATGGGTGAGATGTGTCCTCACCACTTTTTAAAATAGCATTCGTCAGGTATGTGTTTAATCTAGAGTAGGAGTTTCTATTTCATAGTGTGTGTTTTGACTGGCAGTCCAGCACTGGAATGTGTTATTTTGAATGTTATGATAAGTGTTTGTTGCTTCTTTTATCAGTGCCATCTTTGCACTCTTTTCTGTGTCCCCCATTGTGATGGCCTTCTTGGCCGTATTGTTTGTGGGTATGTAGTGTGTGTTGTCTTTTATTCTTTCTCTCCATTTCTATTAATCATTCTCAAGTGTGGGATAACCAGGTGCTGATTGTTGATGGGGCACACTTGGGCACTGTGTAGTTCATTTCCTCATATAAACTCATAGACCTCATAGAAACAAAAAACGTTGTGGCTTCTGTCGTCACTCTCAAAGTCTTGGGGTTTTGATGCCAGGAGATAGACTTTATTATCAGAGCCAGTCTGCAGAGCAACTCCTGCATTTTGGGTTGATACCCGTTTTTATACATATGATCTACCAAGGCATGGCTAATATATTCCATATGTGTCAGTGGATACCACTCTGCAGAGGCCTCACCATATTTTCTTTAGCGTTAACACAGGAGACTTAGTTTACCATATGTGAGGGGCCCCACATTCCATTCCAAGATAGACTTCTACACAATGCTTTGATCACCAGAAATAATTGTAGAATAAAATGGCTATTTTTACATTGATTTTACTTGTTTACCATTTTACCCTAACAAAAACACACAAATAAAACTAAATTGCACAAATCCTCTATCACACAAAGACACTAATAGAGTAATAACACACTTATAAAGAAGAGAACCCAGTTTTAACCTAAACTGGGCACCTGATGTCTTAGAACTTTTCTTATCCATTTGTGTTGATTTGGCTCTCGAGCATCATGAATAACCACCGTCAACCAATCAAGACTAAACCAATTCACCTTGGGTGTGTGCGCACTGTCTGGTTTTATATTATTCTTAACGATTCCACACAAACCAGAAAAAAAATGCACAATATGACTGTGAAACTATATATTCAATGTATTATGAATGAATTGTGTTTTATTTTGTAATGTTATGTAATGTGACTTATTTTAATTAAGACTGTACAAAGTTAGAGGTGCGCTATTTGATAGATTCCCCCGCTCCCCCTACCTCAGGCTTCCAGTGGTTAGAAACACTTTGGGCTACAAATCATTAAATAAGATATGATTAATTCAAAATTTACCTACCCAGTCCTCATATGTGCAAAACGTGGTCAAACTCCACACATGCAATCAATATGCATCCTTCCAAAATGACCCATAACAAACACTCAGTTTTAGCATATGACTCTACAGAATACATATTTAATGCAATTTATAAGCATTTTGTGTAAAATGTGATATGTACCAAAGAATTCTCAACAGCTGATCTAAACCGGGTGCTCTCTTGCACAATGTATGTTCTCACATCTCTAACACGAGAGAGTGGTGAAAAGCAGGTGTCACAAAACTTGGCTACATATATTCCTTGCAATCGTATTAATCATATTCAAATCAAATATATACTGAATGTAGCCTAAATGTGGTGTAACCAAAATGTTGTGGTTTCTATGGATGTGAAATAACCAGCAA
Organism: Moxostoma hubbsi; assembly: GCA_032164185.1. Taxonomy (NCBI): domain Eukaryota; kingdom Metazoa; phylum Chordata; class Actinopteri; order Cypriniformes; family Catostomidae; genus Moxostoma; species Moxostoma hubbsi. The sequence continues at coordinate 45,642,846 of JAVLUX010000012.1, forward strand.
TGACACAACCTTTGCTTGATATCTAATCTAGTTGCTGAAAAACATACATCATAAGCACCCTCTTGCTCTGACATCCAGCACAGTGTGACTCATTATCTGCTGGGTGTATTAACATCAGATACTCTGTCAGTGCAGCATCTGTGCTCGATCAATCATCAACCTCATCCTTCTCCTTCCCATCACTAGCATCATCATCTGTGGCAGCACTACTCATTATTATCATTTTAAGACAGAAATTTAAAGGGTGTTTAAAATGTCATAACTGAGAGTGAATCATCTCACCACCTCCCTCTCTCTGCAGTTCTTTTATCTTTCTTATTGTCCAGTCAACAGGATATCAAAAACTGACCATATTTACTTTCTTAATACACATTCCTGCTCTTATTGTGAATTATTTATTAGTGCATGTTATTCCACGGAATTTCATTTTTTTTAAAGTTTATCGTTGTTATCTAGTAATCTTGCGCCACCTATGAAATGACTTTCTGTTTTGACTGACATCACCAAGCCTCTTATTTTTCAGTACCCTATCCTGAAATCATATGTGACCACTATTCATGATACAATCAATGACTTGACTTTTAATATTAGTTAAGAAATATTGCACCACTCAAATGCCAATTAAATTATAGTCAAATATAGTAAAATAGACTCTCATCCTATTTTCCGGGGCAATAAGCTGCACTATTATCTACTGAAGAAAGCAGGAATTGAGATTTCTTTTGATTGAGTTTGTTTACTTTTTCAAATCCTGGCAGCAGTAATTCATCAAATAATGATCAAAGGACGGAGAAGAGTGTTATAACCTGGATGCAGTACTTTCAGTATAACAAAGAGATGATTCAGGTGTCTGAATCACAATCTACCTTTGAAACAAATAAAATTATGTATTTTATCATTTACAGAATTTCTTATTTAAACCACTATAACATAGATGAACCAGTACATATTACTGTATTACCAGAGTAGTTTTAAATTAAAAAGCTAGCATCTCCATTTTAAAGGGTTAAAGCTATCAATGCAAAGATATGTCTCAGCTACATTATATGTATTGCATGTGTATGAACATTAATGAATCTAATACATAATTGGATATCCTTGCTACCTGTTTTTTGTTTTTCATATTTATAATTGCCTATTTTTCAGGTGTCAGATACTGTATTTATGAATTTATTTAATGTAATTTGCTTTGATGTGATTAGAAATCACCTGCATTAAATAATCTATTACTCTAATTCCATTTATTATATTTCCAGCTGCATACTCACCCAGCTTGTGTGAAAGATGATAATGTAATAAAAGGATTGGTTTAACCACGAACTAATTAAATATCAAAATACCATGGTAGTACCTCAATGCACCATGTAAAAACAAGAGTATGAATTTGGTATCCATATATCACGCACACACACACACAGGGCTGGACTGGTAATCTGGCATACTGGGCATTTTCCCGGAGGGACGATGCACTTTGGGGAGAACCGAGCGGGCTGGTGGGTCGACTGCGAAATGTGCCAAATTGGCTGCGATATGGACAGCAAAAGGGCTCCGCAATATGCAGAAAAGATATAGATTCTATCCCCTAAACCCTCACAAAAACTTTCAGCATTTTTTACATTTTCCAAAAAACAGTGATTAGTATGTTTTTTGTGTTTAGTAAGTGCACACGTGCTTGTGTCCGTTAGCAGAACTTTGATCCGACTTGGAGATTGATTTGATCTACATGACCAAAATGGTCAACGCCCACTACCTTTCAGATTGTACGAGTCTGAGGAAATAACATCAGTGTGAGATGAATGTGAATGCATACAAAGAAAGATAAAATACATACAAGTTTATTACAAATATATACAGTATATGTATGTACAGCAAATGGCCATGAGAAGTTTAAATATTTGTTTTATGTGGAGCCCCTCTGCGTAAAAGCTCGCAGACAATTGTGCAAATTGCTTGGGGGATTTTGAAAAGCATTCCAGTCTCAAGGTTGGCACCTGTTTAAGGTCAAATTGATTTGGCACAGAAGCAAAGTGGACACAGCTGGCACCAGCACCACATATCTGTTGTGCCACAACCTTGGCCCTTCACCAATCCCGTGGTGGCTTTATGCCAAATCAACTTTCATTGCAGAATTCTTGGGTTAACGCTGATCAGCACGCACCTGCCACGAGACAATGTCCTACCAATCATAGCAGACATAAACAACATAAACATTGACAACAGTGCTTGCACTAGGCAGACAGCACACAGCCAAATGTGGTTCCCTGCCAAAAGGGTATGCGGCACAGTGAGCTCCAGCATTAGAGACAGGACAGACTTGTCATTTCCACTTAAATAAGCTTTGTTGACAGGCCAATGTTTTCAGACCTATATCTTGCTTGATTTGTTTCAGCAGGGGCAAAAATTGTTGCAATGTTGCACTTTTTTCATGGTTCAGTTTGCTTTCACAAGGAAACATTTCAAAACAGACCAAAACCATTTATAAAAGTCACATTGAATGTCTCCTCATTCAGAATGTTTTTGCATTGCTCTGGGATTTAGCTCATACGTTAATATACCATTTAAAATGATATGCCTGTAAAAATGTGACAACTGGAACAAATATTTGAGTATTGTTTATGTCACTGTCACAGAATGTGCATTCAAGTCAAAAGAATAGTTATCTGACCTCCACGTATATGAGTTGTAAAATTTATTTTGTGCTTAATTGTATCCATCATTAGCTGCTTTTGCATTATTTCTGCATTGAAATGTACCTGTTCTCACAGCCACAGAGCTCTCTCTCTCTCCCTCCTGCCCAAGGCCGTAACCATGTCTTGAACATTGGGAGGGGCAAACCATTTTGGGGGTGGGGGTCTCGGGTTTTGAGGTCTCAAATACAGAATAGTGCTCTTTGGTCCATTAAAATAGTAAAGGCGCTGAATGTGAATAAATGTTTTAAATCTTAACTCAATCTGATCTTCAAGAATACTAAGGCTGCTCATTTCCATTCAAACACAGTTCATAAGGACCATTCCTCCCAAGGTCCAAAGAGAATATAAAAATCATTATTAAAATACCATAAAAGTAGTCCATACAACACAAAGATGTTGTATGGCCACAGAAAGTTTAGAATAGCAAATAGTGCACAAGTCTTATGGACTACTGTTATGTTGTCTTTATACTTTAATAGTGCTTTATATTATTTGTCCTTTTTTGAAGCTTGACAGCTCCTGCTTACTATAAACTGTTATTCGATGGAATAAATCTTTCAATATTTCAATATTTTGTGAATTGAGTTTTTAAAAGTTAATATCAACCTTCTCTCACTTTTACAAAGAGTATGAAAATAATGTCTTTACTTTCACGCATGAACTGCATTTGAGCTAAATTTGAGCTAGCAGGAAGATCAGAGTACCCTTCCTCCACATACAGAGAATAATGAGGGGCTAAATGCGAGAGACGGGTGGATAGATAGATAGATGGATGGATGGATGGATGGATGGATGAAAGGTTGTGCTGTAACAAATGAAATATCTGTCCTACAGAGAGAAATCTGCTCTATCTCTGTCAGACCCCTCTGCTACAGCCCATGTATCTCTGTAAGATTGACATTGCTCATCAGTGTGGTCTGCTTTACAGCTCATTTTGCATATTAGGAGCTTTTATAAACATGCCAGACTTCTGAGTCCTAGTATTTATCTCTGTTTATGCTGCAGGGACATGAAGCTGTTCCACTTATAATTTATCATCAGCTCAGGTGACATCTCAGGTCATTAAGTCTCAGCTGGAGGAGGTGGAGATGAAAGAGGAGATGACCGACGCAGCCAGAGAGAAGTATCACCTTGTTGCCACGTGTGGATCCATCGTATACTTTATCATTAGCAGCCAGACTGAGATTGACCCGATGTACCTGATATCTCAAGAGTTTACTCAGAATGGTGCCAAAAACATCTAGTAAGCGACAGTTCTGTTGATGGAGAGGTCAGAGAGGTCGGAGAGGTCAACGAAAATAGCCAGACTGGTTCGAGCTGACAGAAAGGCCATGGCTACTCAGATAACCATTCTGTACAACTGTTGTGAGAAAAATAGCATCTCAGCATGCACAGCACATCAAAACTTGAGGCGGATGGGCAACAACAGCAGAAGACCATGTCGCATTCCTCTTCTGTCAGCCAAAAACAGAAAGCTAAGGCTGCAGTGGGCAATGCACAAAAAAAACTGGACAGTTGAAGACTGAATAAACATAGCCTTGTCTGTTGAATCTCGATTTATGTTGATGCACACAGATGGTAGGGTCAGAATTATACATCAACGGCATGAATCCATGGATCCAACCTGCCTTGTGTCAACAGTCCAGGCTGGTGGCAGTGGTGTATTGTTGGGGTAAATGCTTTCTTGGTACACTTTGAGCCTGTTAATACCAATAAATCATTGCTTGATTGCCACAGCCTATTTGAGTATTGTTGCTGACCATGTGCTTCCCTTCGTGGCCACAATTGACCCATTTTCTAATTGCTACTTCCAGTATGATACTCCAGTGTTCCGGTGGCACCCTGCTCAGTCCCACCTGTCGTGCCCTGGTCTCTGGCGCTGGTCTTGCCCTGATCTGTGCCTCTAGCTCTGTCCTGCTTTCTCTTTCTTTGTCCCAGTCTGTTTTTCTGTTTTGTTGGTCTTGTCTTCTGTTAGATGTTCCTGTTTTGGGATGCCAGATGGCATCCCTTTAAGGAGGGTTAGTGTCAGGATCCAGCAACTTCTGTTGGCCTAGTTTAGAGTTTTTTGTGCCTGGGTCCTAACACTCATGTTGTGTTTTACTTGTTGTGTACATGGCTTTGGTTTTTCATTTCCATGTCAGTGCTGTCTTGAGTGATAACCCTGCCTTCTTTTTTTGCCTTGTTATTAGTTTATCACTTACACCTGCCTTTCATTTTTACCCTCCTTGTTTGCTTCCATATTTAATCTCTCTGTGTTCTCTGTCTTGTGGCAGTTCCTTGTAGGTTATTCCCCTGTTTAGGTCTCGACCTGCTGTTTTCCCTGAATGTTTGTATTTCTGTCAGTTTCCCTGTTGTTCCTGCCCGTTTGGCCCTGGATAGCATGGTCAGTGAAGCTTCCCCTCTTGAGCCCAGCCAGTCATCTGGATTCTCTGTACTGGGACTGTGTTTTTGACCTTCGGGAACACATTGAGTTTGTTTTTGTTTAATTTAAAGAAAGCACTATTTGCTTCTGCATTCACCCCTTCCTCAATCCTAAAAGGTGTTGGCAGTATGGTTATGTTCTTGGCAAACTCTCCACCCATCCATGCAGCCATATATGGACAGAGCAGGGAGTTCAGCAAACAAACCCCCAGTTAACGGAACAGATCCAGCAGAATAATTACAAGATTGTTCAATATTTTTAACCATTCTGACAGTGCAACATGGTACAATGCTTCATTGCATACTAGATTAAATGGACACTTACAAAAACGTTATATACGGTATAACAAGTTGATAAATCAAGAACAAGGCGCAATAACACATCAAAGATAGGAATTAAAACTGGCAAACAATTGTAGTCTGAGAGCACAGAGCACAAGACAGATGCAGAGAAAACAAGAGGTGGAGCTGGGGATGAAGGAGGGTGTTAGGTGCAGCTTGCATCCATACAATGGAAAGGAAGCTAAGGCACTGAATAAATGGAAGACTTTAATAGAACTGCTCTGATAATCTTTTTAATTGAATTGGTAAATGTCATGATAAGCTGAACGTCAGCTGATTGTGAGCTTGACTCACGTGACCTGATTTGTGAAAACCTCAACACATAAGGATACCCAATACATAAGGTATCCAATTCATAAGGATACCTTTAGTAAAATTCTTAGCAACCATATTACATTAAAACCAGTATTCCAAAATAAAGACTAATACACACTGATGGCAAAAGTTTAGAATAATGCACAGATTTTGCTCTTATGGAAAGAAATTGGTATTTTTATTCACCAAAGTGGCATTCAACTGATCACAACGTATAGTCAGGACATTAATAACGTGAAAAATTACTATTACAGTTTAAAACAATAAACATTTTCAGATCTTCTTAAACTACTTCAAAGAGTTCTCATCAAAAATTCCTCCACATGCAGCAATGACAGCTTTGCAGATACTTTGCGTTCTAGCTGTCAGTTTGTCCAAATACGCAGGTGAAATTTCACCCCACACTTCCTGTAGTACTTGCCATAGATGTGTCTGTCTTGTCGGACACTTCTCACGCACCTTACAGTCTAGCTGATAACACAAAAGCTCAATGGATAAAAGATCCATAACACTCTTTTCCAATTATTTGCTGTCCACTGTTGTCCACTCTAACCTTTTCTTTTAGTTTTTTTCTGTTTCAAAAGTGGCTTTTTCTTTGCAATTTCTCCCATATGGCCTGTACACCTGAGCAGGCACTGACTGGCCATTGGGAAGTTCAGGAATTTTCCCTTTGTGGCATCGGCAAAAACGGGGCAGGATGGGCCACGATAAGCTGAAATGGGCCAAACCCCACCCACCCCCCCCCCCCCCCCCCCCCACACACACACACACACATTTTCTATGTTAATCCTAGGCTGATTTCTCTTCCCAGTCCATCCCTGAGTCTTCTCTTTACTGTTGTACATGAAACTGGTGTTGAGCGGGTAGAATTCAATAAAGCTGTCAGCAGAGGACATGTGAGGCGTATATTGAGGCATTATCGTCCCTTGCAGTTATGCAGCAACACTATTTAGCTGAAAAGCAGAAATTTGAATGTGAGACAACAGATGCTTTGGGACCAGATTATGCTGAGTGCCTTTACAAATGTGTCATTGATCTCTTTGAGCAGTACAAGGTCACCTACAGATTAATGCTGTACATGGAGATCATGATGTAGAGAGTGGCAGTAACTCCTTTGAGATACTGGATGCATGGAGAAGGTCAGGAATTAAAGTACACGTGATGAGAGAGAAAGATCATTCGCCTCTCTCTCTCTCTCTCTCTCTCTCTCTCTCTCTCTCTCTCTCTCTCTCTCTCTGTGTGTGTGTGTGTGTGTGTGTGTGTGTGTGTGTGTGTGAATACAGTAAGGTTCCAAAGTCCAGTGTCCACACTGAAAATGTATGATTCAAAATCAAATTTTAATGTCAAGGTTTTATTAAACCTTGACATACACAAGGCTTTAGAATTGCGAAATATTTCAAATGAAACATTCATGAAAATAATACATTTTAAATGAGAAAAACTGACAATTCTGCACTATTTCTATATCTTCATACATTTGTTCTTCTCTCTGTAAATGTGTGTGTTGTGTGCCCGTGAGTGTGTACTCTGAACTTACTTTCAAACTGCCACTGTTGTACCATACACACAATCATCCTTCCACAAGTCATGACTGAGTTTCAGTTGTATTAATTGTTAGACTGAAGTGTTGTTTTCTATTTTTTCCTTCTCCTCAGGGGTCTGTACTGTATGCCACCATTAAAAATGCATCTCCCGAATGCTCCGTGTGGTTATATCGTTTTAATATGTGCTGAAGCAATACATCGCTGTGTGTCTACAAACAGAAATCATGTTGTACTACTGCCAAACTTTTGCTCATTAGTGGTGCTTGTTTAGGCAAGCACCACTTTAACTATTGTTCAAACGTACAGGTTAGGGATTTTAACAAACCCCTATCCCTAAAGTAGCCCCAGGAAAGTATATGGACATTTATGTCACACTTAAAAATGTATAAATTTCTTAGCATTACATCACAAAATATTAAACCAATGACATTTATTTTAAAGTAATATGGCACAAAACACAAGAAGAAGAATAAAAGAACAAAAAAAAAGCACGTTAGGTTTCAAATAATAAAACAATAGACAAAATGTTTTTGAATGCTTTCTGGTTGTTAAACTTCATGCAATCCATGGCAGGATGTCCATAGTTAATGTGCTGAATTACACCTGTGGTCACTCAACTAGGACACCCGAACTTGAGGGGAGCTGACTTCATACATCTAGTAAAATTTACTTTGAGAACAGTTGGTGAAAAGTCATGAAAAATGGCTCAGAAAATGGCTCAGTTTGTTCTGAGAAAAGGTTTAGCATAATTTGTAGATTTTGTATCCAATGCAATGGCATTCAGATATTTTTAGATGTGACTTGAATGTCCAATTGTGTACAATACTTTTGGGGGCCACTGTGAAAATTGTACTTGAGAATGCAACTTGATATGGATATGAATGGATAAACAAATATCGTAGACTCACATTTAGGTAGGGACCCAAGTCATATCTATGGACCAGAATATAATTGACTTGGGGGTTGGGCTAATTTGACTTGGACCAGTCACCACTCATAACACCCTAGCAACAGCATAGCAACCCCTGGCAACCACCATTTAATTAAAACATTATTTGTAATTTATTTTCTTTCCTGTCATTGAATTGAGGACATTCAGTCCAATTGTTTTCTTCGGTTTCTGTTTTTATATTTCAATCTGCTCCATTGTTTGTCAACACATTAATATTTAAATCAACAATGACTGAAACTTGAACAAAGTCCCTAATCTCAATTTGAATGTAAATGGTTTCTGACAACTATCAGTATTAAGATGCAGTATTACTCACAGCCCAAAACAAAACACACACACTTTTTCTTTTTGTAAAACTACTTACCACTGCAGGAACTGCCAGAGAAGCCAGAAGTGCCATGGTTATCTGAATTTTCCTGGGAGATGTATAGTCATTTAAAAGACTGACTTCTGTGCATTAATGGCATTAAGAGAGAAAGAGATGATATCCACACTGTTGGGTTGAAAATGAACAAAGAAATTCACTTCTGTGTCACAACACCTACAGTATGTCCTTTTTAAAAACAGATTTCTTGCATTTCAGAAGGTGCTGATAGTGATCTATCAGCCCATTGGCTGTGGTGTTTGTGTATTGGGGCTCTGCAAATGGCCACAACTTGAGTACAGCGGGGGTTAAAGTGATCTGCTGATTGGTCAGTTTAAATGTATCAGGTCTGGTACATGGTCAAGAAAATTATTAAACGGGTTCTCTTTCGAACATCCGTTCTTTATCTCACGAAGAGAATCACCTCAGGCATGTTCGTTCCTGGACGCACCAATGACACCACATCTGTCAGTCGACAAACCAATCACAGCAGTGGTAAGTGAGCCCCACCTCCCTTATTTAAGACACTGCCCTAGGTCCATTCTTCCTTGTCGTTCTCTTCCCCATGAACATTATTGGAAGCCATTCTCAGCAGGACTAATTAGAAGTGGTCGCTAAACCGTTCTTTAGTCGAGTCGTTCAGGTATGTCACAGAGTGTGGATGTTTTTTTATGCGAGTATATTCACTGTCAGTGATTATACTTTTCTGCTGTGTTCATATTGTTTCTCTGGGTGTCATAAACCAGTGCGTCAAGGCATGTCGACATTTTTTTCTGTAGAGTTTTAAGAGATTATAGCTTCTACCAGAACCCTTCTAGTAGGGGAGCCTACAACTTAGCCCAAATTAGCATAATGCGAATGCTTACATAGACATTATATGGTGGTACACTGGTGAGGAGACAAGAGGCCATTCTTTTTGAATGGATGTTTCTGGAGGAGATGCCTCAGTGCACTGAATAAACTGCTTTTGTGAGAAAACAGCTCATCATTTAACAAATTGACAACCTGTCTGTTAATCTGCAGCATGTTTCACTCTAAACAATCCTTTTGGAATTATCTGTGTGGAATTAATGTGTGGAGTTTACTATGATAAAACTGCTGTTTTATTAGAGAAGACTGACAATTTTGCAACAGGTACGTGTCACTTTACGGCTCTCAACATTCATTTGTATGGTATCCCCAAACGTTGACTCACTGGTACAGTTTGTACAGTTCATGTAGTGTACGTGACATGAAATTAGTGCCTTGATCAGTGAGAATTTCTTTCAGAATTCCCACTCAAGAGATGATTCTGAAGAGCACCTCCACAACACTACATGCTGAAATGTTGCATAGAGGTACTGCTTCAGGATATCATGTTGCGTAATCCACCAGAACCAACACAAAGCGATGTCCACGATGCACATCCACTCTATCGGACCAACGAGGTCCATACCAATTCAAGGGGACCTTGATCAAAGTAAGTGGGCGGATTCACCAGTTGCCGTACACCACCAGTGAATGGCTCGCCAATAGAAGTGGGCCATTAGACAGTTTAATGTTTTTCCTTGCCCTTAGTGACCCACAATCAGATTATGATGAGCCATTATGATGAATAGCATTTCCCGATGGCTCTTCAGTATCACCAACTGGATTGCATCTTCTTTTGTCTGAGCGTCCAGCGTCACTCGATTCATCCGATCTTTGAATACGTCTGGCTGAATACGTTAACCATAAACTATTCTCACTTGGTTGAAGGCGTGCCTAAGGGTTTCGTCTCATGTCTGCTCCAGAGGGAAATTCCCTGCAGGGAATCCTCTAAGGACTGTGGAATTCAAGACTCCCCCCTCCCTTATGTCATCCTGTCATGTAGCTGATGTAGGCCACCCTGGCTCCGCCTCCCCAGCCAGCACATCGTAAGCAACACACCGAGGCGCTTTGTTATAGGACCCATCCACACAAATTTCCCTCAATAAAGTGGTATAAGCCATCCAATTTGTACCCAAGATTAGCGAATGGGTGAGGCGGGGACTAGTGGTGAGTCCTCCATGGTGACGTTCTTCCTCCTTAATGTGGGGTTTCATCACCAGTGTAGCAAGATTACAAAGAGGTACAAAGGATGCGGAAGTGGGAGATGGCAAAAGGTAAAAGGTAAAAGGTAATACTCAAAAGGTAATTTTATTTTCACAACTCAAACTCACTTTTCAGTGGACTGTAAGAAACACATTCTCTGGGTGTGTGTGCATGGGCAGCTTTCTCCCCTCATTGACATCTGGCTCGCTCTTAAAGCCATCTCCACTCTCTCTCGCTAAGACCATTCTCATCTCCCAATCTCACTCTCCATTCACAAGCTGGCGCTCGACATCGCCCCCGTCACCACACAGACTAACAAAACTTGAAAAAAATCCATGGTCACAGTCCACAATCTCTACATCCATGCAAAAATTACAGTAGGTGTTTTCTGTTCGGTTTAGGCGTTCATATAATTTTCCAAATAAACCTAAACATTCTGAAAACTAAGAAAAACTCATCCAAATTGCTAAACGTCTCATTCTGCAATTTACTAACTTCAGAAATCTGAACAAATGAATGTATGATGTTACTTGTTTCACATGCAAAGACGGCATTAACAGAGAAGAATTAAAGGCACAACAGCCTAAATTATGACAAAATATGAAAAAAAAAAATACAAATAAATTTATAACATAATAAATGGAGTTCAGAGACAAAATGTAATTATTATGAAATGTAAGATAATACACCTTTAATTTCCCAGCTGTTCCTTCATTTCACTGTGTGGCTTTTTAAAGTCAGATTATGCGGTCACAGAGAGGTAAATAGCAAATCTCTGTCCGGGAGAGAAAGCGGTATGGGCGCTTGCACCTGAGCTAAATCATGTCTAACACCTGTCTCTAATTCCAGTGAGCACGGGAAGAGCGGCACAAAAGCAGCCACAGAACCTCCAGAGAGGAGGAGAGAGTGACAAGGGAACCCAGTGTTCCAGAGAAAGATTGTAGCTTATGTACAGAAAGTGTGTTATAAAATCATTAAACTTGTTACCTGTGAATTTCTCACAACCCCTGATTCCTGTGTTTTCCCTCTCTCGAAGTGAGAGCATTCCACAACAACATACTAAGATTTGTTTGATATTAAGAAGCTGTGATTTGTGTACATCAGTGGCAGCCAGTGCATTTTAAGTCTAAAACTTCAGTGCGATTCATGCTATTAAGAAAACACCATTTCACAATTAATAAGACACATATACAACAGTTAGTTCCGGTGCTTGGATCTGATTGGACGAGGGATGTTCAGTGAGCACTGATGGTCTGACACCATCAGCAATCCGACTCTTCACTGTGTGTGTATCACTCCGCTTGCGTTCGTGCCATTCTAAACTAAAGTGTATGAGCGGTGCATATGTGTTAAGAGCTACAGTTTGTCTTTTTTTTACATTACATATGTTAGCCTGCAGGTGGTGGCACAAGATCATTTATGTGTGTAATATGATCCAGTTAAGTGACGTTAAGTGAATCCGCATCAGCCGGAAATCCAACTCGATTGCTTGTACTACTACTACTACACTACTAAAGTTAGGAAATGGCTTTAAACAGCTTTAAATGAATGACTTCAGCATTACAGCTCATCACAGCTGAGATACACATCAGACTGATTAATTACACAATGGGTGCTGTTTAAAATGGCTTGTATAGTCATCGACTCTTGTGCACTGGCTACAACGAAATAGGGAGGAAAAACCCCGGCTTGGACTATATTTTTGGACACTACTAAGAAAGCTGATCTTCAGAAAGCTGACAGTATCTCTGCTTGGGAGTGGCAACAGGTGATCAAACACACTCCATCTCTCTCTCTCTCTCTCTCTCTCTCTCTCTCACTCACTCTCTTACACACACACACACACACACACACACACACACACACACACACACAGAGCCATCCTTGTTTATCCAATAACTTGTTAGAAACAGCACAAGCCGTGATACTATTTCACATAAAGGCAGCATAAGAGTAATCCATAGCTCCAGATGCAATATGATAAGTGTGGGTGAGTAACAGATCAACATTTTTACTGTCAATCCCCATTTTAACATATTTCTTCTTTGGTTTTTAGCATTTGTGTTATTCGGGCATATCGCCACCTACTAGACAGGAAGAATCATTTATAGTTAAAGAGGACTTCAATATTGTTTCCTATGTGACTTACTGTCAATATGTTTCCTATCACTGTATTGTAAAAGTCTGGTCAAGGTACCTCACACAACCGTAAATGCTTACAAACACAAAATGGATTGGATTTGCAGGTACACAATTGCACATACCTGCATACAGTATATACAGTATATGTGTAATGGTAGCCAGCTGGTACATGCTGTGCGGTATGTGTAAACCTCACTCCCCTGGCCTGAAGAGGCGCACATGTGACTGATAATAGAGGCTGTAGCCTTTAGCCTCCTTGTTTGCACACCCACCTCCCATGCAGGATCGAGTCCCAATTGGAGTGGGTTGAGCAAGACCGGTTACATATGTATATAAAAAAAATTTGGTATAAAGAAATTTACAATTTATGCTTACACACAATTACCAATTTTTGAATGGGACAAGAAAATAAATATTGCCATTATTCAGTTTTTCATCCTTCGCTCTCACATGTCTATAGCATGCAATGTAGACACAAATATACACGTACATTAAATTAATATTTAAGTCACACTAATGTAGTCACACACTCCTGAAAGAAGAAGATAACACTTCATAGGGTGGAGCACTTTCATGTTTTATTCTCTCTCTACTTGATATATTAACACCACCGTGCCCACATCCCTATCAGTTAAACCACAGCTATATCCATGTCACTATGTACAACAGTAGTATTTAAGACTTCAAACAATGATGTTTTATTACGGTTTACAGTAAGTGCTGTCGAATGGCTACATTGAAGCGGCTAAACTGTTTTACTCTAAGTTAGTATTGAGCTTTTTAGAAATTCTATCTGGCTTATACATTTGCTCTTGTTATGCTTTGTTGCAAATATGCTTGTGTTGCCAGTGAAGTAATGAGGTAATGATGTGAATAGTAGTTTACTAATGTACCGCCAAGGATCTCCTTGCCAATGCGAGACAGGCTTTCACTGTGATCAGCAGCAAATTCTTTGAGGTGCATTTCCTTGGCAGGAAATGGAGAAAAATATAATTTGGAGTGTGTTTCTTTCAGACCATAATTCAGGTCAGGGCACAAGGGTTAAAAATACATGTAAAATTTAAAGCACCCAGAGATTTGAAAGTTTTTTCCTCGAGGCAGTTTTTCTCTGCCATAAATTAAAAGTAGGACTTGAAATGTTGTGGAACACTAAAGCAGTTTTTGTGCTATATGAAAACAATTGGATGGAAACTTTGCTCTTATACAGTAAATTATTTGTCAGTGTCAGGTTTCCTAGTATGTTGTGGAAAATATACAGTTTATATGCTATAGTGTGTGCTGCAGATAAAAAGCCAATTTACATTATTAATAATAATAATAAATATAGCTGCAAGCAGCGATACCGGTGTCAAGCCAATTATCGAAACCATGAGCAGCATAGCATTTTTAGAAATAACTTTAGAATTTATTTACCACAAGGTGGCATTGTCCCAAAACCTTTTGAGTCCCTTCAGAGCATGGTGCCAAAAACACATACAGAGTTTAATAACTATACACCAAGTTGTTCATAAAATACAGCATTTTATGACTAAATTCAAAATGGCCAACATCCACAATGGCCGACATAGGAAAACGTGGTATCGTTCGACTCTTAATCTAAAGAGACAATTTGCATTATTATTCGGCAACAGTGTTCAAATGTTATAAGCCAAAATAAATCAGTTTGTTCAAAAATGACGTCATAGATTGCAATCGAATTGTATCAAGGAATCAGATTAAAAACAATATAGTTTCTAGGACTCACGGTTCAAAAGTTATTATCATAAACGTGAGCGAAAATTTGGGCAGTTGGTGGCACTACAGGGTTTTAGGTAGAGACGCCAAATTTACTGAGTAACAGATCAGACTGTCCTCTATCTGTGTACCAAATTTCACAACTTTCCCGCAAGTGGTTCTATGGGCTGCCATAGACTCAAGAGCGCAATAAGAATAATAATAAGAAAACTAACGAAAACAATAGGGGTCTTTCGCCCCTTCTGAGTTTGACCCCTAATAATAGTAAAATGGTTGTGACATGTTTAAATGTTATTTATTTATTTTGCGGATAAAAATATGCATTTATATTGACTATCTTCATTCAATATTTGCCTGTTGTATATTTATTCACCATAAACGTATACAAAATGAAGGGAAAAAAAAGAAAAGTTCATTACTGTACATTTGATAGCCTTTTGCTTAAATAAAGCTGAAGTGTGTGATTTCTATAACATTATCAAAACCAAATAGAATTGGAAAATAAATGGCCTCATTCATGAAAATGACTGTAAGCAGGAAAAATATCCATGTAAATCAAACATAAATACATTCTTAATTAAGTTGTTGCATGAAATTGAAAAGATCAATCAAATTTTACCTTGTTAATATGTTTAAAAAAAAATAAAAAATGTTTTGCAACACTCTTTATTTTTTTACACATTATACCCCAAAGAGCAAACCCACATAGATGTTCAAGAACGCTTTACTAATCCATATTCTCAAAATCTTTTAGAAAGCTGTTCAGTTTGGGTTTAACAGTTGTTTTTCACTTGCTTATTATGTTTTACAGCAGTGGCGTTGCCAGAAACAAGACTTTGGGTGTGCAAGAACAAAAGCACAATTAAGTGAAATAATATAAAATGACCATTAACAACCATTGCATCAATTTCTTTATGGCTGTCATTTTTTTAACATCTGTGTTGTTTAAACGTCTTTTAAAAAATTTAGAAAGTAGCCCTGTTCATATATCAAAATATGAGGATTTATAATTCATCATTAAAAATGTTTTTTTTTTAATGATTCATCATTATTTTCCAAAATATACTTAAGGCACAAACCGAAATGGTGGTGCAATTTGCAAGAAATGTACAGAAATGAAAACACCAGGTTTTAGTTACATTAATTGTTTTAAAGACATAATTGTGGATAATAAATAAACCAGTAATGCCTTGTGTTGAACAGAAAAATGCACAACTGTAATACGATTTTGTATTTATGGTGAACAGGGAGTTTTGCTTCATAATAAAAAAAAAATAAAAAAAAAATTATACTGTTATATTAATTATTAAGGCAATATAAATAAAGGATAATACCACGTCTGACATGATGCAAACAGACTGGTTATGCGTAATAGATTTGCATATCATCAGGGAAAGATATACTGAACCAATAAAATGCAGTAGCCTACCTTTTCAAGTGTATTCTCCAAATATTCTCCAATATGCATAACATACTGTAATTGGAGTAGAAATGAACTTGTTTTGCCTGTATGGATACATGCAATATGAATAATGAGGCGTAAACCCAAATTCAGTAGCATAACATTTCTTAATTTAAAGTAAGCGCCTGGCGTCTGTTGCGAGAGTGCATTTGTAATCTGAGACAGACTCTGTAACACATTGGGTGTTATTATAATCATTATGGTTGATTATTAAATAAACTTGTCATTTCATTTAGCTTTGCAAGCTTACGTTTTGGGAAGCAGTTGCATACCCTAGCACACCTCTGGCTATACCACTGTTATAAAGCAGAAATAACACACATTATAGTCATGTCTCTAATATGAGTTTGGAAAAAAAAAACAAAAAAAATAATAAGAATAATAATAATAATAATAATAATAAGAAGAAGAAGAAGAAGAAGAAGAAGAATAAATGGCTGAATAGCTTTATACTTTTAATGACTTTTGTGTCTGTGTGTGTATTTGTCTAGTGTATGAATGTGTTTGTATATGCAGTCATGAGTGTTTAGGAGAAGGATAAATGTGGTCCTCTGTGCTGGAACATTCGTTATCAGGAACAGTGACAGTGACAGAGAATGTGCTCTTCTCAAGTCTTTTCAGACTTTCAGGCTTTTGGCACTTTCCACAAATAAAATGCACTTTGTTGTCCTATATTTATTTATTTATTAATGAAGAGTATCTAGTTGTATTAAAAAAATAATAATAATTAAATTGTATCTTATTCATTGAAAGAGCCTTAATTATGCTTGTAGGCAGAGCCATTTCAGCGTTTTCTGTTTAACTGAAAGCCTCATGAACTCTTCCACCAAAATGTTTACATTTTATGTTTTTAACTATAACGGATGTCTGTGATATAATTTGCAGTCTTTCAATGAACTAACTCTGAGATCATTTGAACCTAATTTGTATGCTTTCTTTTAAGTATGCATCATTTTACAGACCATCAACTGCTGACAGTAAATGCTCTTACATTCAGAGCAGCTGGTGTTGTGCAGGGACTATGAAAGAATTTTCCAGAAATGGCTTCAGGAAAGACTCATTAAAGAAGCTTCACACAATGTCAAACTGTCTCATTAATTCTTTGCAAGGTGCCAGTCAGTGATGCAATAAAATGGAATGTGCTTATGTGTATGTTTTATTGTCTCCGAGATAACTTATATTTATATAATGCTGATGTGACAGTGAGTTGGAGCTTTACACTGACACCTATTGGTGTGGATGCAGGATCACACTAAAGACATTTTTCAGCAGGTGTGGAGGGAAGAGTAATGATGAGCTGGTCCATGAGCTGGCTGACTTCATCTAGAATCCCGGGTTAGTCTCAAGCACATGTAGCTCCCTACTCACGCACACTGTCACCTCATTGGTTTTATAACTGTGTGCATGTTTATGTGTGTGCCTCTGAACAGTGCAGCAGCAGTGGAGAGTCTGTTTGTGCAAGACCAGCTCTACTATCATTGTGCTCAGACAAGCAGTAGACCACTTTAACTTCCAGTTACATGTGCTCAGGGTAAGTGATACATTTTGCTAGAAAGTTTTGATTGTAAACTGCAGATGATAATACAGCAGCTATTCAAGGAACAAATGAATGTGTTTGAATAATATTCAGAACTGTTAAACACAGGTAGATCCCGTTGTAGAGGACTTTTCCTTAAAAAAATGTGACTACAGTATTTGATACAGACTAATCTCACTGTGAATTCCACGACTGTAGGCAATACTTTAGCTGAAATCGGTCTGTGCTTATCAACATTCTAACTAATGCCCCTATTGGCCTAAGCAGGAAGTGCTTTTGAATGGAAGGGCAGGTGTGAGCGCCAGTTTCTGAGAAAAATGTCCACAGAGAGGTGAAATAAAGTGAGTTGTTTTGAGTTTTTTAATCAATTAATTAATACGGTTATAACAAATGCATATTTCATTAACTCTATGTAAAGAAGTTCGCGCTCACGGGCAAGGAAGAGGCGAGAGAGCGGTTTGACGTTCAAATAAAGGTTTAATGTAAAACTCAAAAGACAAACACATAAGACGACGGACATGTCCGTAAGGAACTCTCTCTCCCGCACCGCCCTCTGCGATCGGCCTTTATCCCTCTCGGTGGCTTGATTAGCCTAATACGGAACCAGGCATGTCGAGTCACGACCCGGCCTCGCCCTCCACCATGCCACACTCTACCACTAAACCCGAACCCTAAAACTTACCTTCAATGGAACCTCCATTTAGGTCTGTGACGCTGTTGACCCAACGTGCGTTCAGTTGCACCACAGGAGAAGGTAAACGTACTTGAATGAATGCAAAAATGTGTGATGGAGATGGTGCTTGTCAGTAACTCGGCAGAATGGGATCGATGTCAGCGTGCTGGAAAATCCGGTGACAACTTTTTGACTTCCTATATGATCATGTTGTTTTAAATTGGAACTTCATCCCCCAAATATATATATATATATATATATATTTGGTAGTCCCAGAGACAGATACTAGTAAAGCCTTAATAATGTGGTTTTGTTCTGTTTAATTTGTCAGTAGATTTAAAGCTAAGCATGATTTGGCCGATTTATGAGGCATTTTTACTTGTGAGGACAACCTAAAATTTCCTCACTAGTTGGTTTTCAACTAATTTCTCTATATTAGTGAGGACATTTAAAAAAAATTTAGTACTCACAAATATAGTGAAACCTGTGCACGCACGCACGCACGCACTCACACACACACACGCACACACACACACAGGCACATCCAGACTGTTAGCTTTGACTGGATCTACTGTTCCATGTGGATGGTCTGGAGCTCTCTGTTATATAACACACACACACACACACACACTTGCACAATTGCACAAATGCCCGCACAATAAGCTCATGCTAATATAAATGAATGCTGGAGGTACTGGATACATGTTTCTAAACTTGGCACAGAGGCTTATCATATGTGACTTTCTGCACTTTAAATTTCAGCAGTGATCTGAGAAGTCCCCTCTACATAAACATAAATAGATTGATGTAAACAGCAGAACAGAAGCCCACAGGCTTTTTTTGAGAGATAAAACGTATACATCTGATGTTGTCCTCAGATTTACAGGAATAGTTATTATTGACTGGCCTTTCTCTCTTTTTTTTGCGCTTTTAATTTTTCTATGTATATGTGCTTGATGGACAGATTTGACCCTACGTCACATCTTACTCTTTTTCTTTGTCAGCGTCTCGGATCTGCGCTCCATTTTTTAATATGCGTTGTCAAGTTAAGAGAGTCACCTTTTGAAACACATCTTGAGACATCTGCATTTTATTCCATTCAATGTGCAGCATATAGCTTTTTCAAACCCAATGACAAGTTCTATGTGAGCAGCCATAATGTACTCTCATGCAATTTCAGATTCAACATTTTGTCATAAAAATCCATGTGTAAAAGGATTAAAGGGAAAGGAGGAGGAGAGAACTGGCTTGACGATATAAATAATAGTTTAATATAAAACTGAAACAAAAAGACACACACACAAAGTTGTCGGACAGCTGCCCGTAAATCTCTCTCTCTCTGTCCCACTGCAGTCTCCAGTCGGACTTTATCCCTCTCTGAGGCTTGATTAGCCTGATTAGGGGCCGGGTGTGAAGCATCACAACCCGGCCCTGCCCTCCGTCCTGTCACATTCCTCCCTCGTTCTCTCAGGCCGGGAGCCCCCGGCATGACGTACATCCCCCCCCACCCCTCTTTCTTTGGGGAGGGGTGTGCTGGCAGGTAATCCACATCTACCTGGATGAGGGAGGGGGCAAGGGGAGGGAAACAAAAACAAATGTGGCACCTACATGGAGTAATGTTGATCGTGCCAAATTAACAAAAACATTTTAAAAAAGAGACGGAAAGGCCAATAAACACTTACTCGCTGGTTCTCCGATACGCTGTAGCTTGGTCCTTGGCCACTCCTCCACCCTCTAATGGATGAAAGCCGCACCGCCCTGGATGGATCAGAGGCAGACCTCTGACCCCAGGCGGACGGAACGCCCCGCCGCGTTTTTGGTGGACGGTAGGGGTATCCCACGCCCCTGGCAGCGGTAACCGCTCCAGGTGGTTGATTGGGAGCCCCTCCTCCCCTCGCGGTAGGTGGCTGTTCCTCCGCTTCCATGGCCAGGCTCCTCCGTCCTCCGGCGGATGGCCACGGCTGCTCCGTTGGGGTGAATGGGAGTGGCGAGGACTCTACTACGGCGCATCCCTCCTCCCCTAAAAGAGCAGAATTTTCTGCTCTTTTACATACAATGAGAGTATATATTGTTTAGAAATCATCTTTAAGAGAAACAAAATTAGGTTAACACAACTAGAACATGCCTCTTGCACATGGTACACATATATAAAAAAGCCAGAATTAAACTCCAGTAATTTATTATTATTTTTAAGCAAAATACATCTACTCACCTGCAACTCTTTAAATTGTTTTATTGTTTTAATCTATATTTTCTAACAAAATGACCTGTATCCACAGTGTTTACAAATTTGTACATAAAACAACAGAGCACAGGGTCAAAAAAAAAATAACACAAAATAATGACACTCTGATTACGTAGACACAAGTGAGTTTAGAACACGCTAACAACTGTAATATCTATAAAAAATAAATAAAAAAAAAGTCAAGCTGGTGAAAGTCACTGTGAGTGAGTGTGTCTATGAATTCTACCTTGAATATAAGTTATTGTTGCACTGGTAAGGGAAACAGGAATAGAGCAAAGAGATAAACTTATTTAACTCTAAATTATTAATATTAAATGATGCCAAAATATTGTTAGGATTGAAAAAGAATATAGGACTTCCAAAGTGATTATGCCACCCTTACATGGTATTGAGAATATTTGTATTGTTGCACATGAACCATTAACCAGACACATTTCTAGCTGTTGTGAATATGTTGACAGTGCTAGCACACACGGAACACTTTTTACATGAACCAACCCAAGTGCTCGGTCAAGACACAGTGTTTAAAGACATAAAATATCACCCTAACAGCTTGTCCAAGTGTCTGCATGTTTGTTTGAAAAGTCACATTTCAAAAATACATCATTTATTCAAGGTTTTCTTTGTTGTTGTTGTTGTTAATTATTGTAACAATTGTTCATGTCAATCTCAGAATGATGAGAAGAGGAAGTTATCAACATAAACACTTCTCACACTCAATCAAGTGGTGTAGTTTTATTGTATTAACTTTTCTAAAAGAATGAAAGAAAGCAAATGCAATGCTATTATGATTATGTGAAGTCTTTTGAAACTGCCTCAATGAAGTTCGGCGCAGACATGAGAATGGTAAAGGTGCAGATGATGGAGAAAAGTGAAAACGCGACCAGACAGAGCCGATCCACGACTGCTGCTGCGAATTTCCACTCACTGCAGATTGCCTCTGCCTCATCCTGGTCACGGAACCGTTGGGCGATGTACATCACCTCCGCCAGGATGCGATGGATCTCCTGCTCACCTGCAAACATCCTAACTGCCTCCCGCTGTTCCTCGTTGGGCGACCCACAGACCCGCCCTCCACTGCAAGACACACCAGAGTCGCTGCTGGGTGGGCAGCACGCACTGTCAATGGAGTGGTAGCCAAAGTACAGATTCATGTGACCGTTGGTGGTAGAGTTGGTAGAGGATGGCTGAACAGGCATCACGCCCATCTGAATGCTGCTAGCACTGGCATGATGTGCTGGAGAGTGGTCATATGTGTGGCTGACTTTCCGTTCTTCACCCGGCTTCTTCATGCGCAAAAACCAGGCACACCAGTTGAGCAGGATCACCCGCACCTGAGAAGAAAATGAAGAAGTTTCTGAAAGGTTTTCTGATTGGTTGATGAGGCATTAAAATCATTCCAATCTGTATGATATTAAATTGCTATGTGAAGTCAGAGTATTTCAAATGAATATGGGAGGACACGTCCAGTAAAGGCCCAGGTGTGTTTAAAGGGTCAGGCCTGCTTTAAGCTGCAGGTGCTTCCCACTAGACATTAACTAAATAAGCAACACCAGACAGCTGTACCTAAGAGTTATTTTCTTATTCTAAGAGTAGCACAGGAGACATTAAAAATTAATACAAAATAGACCTAATTACCTCTCCAGTGAGAAACCATGATGCGCTAGAGTCATAACAAAACTTTCAAGAAGATCATCCATACTGGGCGTATTTCTCATATTTTAAAAATCAATTTATCTTGTTGGATTTAAGGCTAGTTGCTTTTGGGTGGAAAGCAATATTTCAAAGTAAAGTAAAGAATAGTAAACCCTTTCTTTCTTCTGCGGAACACAAAGAAAGACATTTTTATGGATATATGAGATGTTCCCCGTCTGTCGCTCACTTCGATGTTATGTCGAAGAAGCGACACTAGGGGTCTCTCTTGAGCGCCGAATATACATATGATCTATGAAAAAAGGCCAATGAGAAGTTGGCAGACAGAATTTGCATGTACTGCCCCCGGACATATGGGTATAAAGGCGGGGAAATACATCTGTTTCTTTCAGAAATTTTCTTCGGAGCCGATGGTTGTGTATGGAGCTAGCTGCGAGTCACACACACACCTGTTCCTCTTACCTCTGTTCTGCTGTTGGATCTACAGCACACTTCAGTGGCTTTCTCCTTCTCTGCACTGCAGTGAAGTTTGCCCCTGGGCGCTTCGACAGCGCAAACTAAAAGAGTTTATAAAGAGTGATTTTGTCTAAAAGAGCATTTTCCTCTAAAAGAGCAGTGCTTCAGATGTCTCGTGTGTTTGGGCTGCGATCACACTGAGGCAGCGTTTGTGGATGGTTCATGTTCTCACTACGAGAACATGACCATGGCAACGTTGCGGTTGCGGCTTTCCTTCAACCGAAGGAACGCCACTCCAGCCAACCCCGCCCTGCATGACATGACCCACCTGCAAGTCCACCAGCCCAAGGCACTCAAAGATCTCCTTTGTCTCTTTGTCACCTGGCCCGCAAATGCCATTCTCACGGCACTCTGCCGCCACACCTTAACAGTGCTGGCTTGCTGGATGCGAACCTCCCGCCTTCAGCCCCATGACCGTTCCCCGGCCGGCCGGTTCTGACAAGTCTAGAAGACGCCTCCACCGGACCTCCTCCTCAGTCACTAACCCACCCCCTGCCGGGTGTGTGGAGCAAGGTAAGTGCTTCGAGTCTTTTCTCAGCACAAGAGCCTCGAGACACACCTTTGCCTCCAGACGCCGTACTACCTGCTCCGCCACGCTGGGAAGCCCCGCCAGGTACGTCAAAAATTATCGTCCCGTTAGTGCCCCAAGAATGGAGCTTGGATGCTTGGCTTTCACTTCCCAACCCGTCACGCTGGCTGGCCAGGACCATCCGACTCGGTTACGCAATTCAGTTTGCCAGGCCCCCCCCCCCCGCTTCCGCTTTACCGCAGTACACGCCGAACATGCCAAATCCCTGCGTGCGGAAATCGCGACCCTCTTAGTCAAAGACGCGATAGAGCCTGTCCCTCCAGCTGAGATGAAGAAGGGTCTCTACAGCCCTTACTTCATCATACCAAGAAAGGCGGTGGCTTATGACCGATCTTGGACTTGTGAATTTTCAACCTCCCGTTCAAAATGCTCACGCAAAAATACATCTTAACTTGCGTCCGGCATCTAGATTGGTTCGCAGTGGTAGACCTAAAGGACGCGTACTTCCATGTCTCAATATTGCCTCGACATCGACCCTTTCTATGGTTTGCGTTCGACGGCCAGGTATATCAGGCAGCCCGTGCCCTGCTCTGAGAAGCCGGCGTCCGCATACTCAACTACCTCAATGACTGGCTCATCCTAGCCCACTCCTGAGAGTTACTATGCGCCCACAGGGACCAGGTGTTCAGGCACCTCAGCCGCTTAGGGCTTCAGGTCAACTGGGAAAAGAGCAAGCTCGCCCCGGTTCAGAGCATCTTTTTTCTCGGCATGGAGTTAGACTCAGTCTCAGTCCCCTATTTAGTAAATGAATGAATGAATGAATGAAATTAATGAAACGTTACATTTATATAGCACTTTTCTGACACTACACTCAAAGCACTTTACACAGTGAACAGGGGACTCTGCTCAACAACAATCAGTGTGCGGCATCCACCTGGATGATGCGACGGTAGTCATATTGCGCCTGTACACTCAACACACACCAGCTATTGGTGGAGAGGAGAGAGTAGAGTGATATAGACAATTAATGGATGGGGATTATTAGGAGGCCATGACTGATAAGGGCCAGGGTTGGAAGGGTATACTTTGTATTTTAAATACGTAATCCTGTTACATGTATTCCTTTACTCCCCAACCCTGATAAGGGCCAATGGGGGAATTTGGCCAGGACACCAGAGTTACACACCTACTCTTTGCAAGAAGTGTCCTGGGTTTTTTTAATGACCACAGAGAGTTAGCTCCATCGGTTTAACGTCTCATCTGAAAGATAGTGCCTTTTTACAGTATAGTGTCACCGCCACTATACTGGGACATTAGAACCCACCAAGGCCTCGGGGTGAGTACCCCCTGCTGGCCTCAATAACACCTCTTCCAGCAGCAACCTAAGTTTTCCCCAGGAGGTCTGCCATCCAGGTACTAGGCAGGCTCAACCCCGCTTAGCTTATGACAGAATGACTTAAAGAGCACCTATTATGGTTTTTAAACGTGCCTAATTTTGTTTTAAAGGTCTCACACAATAGATTTACATGCATCCAAGGTCAAAAAACACTTTAATTTGCTCATAATTTAAATTGCAGCATTAACTTTTTTCTCAGTGTCAAAAACGACTCGTTCAATAATCCGTTCTAAGGCATTCATTATAAACTCCTCCTTTCAGAGATCCTACTCTGCTCTGATTGGTCAGATGTCCCAGTCAGTTGTGATTGGTCTACTGATAAGTGTAGTGTTTGAGGGCGGGTCAAAGCTGTTCACGAGCAGCCAATGAAGACCAGAGGCAGGTTTTATGTTACTAAATTACACCGGTTAGTACAGGAAGTAAGTCTGGAATTACTAATGACTCGTTTCAGGTGTTCAGAATCGGTTCTTTCTTTTGGGAGTCAATAACTCCATTTGTCGTGCACTTTGATTTCTGAAACTTTGCAGACTTTTTTACATTCACAAACAGCTATATAACCTTATAACCTTTCACTACATGAAAGGTAATATTTGAAAAACCATAATAGGTGCTCTTTAACCTCCAGTGTGCTGTCTGTCTGCACTGGTCTCAGAATAGTTCGAAATGCACCTTAATTCCATCTAAATGGGACACCTTTTTCACTATAAATCTTGCCGTCTGCAGTCTGGCATCATGATTTGAAGCTCAGTTACACTTCCTCACCATGCACAGTGTAATTGCCCTTCAAATCATGATCACGCTTAAAGTGTTGGACCCCAATGACTTGCATTGTATGTATAAAAACACCTCATATCTGCATTAAAATATATTTGTTTGTGTTCCGCAGAAGAAAGTATGTTTGAGATGGCATAATGAATAAATAATGAGAGGATTACAATAAGATTTTTTGGGTGAGCAATTTCTTTAAGTTTAACATTAATTAAATATAAATAGTTCAGACTTTATAGTAATAGTTTCAAAAAACATAATACTTAATTTTTACTTAATTTTAAAAATATCATTGCAGATTAACAGTCTATTAACCACTTTGTGGTTACCACTAGATAGTTTCATGACTTTATTGAGGGTGAGGTAGCCTACCGATGCAGTTTTGTGTGTTTGAATTTTTGCAAGTGATGCTTGGCATGCAGATGTAAGGGACTTTATTATATTGCATGACTCTACAGTATAAAATGATAAGAAATAATATTCCTCTCTCTCGATCTTATTGCTTTCATGCTAGTTGTGCCCTGATGTTGCCTGATATAAACAATCAACTGAAAGCGTCTCTACTCACCCATCTTGGCATCTTGCCCCCGTGTGGATCATGATGATGAAACTGCAGAACGAGGACGGTGACAACAACTGACAAGCCCACAATCATCATAGTGCTGGCAAAGTACTGAGCTACACAGAACCAAAGAAGACACAACAAATAATACAAATGTATGTGAAAATCTGGGATTTGAATTCCAATTTAATTTTGGAAATAATGTTTTAGGATTTTGAAAATAATTAAAACCAAGAGCTCAAACATCTGGACCACATGTGAGCTTAAATACATAAAAACATTTGAAATTCATGTTCAACTTTGCACTTGAATTATGCTAATATAATTTGTAATGGTAAAAAAAAAAAATTAGATATATTAGAAAAATGCTAAATAGAAGTATTTTCACTAAAGGTCAAATGTAAGGACCCCACTGTATATTGTCTAAAACTGACTTTTGTAAAAGGTTTATAAGGTTATATGTAAAATGTAGGTGCTCAAACTATACATGAATTCTCTTTTTTGTGAAGTATGCGGTAGTATAAAGCATTACATTTTTAGAACATATGATCACACTTTTCAGACCATCAACTAATAAACTTAATGAAGTTTATGAATTACCTATGAGAGGAACAGAGTCAGAGGTGGCTGGCATAATCTCAGCCACCAGCAGCATGAAGACTGTTAATGACAGGAGGACTGTAATCCCTAACAGAGGGGAAAATTGAAGAGAAGCATAAAATTAATAGAAGTTCAATCATGAAACTATATAGTAAATGGCGAAAAATTATTAGTTCTTTTAACTTTTTACCTCTTAGCCAATCATCTTGTTTAAACGTGATGTGTTCAGCCAATCAACTTACTTATTTCCTTTGTCTACATTTTAAATTGCTCAGTTTTGCCGATATTGCAGGGTGCAGCAAGAGAATTTCTCTAAAACCCACCTCCACCCCACCTCCACTGGTCTAGATCTACAACTTGTACTGTATATCTAATTGTGCAGCAGCATGTCTTGTGTTTGTATAATCCACCAATTTCTATATATATTCATGCCCTTATTAACATGCTAAATCTTTCCGAGAGTTGCCACGACTGAAATAATGTCTTCCATTCATGTGTGTGAATGAATGTCATCTTCAATTCTTGCACCTGCTACCAATTTGATACTAAATACTGTATTGCTTTTACAAATGTTGATAAAAATATCAGAATGTTTTGTAAAAGCTATGGAGATTTCCAGTTCATACACTCTTCATTGGCATTTATCGTGTTTGTTGTTACAATGTAACATTAACCATGATCCTGTATTCGGTTGTTTGTGTGAACGTTCACTCTCTTCATCCAAAGATGTGTGAAAATGTCAGAAATGTGGCGAGAAAAACATTAGCCTGAGGCAACACAAAAGAAATGGGTAACTGTGGAGTGGTGAAGGGCGGGGCCGGGCTGGATCAAGGCCTGATGGGGCGTGCGAGTGATAAAGGCGGCCGGTGACGACAGGTCGAGAGAGAGAGAATTACAGACAGCTGCCCTGTATGTGTTTGTCTTTTTATTTAATTAAATTTAATTTATATTGTTAAGCCAGTTCTCGACTCCTTTCCATTTAACCCTCTTAAAGTCACACTTTATAATAACTACATGGTATAAAATATTTGTAAAGCATTGGTTTGTAGTTAATTGATCATTTATAAATTATTGTTCCTACATTATTAATACATTAAGAAGCTACATATAAATAGCATGTTATTCGTTTCTATTTAATTTAGAAAATTATTCTTGTTTGTATTTATTATTGTTTAATAAGTTCTTATATAGGCAGTTTGATAATGTTTTTTTATCCTTTTATACTTTATTATCATACCTAACTGATGTATATTAGTTGATGCATCCAGTGGTAAAGAAGTGTTTATGAGAACATAAGAAAGCATACATTCACTATCAATAAATATATTAAATATGTAGTGAAGTGGATACACATTTCTGCTTAATTAGTGTGTATATTAATGTTTTAGGAACACTTTCTATTAAATTAATTAATGCTTAATAAAGGGTGTAATAAAGCACTTACTAATGGCTAGCTAAGCAGTTTGTGTGACCTAATCTAAATTGAGAACTATACATGCCTAATTAAACATTTATTAACATGGTTCAAAAGTAAGTATGGCCAGCTGGCCCGGGGCAAGTGTGAGAGTTTCGCCCTTTCGGGCCAGTATTTCGTTGTTCACTAAATCTTCCATTGATCTTGTAAATGCGTTGTACATGTGTCCTAGTCTGATTATTAAACCACAGAAGCCTGCAATTTCATTTAAAAAAAATACCCAGTTATCTTGTGTTGCACGCTTTAAAGTGATGTGTGAAGGCGTTGACCTGCTAAAAACATCCCATTATGATTTATGTAATCTGTGAATTAGATTACAGAAAGTGAAATGCTCATTTAATTCTAGACTATTTATTTAACGAAATTGCAGCCTCTTTGTTATGGTGTAACAATCAAACGACCTTGTAGCGAACTGTTTATCCAGAAGCGTGAAGCTTCTTCAAACAAACACAGAAACTAACACAGTGAATCTTCAAAATAAAAGTCTGGTTTGAATGGAAACGTGCAATTGAAGAATTTATGAATTTAGAATTTACTACTGCATAGTATAAATTGTATCATCATTTTAATAATAATAATAATAATAATTATTATTATTATTATAAATATTAGTATTACTACTTATATATGAGGAATTATTTTATTTTAGCAATTTCGCAATCACGTGTGCTGTTGTACTGAATGTACTGTACGTTTTTTTATTTATTCAGTGATTCTCTATTGTGCGAACATTATTTGACAAAAAATTATGTTAAATCATCAAATTTAAATAATTTAATTAGAGGAACTCTTTATGAATTCATTTGATTAATCGTATTTTTGATTAAAAAAAAAATCTTTTAAACATGGAATTCAGAAAAATTTTATGGAAAACAGAATTTGTGAAAACAAAGCAGAATTAGGAAAGAAAATATTTCATTGTGTCCTATTTTTTATGCCTTGCAAACTTAAACATTTGTCTTTTCTTTGAATTATTAAAAGTTGTTGATGTATTGAATATTTAGTTTTGCACATTGAAACTTGTCATCAAAGTGGGGATTTGGCAAAAAATAGTTTTCTATGAGAGACAAATGTGTCTTCCTGAAGGGAGTGCCTCCCGGCCTAAATCCTGAAAGTGGAATTGTTTGTTGATCAACATTAAAATCTTATGATTTTTTTTTTCATACTGCAGACATTTGTACATTAAATAAAATGCCCTATTCAGTAACCACAAACTACTGTTATTGTACCATCCGGCCCAGCGCTGAGAAAAGTAACATTTATGGTGTGACAATGTCGCTTGTACAATTCAGCAGCCTAGTAAGGACATTTTCACTAATGAAGTTTAATAGGCACTGAATTTGGCAAAATATAATTTAAAGTCAATACTATAACGTTACATGCACTTTCCTGTTTCTGTTCTGCACTTGTCTATTTCATCACTGTCATGTTATTGAGATGCTGTGGAGATAGTTATTTCAGGGCCAAGTTTTCAGAGTAATGGATCATTAATAAATGTTTAATTAGTATACAGTTCTCAATTTAGATTAGGCCACGCTAAATGCTTAGTAAGCAATTAGTCAATGCTTTACAACCAACATATTAAGCAATAATTGCTTTAATAGTACGTGTTATAAAAACAGTACAAATACATTATTTGGGGGGTCTGTG
Source organism: Moxostoma hubbsi (assembly GCA_032164185.1). Lineage (NCBI taxonomy): Eukaryota > Metazoa > Chordata > Actinopteri > Cypriniformes > Catostomidae > Moxostoma > Moxostoma hubbsi. The sequence goes on from JAVLUX010000012.1 coordinate 45,672,467, forward strand.
TAGCTCAGCGAGTACTGACTCTAACTACCAACCCTGGAGTCGCGAGTTCGAATCCAGGGGGTGCTGAGTGACTCCAGCCAGGTCTCCTAAGCAACCAAATTGTCCCAGTTGCTAGGGAGGATAGAGTCACATTGGGTAACCTTGTGGTGGTGATTAGTGGTTCTCGCTCTCAATGTGGCGTGTGGTGAGTTGTGTGTGGATCGTGGAGAGTAGCATGAGCCTCCACATGCTGTGAGTCTCCGCGGTGTCACGCACAACGAGTCACGTGATAAGATGCGCTGATTGACCGTATCAGAAGGGGAGGCAACTGAGACTCATCCTCCGCCTCCCGGATTGAGGTGAGTAACCGCGCCACCACGAGGACCTACTAAGTAGTGGGAACTGGGCATTCCAAATTGGGGAGAAAAGGAGATAAACAAACAAAAAAAAAACATTAATTAAGTTTAAATGTAAATGCAATTAATTACTCTTACTCTTTCTCTTTATTTACTATGAATTCATGCATGTTTCATGTTAAAAAACCTTATCAAACTGCCTATAAATTAAACAATAATAAATAATCTGCTTCAGTGAATATAAACAAATAACAAAATACTTGTATGTAGCTTAATAATGTAGGAACAATAGTTTATAAATGATCAATTGACTATAAACTAATTCTTTACAAATACTTTATACCATGTAGTTATTATAAAGTGTTACCAAGAACTGTTACACTCAACAGCGTGTTCTCTGGCTAAACCGATGCCTATAATTAAAACATCGTATCCACGAAATCTCACAAAAATATTCACATTTATATAATCAAGTGCAAAAATCACACAGACATTTCTTCCTGCAGGCCATCATACTGTTGAACTCCAACATCAATAACAACAAATAACACTATAATCGAAATCCCACCCAATCTCTTCGAACCATACTTCATTAGTCGCAAGACACTGTAATTAATTACTGCCTATTTATTGCATATCATCAAGCACATGACACAAATGAATCTAATTATTGCATCTGTCACTGCCTTATGACTTGTGCACATTCATAAAGCTGTCAACTCTTTATACAGTAATTTGCATATTTTGTATAATGGATAAATGTGTTCCAACAGTGTTCATTTCTCATGAGATTTGCACATTTGTCAATCAGTGAATTGTGTGTATAGTATATTGTGCTTCTGTACATTGTGTAGATTATGTTCTCCAGTCTGTATAAGACAGACTGTACTGTATACAATCATTGCACTGGAATATGGCGTGTGTATAGTGAAGTGATAAAGTAATTTGAAAGATGAAAAAAATGGGTTGCATGGTTCAAATGACAGAAGTTTATTATATTGCTTCAGGGTCGTGTTGTGCTGTAGTACAGAGGGATAATTGTCTAGATATGACGTGTGAGAGAAAAAAAGATTGTAACATTTTACCCAGTGATATCTTCTCTCCAGAATCCGCAGGCAGCAGGAATACGAGCAGAGCCAGACCAGAGATGAGCACACAGGGAATGAGCAGGTTTAGACCATAGTACAGTGTTCGCCTGCGCATCGTTACGGTAAATGTCACATCAGGGTACGGTTCTTTACAGCATTCATAATACAGCTCATTACGCTTTCCAGGGACTCCTGCAAACACACACACACACACACACACACACACACACACACACACACACACACACACACACACACACACAGGATCACTTTCAGCCCTGTGTCATATTAGCTGTATGGCTAAACTTAATTCCTAAGAAGGACGTAAAAGTGAGTGTCATTAACTGATAGCCTAAACAAACATTCTTGTGACAAGACTAAACCTCTGAAAGTAATTTTACATGACCTTTTGGTAAAGCAAAAACACAAACATCAGTCATAATTTATTCTCTGTTTTTGTCCTTGATCTGTGTTCAGCACACTGATATTTGCTTTTCATTTTTGCAAAGTAATCCACTTAATCCTGGTGGTCTCCAAAGAATGCAAATAAATATTTCAATCCATCAAAGTCAAACAAGCCTGAACAAAGTTTAAATCAAATGGAACACAGTCTTGTCATCTGTAATGTGCCATAAAATTCCAAAATGCACAAAAAACATTTAGCTAAAACCTTTATTTCTACCATTTACAAGAGTCTTAATCTGTCAGGGTCAGACAGCCCTCCTTCTACAACTGATTAAAAATGAAATCAAAATTGTAATTTCTCAAAGTAGGCAGATGGAGCAAGAGCTTTCATCAGGATTTCACGCTGTGTAGTGACTGGTCACAATTGTCATAGTACTCAGAGACAATCACATCAAAGCAAATTGTCGGTTTGAGTCATTTAACTGATTAAAAAAGACTTACCTGAGTGATGTGATTGTGTGTGTGTGTGTGTGTGTGTGTGTGTGTGGAGGAGGAAGGGACTGCCATTTATAATCATATCTGCCATTTAGATTGTGCCACTGATGGAAAATGTTCACAGAACTCAGAAAAAGATAACTAAAGATAATTTCCTTGTTTGGCATCATGCATTAGGTTTTATTTCAGGGGAAATATGTTTCAGTAATCCAAATTATCCAGATGAATGAAAAAAATAAAACAATAAGGAACAGAAATACAATCTAGAAGAACATGTAAAGTACCCCAGTGCTGTGAAATATTAGCACTCTTGGAATGCTTGTTCAATCATATTACATGAATGAAACTAACTGTTTAATTGTACGTATTGTATATGTTGATAACTCTCTGCAACAGGGTAACCAACAGCAAGTGTGTGCGTTTCAATGCAAGTGTGTTTCCCTGCAGTGTTAAATATGCTCATTCACAGACTGTCCATGTCACTGCAAAACCTTGGCACCTAACTGGGCATTGGTGCCAGCCAAAATCAGTGCCAAAGCACTGCCAACTTCCATCAGGACCCCATCTGTCGACCAGACCCTGGGTCACATTGGCTCTGACTCAAAGGAAGAAATAAGAGACTGAGAAAGAAACACTGACGGAGAGATTAAAAAGGCAGACACCGACAAATTATGACATTTCAGAACCTCTGTCACAAAAGAGGACAAGGCAGGGACGGGGAGGTTTGGCAACCTTGGTGTGCGCACATGTTAAGTTTGTACTGAGATGATTTCACCTCTAAAGTACTAAATTGTGCAAACAAATGACCCAAAAAATTCCTAAAACAGCAATTGGAGTGGGGTGGCCAATGGGGTGGCCAGGCTTCGGTCCATGGTGGCCAAGGCCACCCCTGGCTACCCCTTAGTGCCGCCACTGGGACAAGGGACACGGACCACGTAAACACTCATTTGGGACAATTTGTAATATTAGTGCAAAACATAAAATGGTGTTGCATGAATTTTATTTGAATTTAATTAACATATATTAATGATATTAACCCTAAAGATGATATAATGATATTAACCCCGAGTTTACATTCCCCCCAGTGCTAACGCTAAGGAAGCGCTCTGTGAACTGTATGGGGCTATGAGCGAACTGCATATCACGGCGCCGTTTTGTGGTCTGTTCTACATAACGCGCCGGCTCATTTTAGCTTATCATGGCCCATTCATCCCTTTTCGCGGCCGACCCAGAGGTCACTCGGTTCTCCTGTTGGCCAGTCCGCCACTGATCAGCCACAAAGTGCGCCGGCCCACAGATTACCAGTCCAGCCTTGCCAACTCCCATGCCGGAATCCGCCAATATGATTCCCGCTCTTGGCGAGTCGAGTAGGACTGGTGACACGAGTTTGGAGTACAGTACAGTTCAACACATGTGCACCTTTGTACACAAGACATGAGCAACATGAGAAAACATCATCAGAATGAAATATTTGAGTTATTACATTAATAAACTTGTAACCCTGACGGTACTGAGACCAAAACTGTGTTCTTTAACTTCTTTGCAAATGTAGTATCTCACTAGCTCAAATTAGATCAAATGGGATGTGACATCAAAGGCACAGCATGGGTGATTTTCAGGGTATGAATATTCGCCGCATGGTGGGAATTTTGAATTTGGCACATTCAAAGCTAATATGCCGATTTCCCATGAAACCATGTTGCTCAATCTGATGCCCCTGGTTGCTCTGTGAGGCTGTTCAATCAATGTTTTAAAAGTGCCTCAGAGCCAGGGTGTTCAAAAGAATTCAACCTATGAATGCCTTATAATTGTCTCTGCATGTTAAGGGAATAGTTTGCCTAAAAATATAAGTTCTGTTATCATGTACTCTCCTTCATGTCCTCATCCCAAACTCCTATGACTTCCTTGATGTGATACATCTAAAGGCACCATATTTTATTTGAGAGCTACAGTCGAATAGCAACTTAAATATTGGTTGACAACCCACACACATGCATTTACTTTTATTACATGGAAAAGAGCAAGTTAGTTTATTCTTCAAAAGACTAGATTGATTGGACTACTCATTTTTAAGATGGGACAGGAAAAAAGATTTCAATATCAAGTAAAAAAATACACACATCAGCTTTTATTTTGAGTCACAGGGTCTCTTACCCACTAAATCCCACTCTCCATTGGGGATGTATGTAGAGATGTCCACTGCCTGCATCTGTAGGTCCAGTAGCCAGCCGTTATGAGTCCAAGAGCCAAACTTCAGGTCACACTTTTGTATATCGAATGGAAACCAGCGCACATCTATGTAACATGTACTCTTCAGGATACCTGCAAGGTCACACACAAACATATACAGTGTGTGCTTATGGGTTTCACATAATGTGCCATTAAGATGAATGAAAATGCTAACAAATGGCTTCGGTATTATAGACCTCCTTGGGCTTATACACTATCCACTTGTTTAGAATTCAATGCTCTGAAATAACTGCAAAACTCATGTATACGCTTTTATATAATTCCAGCCTTACAGTAACATGCATAGATTCTAACAAGCCAATCTTAGAAAGATTTACCAGACCACAACAGGGTTTAAGGCCTTAAATGTGTGGTGGATAGAGACTCTTGAAGATATGACCAAAGTTCAGCCATGAAACTCTATGTGGCGCAAGCTAAAAGGTGCTTTGAACCTGTTATCTGTTTGCCAATTGGCTCGCTCACATGTGACATGTTAAGCCAATCTGCTCGCATGGTGCGAGCTGATTGGTCCTTTGACATGTAATCTGGTGGCCAATCAGCACGGTTTCATGGCAGAACACAGTGAGAATTTTTTCCTCTGAAACCCACCTCCACATGGCTAAATCTGCCAAGAATAATAACCTATCAATATGTCATATTAACATACCGTAAATCTTTCTGAGAGACTCTTCTTACCTGGTGGAATGTACTGGCATGAGCCTGATGCATTAACCAGGACATTCGTATGGAAGGTGGCATCAAACCTCTCATCGGCACTACAGAGAAGAGTGCAAAAAAAAAAGAACAAAACAAACCTCAATATTTTAACTATAATAGTTGCTGAATTGTTAACCATCCTGTAGTCTGCATAAAGTGACACAGAATTAGACATTCAAATGATAGAGATATTTGAGCAAAATGTGTCTATGTTTGATGTGATTGGTCATTATCCAACTTAAAATGGTTTCCTGTAGCTCTTTATAGAATAATATCTATGTCTTTGTCCAACTGATTTTCTCTGGACTCTTACAAGGATAATTTTCCTCATATTAAAATGTCAAATTCAATAAGACTGTGGTTACCAAGAAGCAGTTGCATTATTCAAAAATCTATTCATTATTAATCAAACAGGCCAAAGCAGCATCAGGAGGATGATGAAAATCTCAGTAGAGACTAAAACTTTGATAATACCTTCATTAAATAATGTCATGATATTGAGGACTTACCATTAGTATATCAGAGGTAACCAATATGGTCTTAAATCTTTCAATGTAATTTTACACATGTACTGACTTTTTATTTGGCACATTAGTCAATTAAAAGAGTAACTACACAGAAATTGCATGTGCAAATACCAATGTGCAGTTGTCACTGCCAATATGCCAATAATAGTAATATTTTCCTGGTAAAAGTATTGCTTACTTTGTGATAACATGCTCTTATGACATTCCTTCCAATCTTAAACTTGTCTTAAAAGTCTTCACAAAGTCAGAGAAGTCAACATCCATTTCAAAGTCCCATAGAGTCTCTCAACAACATTGCCAAGATAATGGAGCTGATAATTTTCTGTTTCTTAGAAGGCTGTCGTTTTTAATGGTAGTTTTGGCAGATTACTTTGTGCCAAAGTGAAGAGACACTGTCTGGCTAACAGCCATGAGACAGGAGTAGAAAATAAATCTCACATTATGAGACTTAAATCATTTTTTTTGACAACAATTAGCTCAAGAGCCAATTTGCTAATTGCACAAATCAGTCTGTGCTTAGTAAAATTCGAAGTGCCACTTCCCCAGTGGCAAAACCTGGAAGTGTTGTTAAACATATGGGCACATGTGAGCTCCAGTTTCCGAGTGCAATGTCAACAGAATGGTATTTTTTGTTGTAAATGATGTCGTACAGTCAGCAGGAATGCACATTTTATTTACCGTACCCCATAACTTAAACCCCGAGCTTATACCAAACCATCAGTGGAGTAAATGTGTAATTTTAGTATGAAAATGCAACCTCTGAATCACGCTTATCATTGCTCAGTCATGTGAACATGATTACTTTATGGCTTCCATGGGACCAGAAAGTGTATCTCTACCGGTAGTGACAGAGGTAAAGGAGAACGCATCTAAATTGATGCAAAAATGTCTTTAATTTAGCAGAATGGGGTCAATTTCAGGGTACATGTACAAGCAACATGTTGATTTCAGGTGTGATTGTGTTATAATGACTGAATGCTCTTTTGTTTTGGAGTTAGCAGCTGTCGTCACATATTTTTGTGTTGGTGTGAAAAACAGCTTTATTGTCTAGCTAACAAAAGCTGTGCTTCTATGACCACCTCCTCTTGCCTCGCTGAGATAACATGAAGTTGACAACGCAACCTGGAGAACTAAGCATCAATCATCCTAAAACAATACTTTAGGTAACACAGTCATAAATTAGACATCAGATTCATAAATGTTACTCTTATGTACCCTAAAGCAATGACAATAGTAGCACAAGGAATGGTTGAATCACATCTGCATGTGTTAGCTTCTATTTACCCTTTACATTTTATTTCACAGATGTCCGATGGCACAGATGTCTCCACTATAATGCACCAGACCATTGCCATCATCATTGGATATTTTAGCTAAATGCATTCTGTCTTGTTATAAGTCAGACAGCAAAGTCAGCATGTTCCCAATCTCTCCTGCTTGTTCCATCTGAATATGGTGGCATGATGTTTTAACTAACGACTTCTGCTAAGAGGACCATTGTAATTGGCAGGGTGATACAAGTGGGCATAAGCAATATTTTAAGGTGCACATGATTTGGCAGATAGACAGAATCAAGATGATGTGGATTAAAAGCTCTTTACATCCAAATAGGAAGTCGCTGTAATGCAGATTTTGGAAGAGTTTGACACTCTGACAAGCAGAAATAAAATTCATTTGCATAATTCAGATTTATGAAGCAGGACCAGACAGAGGGCAATTACTCTGGAGTCATTTGACACAAAACTAATCTTTTTTCTTGCAAACATATTCAATTGCATCTGTAATGATCCATGACAAATGTGCTGTAATTAAAACCAAATTATTATTGAGAATATGATGTTATTATATATTGTGGTAGAATTATTATTATTAGTATTTGGAGTCCTTGGGACCAATCTAGACCAACAGAGTAACACATAAAGTGACATGTTGTTCATCATTTTTGACACATTAATAAGCAAACAAATTACAGTGACACTTGGATGGACTGATGAGTAAAGATTAGGTGTAAACTCTACTCTCTAAATAATAAAGCAGTAAACATTTCCTGAAGTAAACATCTCTTGTTTCAACTAGAACTGAGTTTCCAAAACGGGGGCTTGCGAACCCTTAGGGGTTCCTGAGAGAACTTCATGGGGTTTGTGAGAGAGTGAAGAGCTTATGTACAAAATGATTTACGTAATTAAACTAATTTTAGAAACATTTATGGATAATTCCCAAAGCTGAATCAAATCTATTATAAACTACTCCGAGAGTCCTAACTGAATTACTTTTATTATATGCAATGCAAACTGCAAAGTTTTAAATTAACATTAGTAAAGTTATCGGGGAAATACAAACTGAAATGATAGATAAAAATAGACCATTTCACAAGATAATGATTAGCTGGAGCTGGAGCCTATCCCAGCTAACACTGGGCAAAAGGCGGGGTACACCCTGGACCAATTAACCTAGCCTGCGTGTCTTTGGATGGTGGGAGGAAGCCGGAGCACCCGGAGAGAACCCACGCAGACAACATGCAAACTCCACACAGAAAGGCCGGGGCAACCGGGGTTTGAACCCACAACCTTCTTGCTGTGAGGCGACAGTGCTAACCGCTAACTGCTAAAGTTTTCTTTTGAATTTCAAATGTTGTAAAACACCTTCCGAACAGATTCCCAGGCAATGTTGCTGTTCTTGACTTGCTCATTCTTAATGAAGTAGCTAATTAGCTAATAAAAGCCTTTCTTTCTCTTTATTTTTCATTCAAATTTTGGATAAATCCGTGTCAGTTTTCTATAGAGTTCTGTGAACAAAGATTGTGTGTGGGCCTGGTCATAAACTCAACGTGTAATGATAATGTACTGCAGAATTCACATATAATTCTTTAAACTCGTAAATGTGAAGAAAATATTTATGAGGAGCATGCATTCTTGCTGAATATCACAAAGAACTGTGATGTGGAAAGAAAAGGGTGAAGTTTGACCTCTGAGGTCTGTCTAAATAATACATCACACTGCATCTGTCCCCTCTCAGCACACAAACACAGCATATCTACAACTGTACACTGACCATTGCTCAAACTTACAGCATTAGCGAACATTGGCTTTGATGAGAGAGCATGTTGGTTGCTGGGAGATTACTGGGTAGCACGAGTGCACTGGTACACACAACATACGGTAATAATTATATTGTTATTTAATATTGAATATTTTTGTGTAGCTGATGTTGTAATATTTCAATAATGCCATTATTAGCTGATGATTCACAATTCCATTTCAAAAGATATTGCATCGATACTCTAAATATTGATGTGTATTTATATTCTTTTCTACAGTTCAGTAAATGAAGTCATCTAAAGATGTCTTTTCACTGCAACTCATATGACTCTGTGCCATCTTCAAATTCTGCAAGATGCAAAACTGCATAAATGTTGGACCAAAATATGCCATAGGCTCTAACTTGTCTCATCCACTTGTATCAGAGGTTGCTTTGGTTCTGCAGCTTTGGTTCTGTTTAAATGAAATGCCACATTGAAGCCATCTTAAAGGAATAGTCCAAAAAAATTACAATTCATTGTATACATCATTAACTCACCCTCATGATATCCCAGGTGTGTATGACTTTCTTTCTTCACCAGAACACATTTGAAGAAAAATTGAAAAATATTTCAGCTCAGTTGGTCCTTAAAATTTGAACCTCCAGAAATCACAGATAGACAGCATAAACATCATACACACAACTCCAGCTGTTAAATTAATATCTTTTAAAGTGATGCAATCACTTATGGTTCGAAAAAAGATAAATATTTAAGAAATTTGTAACTATAAACAAACGCTTCCGATAAGCTTCACAAATGGGTGGATTTTAAGCGGTATTTCATGTGACGTATTTGCGTTGCCATTATACAGACGTAATCTCATGTTTCTCTCGGTTGAGACATCCAGGATAAGCACACAAACACATCATTGTGATTAAAGATAAAGATAAATACAGATCTAAATCGAAACCAACCAAGCTACTGAACAGCGTTCCTCCTTCTCACTTGTAAACAGCGCTGCTCTTCCGGCTGTGTCACACGTGTGTCAATTCTTGCGTGTTTCAAATGCCAATGCGATTACATCACACAAACCTACCGCTGCAGAACAGAAGCATGATTTACAGTTTAAAAAAGTACTTAAATATTGATACTTTTTAACCAAAAGTGATCGTGTCACTTTAGAATATATTAATTTAACTGCTGGAGTAGTACTGGTGACGTGTATGCTGACTGTGTGTGATTTTTGGAGCTTCAAAAGTTAAATCACCATCCACTTGCATTTTAAGGACCTACTGAGCTGAGATATTATTAAATTTTCCTTCAAATATCTTCTGGTGAAGAAAGGAAGTCATACACACCTGGGATATCATGAGGGTGAGTAAATAATGAGAGAAATTTCATTTTTGGGCGAACTATCATTTAAACGTTTGTTTTCTACACACTTGCCGACTAACAGTCGCAATCCATTTTATATATTGTGATACTGTACGTACCTATAAACCTATTGAATCATGATGCAGTTGCTCTTTCCTAGCCCTGGTACATAATGTAGATAGCTTTGGAAAATTTGATTTTGAAATATTTAAAAACTACGGAAATTCTGAATTCAAATTCTGCTCAATTATATGTGATTTGAAGCTGACCTGTGTCAAAATCTTATTTGAAATATTTGCATTATGATTCACATACTGTCCATATTTCAGATGAGACTTTAAACCGAGGTCCTGACTATATGTGGCCATTTTAAATCCCAGGACACATCTCGAAAAGAGTAAAGGTGTAACCCCAGTATCCTAGCCAAATTTCCCCCATAGTCCCTTCTCAATCATGGCCTCCTAATAATCCCCATCCATTAATTGGCTCATTCACTCTACTCTCTCCTCTCCACCAATTGATGGTGTGTGGTGAGCGTACAGGCGCACTATAGCTGCCGTTGCATCATCCAGGTGGATGCTGCACGCTGGTGGTGGTTCAGTAGATTCCCCTTATTCTATGTAAAGCGCTTTGAGTGCCTTGAAAAGCACAATATAAATGTAAGGAATTATTCATTATTATTATTACTGTATACTGTATATTAACATATGGCAAATATTTCAAAAAACAAATCAAGCACTTGTGTAGAAAAACAGCCTAAACTCATGGCACCTCTCACATCTCAAACGATTCCATTTCAATGCAAATTCTTTGTCATTGTCTCATTTCCTTCAACCTTTCGATTATGGCACTCTTCAAGAAATGAAAAGGTTGCATCCAATAGAGTTTTCCTTTATTATTAACCTTGCATCGTCTCTCTCTGTAACTCTTATATTGTTCCCTTCTTTTCAGAATAGTGACATTACCATAATTAGGAGTTGATAATCCGATGTGTAAGCAGTTTAATGTTGCGTGTAATTCTATTCTCACCTCAATAATTTCTCTCAATATCCTCCTTTTTCTTCTTTTAAGGGTTTAACTTGGGGTGTGTGTTTGCTATAAGAAAATCTACTCTATGCAGCCTGATCTCATGACTGACAACATTTTTGCTAAATTAAATTATGTGGTTCATTACACGTATCGCTGCCGTTTGGAGATGAAATGTCCACTTAGGGGCGTTAATGCGTTAAAGCGTAAAGGTTAACACTCTATGCAGTTTTAAAGTTTTTAAGCTGGCTCTGAATCATCCCATCTCTCCTGGTACTTGTGGTTTTGTTCTCTATACTGACAGCTGTCGTCCTGGATGCTTGAAGTATGTTTACTAAGTGCTGCCGCTTTACACCGAAGATGTTTGTCTATCTTCTGTTTTGTTACTTTTAGTCCGTGTTTTTTCTCCATCTCATACTACAGATATCCCTGTTACTGACATTCTTTGGTCAAACGAATTACTGTATTGTGCTCGTGATTGCCGTTTGATGTTGAGCGTTTATCTGTGATCAATGCAGTGAGAGCTGCAGGTAGTCGTGGTTTGTTTCATTCCTTCCGCAGGGACATCTTTCCCTTCTCACTCATTCTATTGGACTGTCAAGTGGATCACACTCCTGTTTTTAAATACCATACCATCAGTATGGATAATACAGTTGTCTTGGGCTCCATTGTTGTTTGTAGTATTGTGTTTGTTTTCTTATTTTATTTACATATATTTTATGTTTAAGCATTGGCTGAAAGTGCTATTTATTCTCCTGAGGCCGAGCACGAATGCTGTGTGCATTCTCCATTTCCCTTTTTGATTTGCAACTAGTAGCACCTAATAAACATGCAAATAGTTTTTCCTAAAAATTGTCATCTTCATATGGGAACAACAGGACTAAGTTGTGAAATGTTAAATAAAAGCTATAGAAAGACTAGTTTTGGATTTTTAAATCAAATTGTTCATTATGTTTCCAGGAATGTTGGGTATTCATGTTTTTGAGACGTTGCAGACATTAAAGCTGATTTTCTGTAAAGCTGCTTTGGAGTGATGTGTATTGGGAAAAGCACAAATGAAAAAACTATACAAATGCAAATTATTTGATTTGATTTGTCTTGTGTTACAATGTTTTTTCTACTTTGGCAAAAAAAAAAAAAAAAAAAAAAAAAATCTCATTGTTCTCTCTTTGCACATTCAAACAAACAAATGTCAGTCAGTGCTGAAGCATATGACCAATCAGAAATTAGCATAATATATTCTGATTCAAAGTAATGGCCAATGGTAAATGGTCTGCACTTATATAGCACCTTTTTAACCTTTACGGTATTCAAAGCGCTTTACACTGTGACTCATTCACCCATTCACACAAGGCACTAGCCTGCCATTGGGTTCAGTGTCTTGCCCAAGGACACTTCGGCATGTGGAGTCATGTGGGCTGGTATTCAAACCACCAACCCTGTGATTAGTGGCCGACCCGCTCTACCACCTGAGCCACAGCCGCCCCAATCACTGCCAACTGTGTTAAAATAAAGTTCATCATCATAAATTCTAAATCTATGTACTGATCATCATTGACTGCCAAACATGTTGAGTGGACCAAACATCATCTGCAACTGAACTTTTGACCGGATGATATGAGTGAATTCACTTAGCTGCATAGGAAAGCTATAGCATGCTCCCATGCTCCTTATTAAGTTAGTGACTCCAGTTTCTTGTCTGTCTGCACTGGTCTCAGAACAGTTTAAAATGCCTTAGTTTCATCCTAACTCTGTATACATCCTCTAAAAGCAACATTTTACAGCTTTTGGAAGTACCCATAGATTCTCAGTGTGATAATACACAGTAAATGTAGGATTCGTAAGGGGAAAACAGCCCTAAAGTTCTCATCTGCGGTCATTGTGTTTAACAGAGTTCCGTTGAGCGTATAACAAAGATATTATGTACATGCATGAGGTCGTAGGGGTCACACAAGGATAAAGTAAACATGTTCTTATTACCGTCATTATTAGTGTCAGAGTTAGTAACTTGTGCGGATAGTGCCTGGAGTCTTTTGCTTTCGCTATTGTGTGCTGTCTCCGTGTTTATATACTGTATGTCTCCTGTTGAACGCACTTAGATGCGCTGTACTATAAGAAACAGCCTTTTCAGCCTTTTCTTTTACATGGAATTGAACCTGTGTGGCCGATCATGTACAGAACACTCTTCTCAGTGATGACATAAACATCAAGATTCCTCGCACGAGCCGAAGAAGTTCCACTATATACAGTTCATACATAGATATGTAGGCTATATATATTATGGATCAGTGGAGGTTCCACCATGGGTTCAGCGGTAGTGGCAGGGAATGTGCAAGACCCAGTAGTGTTGTGTGGTGTACCAGTGCTAGAGAACTACTGGTTTACTTAAGCTTTAGAACATAGGTGATGCCACATTCATTTCCAAACGGTAGTACTGTGATCACGGTGGCACCATAACAACCGCCGTATGTACAGTAGTTAACATTCCCAAAAAGCATGTGGTACTTGAGCTGATCTCTATGACAGTTGTGTGTTGTGTCCCGTGCACCCAAACAACACATCCTAACAACATGAATAGTATCGTAATACACATTTAGTATCGTACCGTACATACTAAGGTAACTATCGTGACATTGCAACACTAGATTTATCACAGATCACCATATCATATGATTCACATGATAGGCAAGAATCCTCTTTGCACAACTGCAAGATGAGTGAGGTGATATGGTATGCCATGCTATTGCCTATTTATTTGCTGAAAATTTAGTCTGACTCCACATTTAGAAATGTTATTCATTGACAAGTGAATAAAACACTCTTTTTGAGATTTATACAGAATCCCAGAGGCAGTGTCGTTCAGTGAGATGAACGTTGCGTCTGTGGCTCAGGTGGTCAAGCGGGTTATCCACTAATCGCAGGGTTGGTGGTTCGAATCCTGGCCCACACGACACCACATGCTGAAGTGTCCTTGGGCAAGACACTGAACCTCAAGTTGCTCGGAATGGCAGGCTTGCATGGCAGCTCTGCCATCATTGGTGTGTGAATGGGTGAATGATTCACAGTGTAAAGCACTTTGAATACCGTTAAGGATAAAAAGGCGCTATATAAGTGCAGACCGTTTACAGTACCATTTATGCAAGAGAACGATTTGTCATAGTCAATGTGTTGTGCTGAATGAGAACTGAGATCCGTACAGCCGGCAGCGCATTTTGACTGTTTTTTATTTAATTAAATCACAGTCCTGGGTGAGATCATGGAGGATTAACCTTAAAAACCTCATTTGTGTTTTCTAGTTTTAAATAAACAAACCAATGTCCCCTCCCTTAATCCTAAACCCAGGGCTGGACTGGTAATCTGGCATACCAGGCATTTTCAGGGGCAGAGTGGCCATCGGGAGAACCGTGCGGGCAGGCGGATCGGCCACAAAACGGGTCAAATGGGCCGCGATAAGCTAAAACATTCCGGCGCGTTATGCAGAACGGACCACAAAACGTCACCGTGATATGCAGAAAAGAACAGCAAACACCGCCCCCATTTTAGAATGACTTTTCACACTAGCTTGTGTCCCAGTGTCACTATCAGTCATTTGCAGAGGTGACAAATTTGATCAAACTTGCGTATGAGATTAATCTAAAATATCACGGCCGTTCTAATCTCTTCCTTTTACTGTCTGACATCCAAGCACCACAATAGGCTACTGTATACTACAGTAGGAGCGATACATTGCTGTGTGAATGTACACTAAGGTTTCAGAGCTTGTACTTACTGCTTGAGGTTTCAATTCAGTCTAAGTGGCAGTGACATCTAAATTGAAGTAGAATGTTATGAAACTGAGTGCATCACAAATCAGTTCAGCCTGGCCTTCTGATGTGACAGATGACAACTCAAATCTATATGTATGTTGTTACAAAGCTTAAAAGAATAGTTCAACCAAAAAGTAAAGTTCTGCATTTAATCTGCCTCAAGTCATTCCAAATCTGTTTGTTTTTTCCCCCCTTACATACATGAATATAGAACTTTTTGTAGAATTGTTACGCAGCTCTTTTCATCCAGCGATCGTGGGCTACCAAGCTACAAAAAGCACACAAAAAACATCATAAAAACACAAATGACTTATGTCACTTAAGTCATACATATCTTAAATGATATTTACAACGCTATATCTTCCAAGGTTCTGAAGTTACATGATAGCTTTGCGTATCATTCTTCATCTGCACCAAAGCTTTTTGTGTTCAGGTTTAAAATGAAAAGAAGGTGAGTAAATCACTTATCCTTTTAATCATATACACAGCAGAACTTGAGTTTGTATTCTTAATGTTTGGTGCTGTAAAACAACACAAAGGCATCATTACCCGTGCCAAGATTCATAAAGAATATTTCTTCATGCTTATGCCTACTTTGTCATTATAAAAATCACAACACCATATCCACAGTGAAATGGCATCTCTGTAAGCTCGATAAACTTCTGTTTCTGTTCTGTTTACTCTGATCTATTTTACTGGCTCTCTAGTGGTGAAGTAAGTTCAGAGCTCCTTTATAGGACATCAACAAAACTTAAAATTCACTTGGGAATGTGATGAACCTTGAGTCGTGATGTGTTGACTGATATTGTTAATACAGTGTGTTTATGAGCTTAAAATATGAACAAAAACATCCTCTTATCCTTTCTTTAATGTACCACCAAACCTCTGCCAGCACAATACATTTCTCATTTAAATTTCAAAGCTGTATTTGTCATACAGATTGGTACTGTTCAAACTTACAATAAAACAAAAGAAAAAACACTGCATGGTCTAAAGTATGTGGACACCCAAACACCTCGCCCCTGTGTGATTGTTCATTTAAGTGAGGACAGGTGACCGATGTTGATAAAGTGTTCCAATTCATCCAAAATTTGTTCAATGGGGTTCAGGTCTTGGCTTTGGACCAGTTCTTCCAGACCAGAATCAGTAACTTGTGTTTGTATAAGAACATTGTATGGCTGTATGCTTGATTTTATGCACCTGTTAGTAATATGTGTAGCTGATGGTGTTGTCTCAATGCCAAAATGTAAATTTCATGGTTCTCGACACCAATTTCGATACCACAGCAAAAATATGCTGATAGGATAATGTGCTAATGAACACACTCCTTTAGCATTGTAACGAGGTACAAGGGAAAGGAGGAGGCGAGAACCGGCTTGACAATATAAATAATAATTTAAGAGTAAACTTAAACAAAAAGACAAACACAAACACATGCCAGGCAGCTGCCCATAACTCTCTCTCTCTCTCTCTTTCTGGAACTGCCGCCTCCAGTCACCTTTATCCCTCTCGAGGGCTTGTTTAGCCTGATTAGGGGCTGGGTGTGCAGCATCACGACCCGACCCCGCCCTCCTCTCTGTCACACTCCTCCCTCATTTCCTTCAGGCCGGGGACCCCTGGCATCCAACCCCCACCCAGCTTTCAAGGCCCCACCGGCCAGCAGGTCATCCCCACCTCTAAGGATCTGGGAGGGTGACAAGGGGAGGGAAAAATCAACAACAAAAAAACGAGAAGGAAAGCCAACACGGAGCGACAGCGGGAGAGAGGAGAGAGAAAATAAATTACTCGGCAGTTCTCCGATATGCCGTAGCTTGGTCCTCGGAGACTCCTCGGTTCTCCCACTCCAGGCAGTCAGCCAGGAGCCACTCCCCGCTCACAGTCGACGGTCCTCTCAACCCTGCCACGTTCTTGTGGCTGGTAGGGGTCTCCTCTGCCTCTGGCAGCAGCCCTGACGGTCGGTGGCCATTCCTCCGCTCTCAGGCGGCCGGGCTCCTCTGTACCCCAGCGGATGGAAATGGCTGCTCCGTTGGGGTGGATGGTAGTGGCGAGGATTCTACTACGGCGCATCCCTCCTCCTTCCCGGGTTGCAGCACCAGTGTAATACAGTTAAAGGGAAAGGAGGAGGCGAGAACCGGCTTAACAATATAAATAATAGATAATAATAAACTTATAAATAAAAAGTAAAAAGTAATAATAATAAAAAGACAAACACATGCTGGACAGCTGCCTGTAACTCTCTTTCTCTCTGGAACTGCCATCTCCGGTGGCCTTTATCCCTCTCGAGGGCTTGATTAGCCTGATTAGCATCACGACCTGGCCCTGCCTTCCTCCCCGCCACAAGCCTATTTAAAGTTACATTTCAGTGCATTTTTTTCATGTTTTCAATTTAAGTTCAACATCAAAATTGAACTTAGTTGGTGTCTAATCAAATGAATTCTTAGAAATTTTAACAAGTAAAAATAGAATAATTAGTTTTTAAAAAACACATGCTCAGATTTATGTGAGTGCATTTGAAAGCAGTCGAGTGTCATACAGACACTGTATGGGTAATGGATTGAGTCGATGCTCCGTACCGGTACTGCAGAAACACTGGTATCGTTATATTTTTAAAATTTAGTATCAACTTGGTACCGATTCTACCGAAGTACCGGTACTTTTGACAACACTATTAGCTGATATAGGCAAACATGTTAATTTGAAGAAAGTGTCACCTTGTAACAAATAGCATTACCTTTTATAGCATTATCCTAATAACAAACCCTAATTGGTGCTAAATAGAAGTATTATTCGTCATACACGAACCTTAATGAACCAGCTTTTTTGATAGTGTGGACCAGTGACCTTTGCATTTCTCCACATGTAGATAAAGCAAAGAAATGTGAACAAAAATGCAGTTAATCAACTGCACAGACTGAGAAACATACAGTGGAGAAATGTCCAGAAAAAGCTGTGCATTTTGCATTTAATGTAGTCAACAATGCATCCTCAAATGGATGAATGATGTAAACATTGTGCCACCGACAAGGCGCTCTTATGAAGTTTACCATGAAGTTAGAAAGTTGTCATGTAATCATTTAGCAGATGGTTTTAGCTTAAGTGACTTATCACAGTGCCTTACTCAAGGCCACAAAATTGGATTATAGGTCATATTCATAGATCACCAATAGCAGGGATTACACCAACAACTTTGGGTTACCAGCTCAGATCTTTAACCACTACAACACAACCCCCAAAGTCTGAGAAAGTAAATGGTTGTCCTTTCTGATGCTATTTGTAATATATATATAGCCGATATACACCTGTGACATTAGTTCAATTTGACAACTTAATGGGTACATTTCTTGTCAACCATAGAAGAACTGCTCATTTTTATTATTATTAATAATAATAGATTCAATCTTTTATTGATTAGTGTCTTTTATCACATTACCGTTGAAACACGTTTAAGAAAAACACACCATTATGGTCAGCAAACAGAGTAATTTAAATGTGAGTATGGGTGTAGTACCTGTTATAGAGTAGAATATCAGGTGTCCAGATCTGACTGGATGGGAAACGGAGGGTCTGAACACCAGGATGGTTATCGGGGTTCCAGCTCAGATAGATATCCGTCCATGACTAAACACACAAAAAATATCAGCACCATTATGACATGAAAAGGCATGATTTCATACAGCCGGCAAACCACAGTCACAGCTGGGGTCTGCCCAAGATACACTTATGTATGTTTACCACTGGGAAATAAGAAGACGACATACATCCACATACAACAAACATTACACAAAAAGGCACATACAGTACATAATTATGCACACACACACACACACACACACACGCACACACACAGTGGAATATGAAACAGAATATGGAATATGAATATGGAATATGAACAGTCTCCAAAATCACATGTATGACAATAATTAGGGAGATCAGGCGTGTATAGTGTTTTGACATCTTTGTGCTTGAACTTCATCTGATCTCTTTATATTTTTGCTACAGTTCTCTTAGTCGCAGGTTTCCGCCATTATAATGTGACTTTTCATCTTTTTTTGATAACTTGTGTGTTTGTATGTTCGCTGAGTGAGAAAATCATGTTTGTGTCATCCTCACAGATCGCATTAGATCAGTCATGAGGAAAGAGGAGGTTCTGTCCCACAATTCTCTCTGTTTTTCTCTCTTTCTCTCTGTTTGTGGTTCAGATATCCCTGTGTGCTTTAGTAAACGTATTCCCTGAGGCGCTGCCTTGCTTTCTGCAGAACCGATAGCCTGCCTGGCGCTGGCAGTTGGGGAATGTGTGCCACACATAATTCATCTATCCACAGATGCTCGTGGAACACACACAGTTTCCATGTCAAATAAAAGCACAGGAGAAAAACAACAGAATTAGTCTAGAAATCTAGATCTCAACACACCTGTCTCTCTCTCTCTCTTTCTCTCTCTCTCTCTCTTTCTCTCTCAGCCTTTATCTCAATCACAAACACAGATGTCTTATGCTACAATGAACAAGTGCCAGACATCTGTGGACCATACATTATAAAATCAAATAATGTTTTACGTTAAGTCAGTCTGTGGGTGTTCACCTGTGCAAGATCTGTCTCTGGACAGGCTTGGCACTTGGGATGCCTACTGGTCTGAATGTTGAGTTCAAAACCAGAGCAGGCCCATTGTGGAATATATCTTATCCAGCTCAATTTCATGGTTAAGTGCTCAGTTGGCTAAACTCGCGCATTATTGCTGATGAGGTCAATAAAGGTGAATTCTAGCCGAGAAATGTTTTAAACAGACAAAAACATCTTTTAAAAGCACCAACTGGTGCCAGTTGTGAGCTTATACACACATTTATGAACATGCGTTTTAGGAAATTTCACACTTGCTTGCTTTTGAGCTGTTTATGTGTTTGGCTAATGTATTTAATGTGCTTTCACTGTGCACCTTTAGTGGGTCTGGGCATTTTAGTAATTAGTTTGACTTGGAAGTTTTCAAATAAGCAAAGTAATATACAGGATTGTTTCGGATGTAGAACTGGACCGCATTCATATTCTAACCACACCGAGGAATACAGACACCATTGCTCATTGTAAAGTACTCTTGTGATGTGAAAACTGCTCAGCAACCTCACATGATTAGCAATATTCATAGCCTATTTAATTAACCCATTCTCATGTCTGAGTCATCAACACTGCAGCATTAATAAATAATGAGGTATGAGTTGTAGGCTTTTTTGTTTGTTTGTTATAGCCATTGATTAATAGATGTGCGATTTATAAAGATGTGTTATATATAAAACAATTTAAAAAAGAATTACGAGCTTCAATAACGTCCTAATGTCATTATAACGTGTGGTCATCACTCACTTTTATTCATAGCTCATCCAGCCCTTTTTATTGTTGAAAGACATTGACCAACCAAATTAAAAATGTGCCTCCTCTCATTCAGCCAGTCAGCAGATCCTTGTTCATGAACCCGATTCATTCAGTTCGCTCACAAGCATTCATATAACCGACTTCTAGTTCAGTGAAGGGGTGTATTCGTTCAGTGGGTCAAACCAATGATATGCTGTTTTTCAGCCAGTACTCTAATGTTCACTCATGTATGGAGTGGTGGTGGTGTAGTGGTCTAAAGCATAATCTGGTAATCAGAAGGTCGCTAGTTCGATCCCCACAGCCACCACCATTGTGTCCTTGAGCAAGGCACTTAACTCCAGGTTGCTCTGGGGGGATTATCCCTGTAATAAGTGCTCTGTAAGTCGCTTTGGATAAAAGCGTCTGCCAAATGCATAAATGTAAATGTAATGTAATGATATTGGCTTACACTATAGTCATTATTTAAAAGCAGGACAACGCAACACAAATGGAAATAACATGTTTCAGTTGTAAATTTAGTGTTAAATTTGTTCCAAAAAAGCAGATGAGATTAAAAATTATTTAAGGAAAAGGAAAGTTTTATACTAACTAATTAGTAAATTTACTTAAACTCATTTAGCCCATATTTTAGGCCACATTCATAAATGCAGGAAATGCTAAATGTAAAAAGCCATATTATCCTGCACTTAATATACCTTGTCAAGCTCACCCTCACATGTGAAGTCTACAATGCCTCCACTGCTGATCTTTTTCATTTTTCGTACCTCTGCTGACATTCAAGCAGTGCATATTGCTGGCTTGATCTTGAGATATGAAGACAGACGTTTGTCATGTTACAGTGTAAAATATTCAGGGATAGAGGAATTCTGCATCGTATGGGGAATGTCACAATGGGGTTTCAGTTAAAACACCACACATCGTGCATACATATACATCATTTATTCAATGACACATGCCACTACATAAAGAATAAACCCTTGCATAGACATCACAGGTTATTGTTCTTGATGTAATTAATGTGTTATCTGTGTGGTAATATCTAATATAAGATATATGCATGAATGAATTAACAATTACTCATAAAACTACAATTAGCCATCACAATACAAGTGCTACATTCTGTAGAAATAAAACCTAATCAATAAACCCAAACCAATATCTTAATGACAAGACATATTAAATCCAATCAAAAGACCTTATTACATTTCAGTCACGCAACAAAACACCGACAATAAAGGTCCCAATCTGCATGAACAAATAGCTGCTGCCATGCTCAACTACACTCTTAAATTTAAAGGGCAACTCATTAGTGGCAATGAATAGCAGCTATTGATAGTAGGTGTGGTAAATTGCTTGAAATGGTTAATTAATTTATTAATATAGGAATAGTAGAAATAAAGGTGGAGTTGATGTTTTTGAGTGATGCTGGAAGAATTGTCATAGGAGTAACGTAATGAGGTGTTTATATATTAAATAATATAGTTTGTTTCTATATATTATCCTCCAGCATTTCATTTAGAATTCTATAGAATTGTTCACTGTGAAATGTGTATATGCGATAAAACAGCCTGTTTGAGTGCACTAGGCGATGGAAGCCTTGAACAGGACATTCCAAATGAAAACATCCCAAGTGATTAAGTCAGAAAGAACATTATAAGTCAAGCTCCTAGACAAAGACCTGCACCTCACTCCAGGCTGTAATTCTAGTTGCAAATCTGATAGATTTGGCAAAGGGGGCATGACATAAAACTCAGCCATTGCAATCCCGCTATCTTGTTTCTCTGAGGTTGAAAGCTTTGATACCATCACCCGTGAGCCATGCGACAGAATCAACTAATTAAAATTTCAAATAATACTGCTGTTTTCTTGGCCTTTCAGGGAGGTGTCTGAACAATGAACATTCGAGGAAGATGTGTCACCGAGCAGCATAACTGAGCAGAACAGGATCACATGGACTGCCATGTTTACCAAAATGACGGTGTGGGTCACATACATACATGATACATGTGGGCAGTTAACATGAGAAAAAATATTAAAACCTTACATTATTGTTTGCCTTCATAATGATTTATAAAGGGCTTCATCATTGCCTTTTAATACATTTACTAATTGAAAAGAGAAAAACTTCATTTACATACAGTATATTCACTTGGCAGACGCTTTTTATTCAAAGCTTATCCATTCATTTAATAGCGGTTATACATCTATAAACATTAGCGTAAGTGAACAGAGCAGTTAATAATGTCTCATTACACACTCATTTTGATGCTGTGAACTGTTTATTTACTATCGCTTTTACTATGACTTGAATCAATACCTAAGTGAATTAACGTTCAGTTATTAGCTTTAATTTATCTTGGAGCAAATGTTGGTGTTGTTGCAGATGTTTTATGTTCATTTAGGAATGAGGACTGACACAGTTTAATCCAGAACATGCTCTTCTCCAGATATATTTAAAGATTTTAAAAAAACTAAAACTAAAGAAAAACACTGCATGTATCCTCTCTGGGTAACTCGTGTCACTATTACAAATTACCTGGCAACAACGTGTTTTAATTTTTTATTTAGATAAAATTCCACTTAAAAGTATACAAACACACATTAGGCTTGGGAAAATAGCAAATGTGTGTCAGAGTAATGGCAGCAGGGCAACATTTGCTAAAACAGGATTGGTCAGAAGCGCTTTTAAGGCGGGGCTTAGCGAAGGGTCAGTTTCTAATACTTCATACCATATAATAAATCCTAATAACCATTAAACCAAACTGAACTTTATGTCCACTAATGATGGCAATGTATTATTAAATGCTTCATAGGTCTCAACATTCAGATATATTTTTATAGTTTACTAATGTTGAATAAGTGTGTTATAAAGTATTTATAACATGAGTTAAAATGGCTCACTGGCTAATATTGCATGAAAATCACCATTTATATGCATGCGGTTGTAACTGTGTATAAATGATTTATAATGCATTAACAAATTAATTATTAGTCATTACAGAACTCCTTTTTAAAACCTTAAAAAAGGAACATCAATGTAAAGTGTTACTAAATATTAAAAAAATTTAAGTAATCTGGAATTTCATGACAAAGCTTTCTCTACAGAACATGTTTCATATTCATCATGCAATTCTGAGTAGAATACGGAAATATAGTATTCCCTAATATGTAACCAGCATGGATTAACAGATAATAATAATCTCATTAAATTATTAACTTTTTTTAAATCAGATGAAAAAATGCCTCCGGTATTACATCATAATTGTCTGTTGTCTTTATCAAGTGTCTTTTCAAAACTTTTGTCTTATGATTCATAGAAAAACATGGTAGTCCATTTAAACATTTTTCCAAATTATCTTCGAGTAAAATGTCCACAAAGCCTATTTTAGACTATTTTTTGTGAACAAATATCTGTTAGAAGTCACATTTTAGCCTCTCAAACATGATTCTTCTCTCAAATCGCGTCTTTGATAATTCATACATTGCGTTCGTCGCTCACGGCAGCGAGCTCCGATTTGCCTACGATTTCAGGCTTTTTTCGGCGATCTCCCCAAAACTGGTGAAAATTGTGTAGTGTAAACTCGGCATTAAATGAAGTTTAAATGCATCACATGTGATTTTGAAGTTTCAGTCGGAGGAGAACTGAACTGACATGACTACATGACTGTGCCATTGTATTAGCCATGCCCCCTCCTGTGGCTGTCAAATTCAACAGTGGCACAATAGCACCCTCAACTGACAAACATTATGAATTACAGCCTCAATGGTCCGCTTCAAATACAACACTATGAGAACGAGCAAAATGATTGACAGGTGAAAAGCATCAATGTCCGTGGCCCATTTGCTGTTTAGAAAGTCTATAGCTGTCACAAAGATATCTCAGGGCACTTATTTAATTAATATCTTTTAAATATATTTTCCATGAAAATAATCACTTACAGCACCTTTAAACAAACAGTAATGTCCAGTTGTGTGAGATGTTAGACTCTAAATCTAAAATTACATGACAAACATGATAAACTTATAAAAACATGGTGAACAGTGACAGCATGTAAATACCTACACCTCCTCTTGCACTTACATTTTTAAGTGTAACAGTTTCCCAAACTACATTTTAACATACAGTCCTGATGTTATGAGTATTTAAATAAATGAACAAGCATGCATACAGGCCAACATGAGTACAAAAAATAAATCTATGTAATATCTCACCAGCTGTAGCCAGGCGTTGGTTATTAATACCTGATTTTTTTCATCCTGGGGCAGAGAAAGAAGACAGAAAAACAGAGTCAGTATCAAACGAGGACATAAATGAAGGATCACTTTAAATGGAACAAATCTCCTTTCTGCTTCGATATAATCCCAACTCTTTTTATGAATAAAGAATTGTATTCTTTTTTTGCCCTCTGTGTACCATTCGCTCACTATCTCTCTCATTCTCGCATCCACAAATGCACACTTTGTCTTTTGGAACATTTGAGATAAGGCCAAAAAGACCTGCTTTGTATTTGTAAACTTGTCAGGACTGATTTCCTCACATTTCATTCAGTTTGGGTCAGGCATTATCTATTTGCCATGTCTTTTTACCCTTACATAATGTTGTTTTTAAAATCACCACACAAACAGGGCTACTAGAATTATTTTCAGTCTTGCTCAAGCCACAATAGTGGTTAGGTTTAGGTGTAGGGTTTAGGGTACACACACTGGTTTTCTTCATTTAAAGCTACAAAAACAGATGAGGATTTTAAGGTTAAAGCTGCATCTTTTTTCATTTTCTTTTTAATGACAAATTTGGTTACGTTTAGGTTAGGGAGGTAGGTTGGTTTGGTTCATTTTAGAATTAGATAGAGCAAAAACTCATCTGTTTGAGAGAACATTTAAAGGGGTCATCATGAGATGAGGGATACGTTTTTCCTTCATCTTTTGACATATAGGAGTACATTGTCCAATAAAAAACATCATGTAAGTTTCAGAACTCAAAACTTCCTCCCCAATGCCAAAATAGAATTTATTGAACCCAAGCTGCAAAAATGACTTATTTTCTACTTCCGTGATTTGTGACATTACACAGGGGCTCATTAATTCATGACCGCCTTAACAGCAAGACAACAACAACTACTTTTACATCATCACACCCTTGGCCCACCCACTGATGCTCAGTCAGAAAGCTGAAGAGGACAGCGCAGTACAGGTAGGCCAAAAAAGGGAAACATTCTGCTTCACTCATCTTGCTGTTGAGTATCAACACAATCTTGCAACCATTTGCACTATTTGTAATTGTTGCTCTATGTAAACATGCACAAGATAAATGACAACATGCACCGTATTTTTAGAATGGAACAAGTTCAACTTCTAAAAACACATCTCTTTCTGTTCCGTTGCACTGTTGCCACAGGCTGTTGTCAACAGATATTTAAGATGTGAGATATCACCACTGTGAAGACCAGAGTCTCTGCTTTAGCCTCTGTTGAAGCATTACAACATTAGGAATGAGTGGCTGAAGTTTAACAGTTCCTGATCGCATCAGTGCAGGATTATGTGTGTGCAGCGTGTTTCACCGTGGATTGTATTATGTGAGCATGGCATATTTTACTGCAGGTTATACTTGTTCGGCTCAATTCAACGTGTGTTATGTGAGCTCAGAGACAGGATTGTGTCGAGGCACAGATCTGGGGAAGGCTAAAACACTTTTTGGCTGCATTGAAGGTTAACAAGAGCACAGTGGCCTCCATAATTCTTAAATGGAAGAAGTTTGGAACAACCAGGACTCTTCCTAGAGCTGGCTGCCTGGCCAAATTGAGCAATCGAGGGAAGAAGGGCCTTGGTATGAGAGGTGACCAAGAACCCAATGGTCACTCTGGTTGAGCTCCAGAGATCATGTGTGGAAATGGGAGTAACTTGCAGAAAGACAACCATCACTGCAACACTCCACCGATCTGGGCTTTATGGCAGAATGGCCAGAACGAAGACTCTCCTCAGTTCAAGGCACATGAAAGCCTGCTTGGAATTTGGAATTTACACACAGAACGTGAGAAACAAGATTCTCTGGTCTAATGCAACAAAGTTTGGACACAATTTGGACTCAATTCCAAGCATCACATCTGGAGTAAACCAGGCACCGCTCATCACCTGTGTAATACCATCCCAACGGTGAAGCATGGTGGTGGTAGCAGCATTATGCTGTGGGTATTTTTCAGTGGTAGGGACTTGGGGACTGGTCAGGGTTGAAGGTAAGCAGAACGCAGCAAAATACAGAGATATCCTTATTGAAAATATGGTCCAGAGTGCTCAGGACCTCAGACTGGGCTGAAAGTTCACCTTCCAACAGGACAATGGCCCTAATCGCACAGCTAAGACAACACAAGAGTGGCTTGGGGACAACTCTGTGAATCTCCTTGAGTGGCCCAGCCAGAGTCTAGACTTGAACCCAATCGATCATCTATGGAGACACCTGAAATTGTTGTCCCCATGTTTCTGCATTAAATACATTAAAATAATTCATCATGACAATTAGTTTGATTTTAAAAATGGAATTTAATGCCACTGACATGTATTGATCATGATGCAAGCAACTGCAACTCACCGAACTTATATAAAAAATAAAGGTTTGTTAATTTTGATGAACGAGATTCAAAGATCCAAGTCAGTAAATTTATCAGATCTTCCCATTACTAGTGAAAAAAATGATCATATATTACAAAATTAATGTTTTGGTGCCAAAAAAACTTCAGTATTAAAAAGTGAACCTCAAAAATAAACAAATCAGAATATAAAGAGTATGTCAGCATAACCCCTCTAACACGCATTTAACGCTACATAGAGGATATTTTACTTTGAAACTATGTAATGAACCACTCAATATAATTTTGCCAACATATTGTCACAGACAATTTTCATTAGATCAGGTTTTATGGTTAAATGTAATAACTAAATGCCTAGGAAAAGCTAGGCCTGAGAAAAAAATTATTTGTTTGCAATTTCCATTTGTTTGATATATTCATATATTTTTAACTGTCATATACTGTATAGTTACTACTATTTTTGTCCATGATGTCCATGAGTACATAGAATGTTTCTTTTGTTTGTATGTTTGTTTGTTTGTTTGCATTAAAAAAGCTAAATGCAGTGCGTTAAATAGAACAGAATCAATGCAGATGTCCTGAAACACGTTTTTTTTTTAAAGTAGAGGTTCTTTTAACTTGCCACGGTGTAGTACAAACACGGGCACTGAAAAAAAAAAAGAAAAGCAAAGGGCATAGAGCGATTGCTCAATGGTCAAATACCTCTGTCTAATGCAAATAAAAAGCAGAAAGATGCAAAAACACATTCTGTTTGAATATGTTTGCCTTTCATTGCTTTATTTTCAAATGATTGTTCTTGGCCTATCTGCTGAATTTCTGTTGCTTTGATGAAAGGAATGATGCCTCTCACTCTCTCTTTTTCTCTCTATCTGCCTTAGTGATGCTCACTGATCTCTTCTCTGCTCATTCTGCATGTTTAGAAAGCAAAAGACTGATGTTAAATGGATGTCAACTGCCTGGTTTGCATTACTGCTTACTACCCTGTACATTATTAATTTAACGATTAACAAAATGGAAATGGTTTTATAGGCAATGTATTGCTAAACTTACAATAAGGAAGTAAAACTGAAAAGACAACCTCTTAAAGAGAAGCTTATGAAAGCCCCGATAAACCTTCGTTCTATAATAAAACTGTATTCTTTGCTCGCCTTGTGAAAAATTCTGACACAAGAATACAGTATTGTAACATCAGTATTGAAAGGAGGCAAGAACCGGGTTATCAATATAAATAATACTTTAATAATAATCTTAAGCAAAAAAGACAAACACACACAGGTGTCGGGCAGCTGCTCGTAACTCTCTCTCTGTCGCACTGCCATCTCCGGTCGCCTTTATCCCTCTCAGGCTTCATCAGCCTAATTAGGGGCAGGGTCTGTGGAATCACTGCCCGGCCCGCCCTGCCACAAGCATATTACTGATTTCATGGATCAAACCTTCAAGCGCACAAGGTTAAGATTTTTCCAACACCCTGCGTGATTTTAGCAGTAATCATAATCAGTAATGGGAGGCAGGTGTACTAACGAGGAAGCTAAAAGCTACAGCCTGAAGCGTCAGTCACTAATGCGCCTCTTGAGGCCAGGGGAGTGAGGTTTACACATACTGCATATCTATCACATACCAGCTGGCTCCCGTTACACTCATTTCCCTAAACCTCACTCCCATACGGGACATGGCACCACTGTAACCGGTCCTGCTCGACCCGCTCTGAGCGGGACATGGCATTGGAGGTGTGCGCACTAATGAGGAGGCTAAAGGCAATGGCTTGTGCCAGTCGCTAGTGCAACTCTTGAGGCCAGGGGAGTGAGGTTTATACATACTGCACAGCTATCATGTATCAGTTGCCTCCTGTTACACCAGTAATGAAGAATATATTATGATCACCAATCACTGATTTTCACATTACATTAAGTGACATTTCTTTTATTCCTTTTATTTGGCATATTCAGAACATATTTCTATCCATGAGTCTGTGAGGTTTGAGTCTCTAGATAGTTGTAGTATAAACAGACCTGTTTTACTCTGTAACATCATAACTTCACACATCAACACTGAAGCATCATAACAGTCAAGAAGTAACTAAGAATGAATGGCGGGAATTCACTGAGAACATTGGTTAGCACTTTATGTATATAGGGTAAATACAGTATGTTGCACTTGCAGACAAATGTAACAATAATAACAAGAGGTACTTACCTGAAGTGCTTGTAAATGGTAACTAATATGAAACTTTACTGTACTTACCAATGGTACATACTATACTGTACATGGTAATTATGTTGTACCTCCATACAAGTGTGGGGTAATAACTGGCACTTACTTCTGGTATCTGTACTTGGTAACTAGCCGAGCCTATACTAAATGTGATGTCAAAACCCTGCAGATCACTGATTGGTCAGAGAGAATCGTCACTACTAGCGTCACTGGATTTCTGACACGCTACAGTTAGCTACAGCGATAGCAGTATCATTTGTAAAAGAGGCACCAAAACACTTTCCCGGACTTTCAGTTTCAACATACCTTGTTGGTGGAATGACCTTCCCAACTCAATCCGTGAAGCTGACTCACTCTCTATCTTAAAAATACGGCTAAAAACACATCTTTTCCAAGAGCACTTAAACAGTCACTAAAAAAAAAGTAAAAAAATTAAATAAAACATTTTTACAATTCTTGTTGCACTTAAATCTGTTTTGTATACTATTCTGATGATAGTGAAACTTTGTATGACACTTTTCGTAACACTGTCTCCTTAAGATGATTCGCTTATGTTTTCCTGTTTTGTAAGTGGCTTTGGATAAAAGCATCTGCCAAATGAATAAATGTAAATGTAAATGTAAATTTGTTCACGCAACTTTCGAATTGTAAAAAGAAATGGCTGTTCGCAAAAATACGCCATGGTCATTAAACAAGGACATTCCTCTCGTCAGCAACGAACGAAACAAAAAAATGTGGAAGTGGTTCAACCAAATGGACTATGGTTCAACCAAATTATCTAGACCGGCGAGCAATGGGAGGAAGAGTGCCATGGACTCAGCCACAATGGAGGATGGTACGTTTTGTTATGTTAACTCTATACTCTGCTTGAAAGCTTCACTTTATTTAGTTGACCGGCTACAGGAAGCTTGCTTCTAAAACAAACAGGCCAATTTAACTGTTACACTTGTGTAATGTATGTGTAATAACCATGCAACAACTGCTTTATGCAGCACAATGAGCTAATAGCTAACAGCTAGCGGTGGTGTTATTGTTTTGTGTCGCATTTAAGATGATGTCACGGCAGTAAAGGCGGCGCAACTATGACTATCAGCCTATAATCCCACCCACGTTGAGGTGGCACTAAACTGCAGTGGAAAAGCAAGCTCAGAAAAGTAAAGCAAGTAGAGTCTAGTCGAGTCGAACCGTAACGTGCAGTGGAAAAGTGCCATAAGACAAAACATTACTGTATTTAACAATGGTACATACATGGTAAATATGTTGTACCTGCATTACCATGGACATTATAGTGAAGGTACCTAGTAGTGTCATATATGTACTGCAGGTATTACAAAGGCTAGAGAACTGGTAAATTCTATTTAATGGTTATGTACAATGGTGTTATTAATGTTGCATCTTAAATGCATTATTTCTTTAACCACCAACAAAACAGTCACGATAACGACATTTATAGACTTTTCTCTTTAGATTGCACTATTAAGCTTGTAACTGGCAGTTGCTTTCTGTGTAAGGGAGATGTTAGCCCATAAAAGCAGTTTACAAGAGGTCTGACGAAGATAACTGGATGCTATCTGGAATCCAATTGAGTTCTGAATTTTGGAGAATACATTTCATTATATATAGCATTGCCCTTGTTTATAAATGTATGTATTTGTTTGTTTGTTTGTTTCATTTGGAAGGGTGTCATTTGGCAAGATTACAGAGGTGCACTTCCACTTTGGGGAAAAAAATATATAACAATCACTAATACTAAAACATGGATATTTCCCTGAGCAAAAAAAAAAAAAAAAAGGTGAAAAATCAGGTCAGGCTGTACAACACTTTATTTTACCATCCTATTTCCGAATGTAAGTAGCTAATGCATAAGTTATACAGTACTTGGGGGGTTGGTGGCGCGGAAACAAGCATGGACAAAGATACTTACTGAGTGGTCAGTCAGCGGTAACTATCATTGCAGTTCACCTTACCTCACAAACTTTTACTGAAAATTGATTCCTTTAACTGATTGGTATGTACAATGACATTAGCATTTTTTGGGGAAAATGTTACTTTCAATGGCTGTATATGGTTTTAAGATGAAAATAAGATGCATTTCAAACTGTTCTGAGATTAGGGCAAACAGACAGGCCACTGGAGGTTAAGTCATTCACTAAATAGGGAGCAAGGGAGCATTCCTATAGACCATTTCAAGGATGTAAACAATAACAATGGAAATAGAATGCTATTGGCCTAGGAGCACTTCCGGTTTCATAACCGGATCCTTTTCATTAGGCTCTCAGTTAACAAATTTTCTCAAAGAACATATGTGACTTAATGTGACTTATATAGACGTGTTGTTTATACTGAGAACCTAAATGGAAAAAACGAATAGGTTCTTTGAACTTGTTAACTGTTAGCCAATCAGCTCGCTCACTTATTACATGTCAAGCCAATCATCTCACATGGTGTAGGACTAATAGGTCCTTTGACGTGCACTCGGCCAGCCAGACTATTTGCATACTCTCTATGTGCCTCTATGTGTCTAAGTTTGCCCAGTTTGCAAGTAAGCCGGTTTCACTACAGCACAATTTTCTCTGAAAATGCTATTTGCTCAGGTGGTTGTTGTCACTTTCATCTATCAGCTTACACATTAAGGTCTGCTTTTGGCCATGACACATAAAAGTGTGTCTTTATCAAAGTAAGCCATAGCCAATTCACTGACACACATCTATCTTAGGTCATAAGTATAAATAATTCCACACATACAGTAGCTAGGCTAAGTCACTAGTTAAATAAGCTCTGGGCTTTCCTGGTGCAGATAAACATTATGAGTCAGGTACACATAGATATTTAGTTCATTAGCATTGTGCCATTTGGCCAAGCAGGCCAAGGCACATCTAGCTAATATACACTCTGTGCACATGGCTCTTCAGAGCAGCAGCAGTACACAAGTCTTGGGGGTAGATCTGTTTATTTTGGATATTGTGTTTTGTGTTAAGCATTGATGCATCTTCACTACTTTGTTGGGGGATTGTATTTATGTCTAATTGTGAAGGAGCATGTCATATATGCTTGATGCAACATGTCTTATGTTTGTGCAGAAGCTGCAGCATGTCCACATGCTTAACTCTGTAT
Organism: Moxostoma hubbsi; assembly: GCA_032164185.1. Lineage (NCBI taxonomy): Eukaryota > Metazoa > Chordata > Actinopteri > Cypriniformes > Catostomidae > Moxostoma > Moxostoma hubbsi. The sequence goes on from JAVLUX010000012.1 coordinate 45,704,757, forward strand.
GTCTGTGTATGTTCTAGCAGTAGCAAGTCACTAGTCTGCCAAGACCAATATCCTATCAATATGTCATAAATGTGTCGAAAGTTGTTAAGACTGAAATGAAATTAGCTACTTTTTGCTAATAGCTTGTAGTGTAGCTACCTAATTTTTTAAAGAGAAGCTTGACTGTAGTTTAGCTGCTTAAAGTTACAAATAGCTTGTAGCTAGGGAAGCTTCCCCAATACTAGTGCTGAAACCAATTTCCACGGCAAAATTCTTGCAGGCGGGATCTCAGTATCATCCAATTACAGACTATGTAGATTGCTACATACAAAAACTAGGCAGCACATATGAAGATCACACCAGCTGTCAAGTGGATCCGATCACAAACTCAAGTGGAAGCAACCCACATTCTAGGAGATACATGACAGATGGAAATAAACATGGTTGAATGGGAGAGCTGCCATTGTTGTTGCTCTGTTCCGAGTCTTGCAAGAAATGTGCCAAATGCATTTGGGTGCAGTCTTGGGACAGAGACAGAGAATGCAACATGAGTTGGAGGTGAGTGGCATTAAAAGTCAAGCTCCCTTTTGAGTGCTGGTTCATCAAAATCTCCATTTCTTTATGGTCCAGTTTCATGGCCTCGCTCAATCAATTTATACTGGCTGCTCACCATTTGACTTTACATTTGAGGCCCTTTTTCCACCTTGTATTAACATGCCTCTTCTGTGACCATTTGTGGCCACAAAAAAAAAAAAGCACACAAGCTTTTTCTAATGTTTAGATTGGACGGTTATTTCCTTTTAAAAGACGCTCATAACCAGCAAAGTTTAAAATCTTTTTTTAGCACAGCGGTTGATTGGACACAATTAGCATATATTGCGTTTCACACCACAAATGCAATGTAGTTACATGCATTTTTGACTACCTCCATGTATGGTTTCAGTGAATCGATCACAATAATTTTTGGCCCAAATTTCCATCTGTATTTAGCGCTGACCTCTTGTGATCAGATCACCAAAAAATCCATCTGAATACCAGGTGGAAATGGGATCTGAGTCATGGAGCATCATACACTATAAGATGTCCTCTACAGTCAGATCAAATATATCAAACATGTTTGATAGCCTCAGACTAGATTGAATTATTTCACTCTCTGTCCAATTTTCTGACATTTATGGATTCCCGAGTAATTAAATCATCTCTGTCAGAACTTTGTGATTGGCCCAGAACAAACTTCCCATATCATCCCATTCTGACATTGTGTACGTGCTTAAACCATTAATCTTATGGCTTTTTTCGAAACTGAATTTCAGGTAATATTACAACTTCTCACTCAGGGAAATTTCCAGAGCTGATTTACCACTATTTTCCAATGGTTCTTATGCACACATAACCTCTAAAATTAAAATTGCAGTAATTGTTCTGGAAAGGGATGTTGATGTGAAAGCATTGAAATATATTGACATTGAAATATAAACACATGTAAGGTGTGTTTGCACTCAGATGAGTTAAACACTGAAGGTGCAGTGCTATTTCAGTGCTTTAAGCTCCTGGCTAAACTTAAATGGAGGTAATGTAAATGTAATGTAAATAAGTTATTTCAACTCAAGTAATGTGTGCAAAAGTGGTGCATCTGCTTTTGGACAGTGCCGGACTGTCCAGCTGGACCCTGTTAGTGTAAATGAACACATCTAAAGAACTTTAAAAACACTTCCCTGCCTCTGGTAATGGGCAGTGACTGATTATTGTGATGGTATTGAGATAAGGGAGCGCATGAACGTTTTTACTCTGTGAACCGATAAATTGAATCTTTCATATGGAAAAGCTGTGGAATGAGCATGAGCTGCAGACGACAAGAAATTATCCGCGACTATGGCGGGCTCTTAAAATGGTGACAGTATGTGTCATTTGATTGGATAATAAGAGGATGTGACTCTAGCAATATGCACTTGATTGGAGTAGGAAGTGAAAAATGGAGCGGAACTATGGTGAATTGTAGCGGCTAATCATGGGTCTATGTATACAGATCCTAACCCTCCTATCTCTCTCTCTCTCTAACTATTTCCTTCTATATGGCTACATTCACACTGTCAGTGTTTGGGAAAGACAACTGTACAGCTTACACGAGCAGCTTGTCCGGAGTCATGGCATGTTTGTATTCTCGCTAGGGATGTGCCCGATGCATAACACCTTATTTGGAAAGGCACAAAACGAATGACTTCAAGACGAATAACGAATTCATCTGAATAATAAAAAATATATATGAATACCGGAGTCATGGACCATTTTTATTCCTTCTCGTAGTTTCTCACAGTAGCATAACATTGAGCTGTTATCATAGCTACAGTAACAAAAATAAATGTTGAAGACGGTGACTTCCATAATAGGTTTCATCACAATTGACACATTGTTAGTTAATGAATGAGTTCAATCAAGAGCACAAGTTCTGTGACGAAGAGGCTGAGGCGTTTGAATCCATCTGCAGTAATTTATTGATACAGGTGAGCCAGCATAGAACAGCAGACATAAAACTCAAAAACAGCTCACAGATAAGGGCAATCCAAGAATAGTAGTTTAAACAGGCAAAGGTCAGGGCTGGCGGCTGAGGTTCAAAAACGAGTTCAGAGTCCAAGTCAAAATATACAAGCAAGCACGAGAAAACTAGTCAGAGAAAGAGTGTGGGTAAATCAAGACTTCACAACATTACAATGAACAGAGCAGTCCAGATAAAGGGGAGCTGATGGGGCACAGGTGATACTAATGCAATGATGAGGGGATAATCAGGAGATGATGAGCAGAGAGGGATGATGGGAAATGCAGTTCTAGTAAGCAGGAGAGAGAGATCTGATGCAACCAGGAGGGGGCGTCGCTGAGCGCTCCGTGACAAGTTCAAATTTTAAAGGAATAGTTCACCCAAAAATGATCATTCTCTCATCATTTACTCATCATTATGCAGTCTCAAAACTTGTCTGACTTTCTTCTGCAGAGGTCCAAAAAGTTCAAGCTCCAAAAAAAGACAAAGTCAGCATAGTGATAATCCATACAACTAAAACAATATGACCGGTTTTGGGTGAGAAGCAGACCAAAATGCATGTCAAGCGCAAGGAAGTGTAATCAAGATTATCTTAAAGTGACAAAGGAGTTTCTCACCCTAAAACGATTGCATCACAGTAAACCACTCGAGTCGTATAGGTTTACCTTTATTCTGCCTTTATGTCCTTTTTGGAGCTTGAACATTTTGGACCCAGTTGACTTGCATATTATGAATATAAATATGTCATATTTATAATTTTGGGTGAACTATTCATTTAACATACAGTGGTTTTGAATGTCTTTTCTTTGAATGCTTTCTAACTATGAGCAGAGCATTGCATTTGGGTGGTTACCCCTAGACCACAAAACTGATGGAAGCAAATCTGATGAAAGACAGGGACTGCATCAATAACCTTTGCATAACACACAGCTCTGTAACCCCACTTGTAAACCTGCAACACACAAGACACAACCGTGCGTGCAGTGCAGAGTGGCTCTCAAACTCCATGATGTGACAGACTACTAGTTGTCCAGTGCGGTTCCGTTCACACAGCACAAGTTAACCAAACTCACTCGCAAAACGTGGGTGTGAGTCTAATTTAAGGGGAATCGTTTCAGTTTTATAATGCAATTGCAACTCTCAACAATAACCAGATTGTGTGTGTATTTACCACCTTATTCTGTTGCTGTATGAACACAAATATCTCTGTCTCTCTCTCTTCCAGTGCAGGTTTATATGCAATAGAGACAGAGAGAGAGAATAATACTGTCTCTCTTGTGGTGTAGTTACAGCAGACGGTGAGTGAGACAGGCCTGTACTGTATGGAGTTTGAGTGTGGAGAACAGAAGGAGAGGTCAAGTATGGGTTACTGGTTCTCTGGGCAGACGGTGAGGGTGAGAGGTTCCTGCTGTGAAACAGACCTTCCCTCAGACACTGCTGATGGCATCCCCAGCATTCACTTCAGATTTCAGCTGAACCATTATGAGGACATGTATACAGATACACTGTTTAAAACCACGTCAAACCACAACCATGCAATGTGGAGCATTAATGTTATCTGAGCAGACTTAACTAAGTGGCCATATGTGGTACATGCTTGTTTGGATTCCACAAGGCCTTTCTTTTATTTATGTTCATTATCACAGATAATCATTCTGAAAATGCAATGGATGTAAACTCGTCTAGTGCTCCAGAGGGTTTAAAAACAGATATTATACTAGGGCTGGGTATCGCCAGCCACCTCACAATACGATACGTATTGCAATACACGTCTCATCATTCGATATATCATGATACATCACAATATCATGGTTAGATTTCACTTTTAAATTCAATTAATTTGAGTGTAATTCAGTTATAATGTCCATTTTGCTTGGATACAGTATGAAAGAAATTCTCTTTTAGCTAATGCTGTTATTTGTTATACAGTGTACCTTCTAACTTGTTGAATTAAGGACGTTTCAATTTTTCTTTTCTTTTTTCATAATTTTGATGACAATCAACAATCAACATTGGGATCTAACAAATGAAGATTAAGTAGAAAACCTATATTTTTGCCCGGCCCTAGATCCAAACTCATGAGAGAGGTCCAACATATCAGCAGGTCTGGACTGGGAATAGAAATCGGCCTGAGATTTTACATAGCAACTAGCCCAAAAGTTGTTGAGGGTCTGCTGACCTTTTCTGCATATTGCGGCGCCGTTTTGTGGTCCGTTCTGCCTAATGCGACAGCTCATTTTAGCTTATTACGCCCCGTTTTGTGGCCGACCCACCAGCCTGCTCAGTTCTCCCAATGCAAGTCCGCCCCTGATCGGCCCCAAAGTGTGTTGACCCACCAGGAAAATTACACTGATATAGTGATTGATGTCAATGGTAAAATGGTGCATTACCCCTAAGACCAGTAGACTACCAATTCCCCAATCTGTCAAATATAAACAAGATTTATTGCAAACTATTTGAATGCACCCCTCAACATACCAGCTTTCTTAATTGAAGCATCAGATCTGATACACATCAGTAAACTTTTCTTCCTCATTATTGTAAAATGAAATGCCATGCTTGAAAGTAATGGACACAAACGATGCCTTTGCCATGCCACATATTTTTCAGCCTTTTGTTTCTCACATTCCACCTATCCCCACACTCATTTCCCTCCCGGCATTGCGGTGATGTAGAGTGGTGTGGCAGCTGCCATCCACAACCCCCTCTAGCTGATTGTGAACAACTCATGCGTTCACAGTTTCACAGCACCCCAGTCATAGCCTATGGGCCTCTTGCCATCTGGGGCCGTGCAAGAGCCACATCACAGCAGCCATTATTTAATACACAGGATAAACAGATATTCCCTAATTCATACAGTGAGATGGGTGAAAAGAGATAGATTTCAGCATTGTGATGGAGCCAATGGGACAGCAGGAATGGGACAGTCAGGCATGCAAGCTTTTATTTTATTTCATCTAAATGTATTTTTTTTTGTTTTTTTGTCCGAATACCAAAGGTATGCCGAAAATATCCCCCATAAATCAGATCTTGAGAGAGGTGGTGCTGGGGAGGAGGTGGGTTAATGCTAGGAAAACTCTCATAGGTTGCGCAGTGAGACCAGCTTACCGGTAATAGGCTGAGGTAAGGATATTTAAATGTTTGACATAAGTGGTGCAGATATTTCAAGATTAAAATTGAAGCTCCAATTTAAGGTAGCACGTTGTGGTAAATTGTGGCTCTAATGATAATGCTGGCTTTTCTGTGACATGGTGATTGTCATTCTCTGGGTGATTTCAGGGAGTGCGGTACTGCTGTACAGAACTAATGATCTAAATTCCTTGGACACTGAAAACTGTAACTAGACTGAACAAAGAATCCACACAGGATTTTAAAAGATATGAAATAGCAAAAGAAGGCATTAATAAAGCATGATCTTGCTTTGGTTTATATTCAGCATTATACATAATGTCCCTGTGGGACACTGTTCACGTTTTCACCGTTATAATTACTAGAAAGGTTTCCAAACCTCTCTTCTTATTGACAAATTCATCCAGATCTGACGAGAGCCCTTAAAGGGATAGTTCACCCAAAAATGAAATTTCTTAATTTGTGTTCTGCAGAAGAAAGGAAGTCCTACATATCTGGGATGGCATCAGGGTGAGTAAATGAAGAGATCATTTTCATTTTTGGGTGAACTATACCTTTAAAGTGATAGCTCAGCCATAATTTAATATTCTGTCATAATTTCCTAACCCTCATGTTGTTCCAAATGCATGTTACCTTCTGTGTTCTGTGTAACACAAAAGATGTTAGACAGAATGTTAGAGATTGACAGTCTTGGTCACCATTCACTTTCAAAATATGGAGAATAAAAACACATTCACTGAAAGTAAATGGTGACCAAGGCTAACATTCTGTCAAAAATCTCCTTATTGTGTTCCATGGAAGAAAGAAAGTCATACGGCTTTGGAACAACATGATGGTGAATGAGAATTTCCATTATTAATAATAATTATAATTCTGTAATACATGTTAAATGTGTATTATGTAATGGAAAATAGAGGAGTTAACATCCATTATGTCATTTGTCACTACTTAAGTACTCTTTTAATTGGACAAAGATCAATATTTAAGTTTTTTTTTCTAGAAATTCTTCTCCCAGCCCATCAGGGGGTGGTACAGTATGCATGAAGAATGTGAATCACCAATAACACAAGAAGAAGAATTTGACAGTGATCTGTTTGTCATGCACACCTATCACATCGCTTCTGAAGATATTGATTTAACCACAGAATTTTCATGGATTCGTTGTATGTTGACTTATGAGATTTTTATTTATTTATTTTTTTGCTTTAAAATGTTGGCACACATTCATTTGCATTGTACGGACCTACAGATCTGATAAATTCTTCTAAAAATCTTCATTTGAGTTCAGCAAATGAAAGAAAGCCACACACATCTGGCATGAGGGTGAGTAAATGAGAGAATTTTCATTTTGGGTTGAACTATCCCTTTAAGGGCTCTTGTCAGATCTGGATGAATTTGTCAATAAGAAGAGAGGTTTGGAAACATTTCAACCCCAGTTACGGAGCTCTCGCTGTGTCTGAAACTGCCCCCTATCCACTATTTAGTGCACTGGGAGTTTACTGCATCCTTCACTCCTGCAATGTTTTATTTCATGCTGAATGTATTAAATTACTTTTTGAAAAATCATTACTTGATTAAAATAACATAATAACAAATAGAGAGCCTGCAACATACATTTGAAAGTTTACTCTTTATTTATGTCTATACAGAATTTTGCCATTAAGCTGAAGAATTCTTTATTTACTAAATAACTCACTGAGGTGAAATTATTTTAACTCAGAAAACTGCACACAGTGGAAATGATTATTTTGTGGATGATTTCAATATTTGGTAAATGGTTTGCACTTATATAACACCTTTTAACCTTTACACTGTTGACTCATTCACACATACATTCACACATACATGCAAGGTGCTAGCCTGCCATCAGGAGCAATTCAGCAATTCAAGGTTCAGTGTCTTGCCCAAGGACACTTCGGCACGTGGAGTCGTATGGGCCAGGATTCAAACCACCAACCCTACGATTGGTGGCCGACCCACTCTACCAACTGCACCACTGCTCGGTGTATATTGGGAATAGTGAGTGAGTGAACGATTTCGGACACAGCCATTCGCCATTCGATCGCCTCGCGCCCGCACATCTCTCACGCGTGCGCCCTGCACAATACGCTTTGCACGTGCAGAAATGCTGTCTGTTCACACACTAGTTGTCAATCATGCGAACGGCAGAGCATAAGGCGTGCACACTTAACTTGGATGTTTACATGGATTTATTCAGTTAATCAGTCCGAAGTAGCTGCGATAGTTTCCAGTACCCCCACGAGGGCACAGGGTAAATTTGTAAGTACTGCTAATGAAATGCGGGACACAGGACAAAGCACACTGATATATTGCTGCACTGAATGAATCACCCTGAAAATGACCTTGACCATGTCACAGAAAAGCCTGCGTTATCATTAGAGCCCCAACTTAACTCGACGCGCTGCCTAAAGTGGGAGCTTCAGTTTTAAAATTGAAATATCCACTTGTCTTGGTGTTAAATGAAGGCATTGCATGACATTGCATCTTCTTTTTTCACTGTGTGAAAACTGTGTGAACTTCAACTGTTGTAAAAGTCCCATTCAAAAAACTCTTAATTAATCACGCATTAATTAAAAAGTACATTTTTTTCATTAGACATTTACTTGAGTGAGAGTAAAGAGTATCCACCCTACTCTAAAAGTAATTTTTTCGCAAAACGTTACTCAAGTAAATTTAGTGTGTTATTACCCTCCTCTGCTCTAGACACAAAACATTACTGACACCTTGAAAGACCCTTTTACGTTCAAATGTTACATGAGTTAAAAAAAAGTTTCAGAACAACTGTGACAGCCTACACACATCAAGAAATGAGCGAAACACAAGTTTATATCACACTTTAACATCGGAGGGGTTTCATACTTGTTTATAAATAAATTCAGCCTCACAAAGAGTGAAAATAATTAATATGCATAATATTGTGATTTATACATAAATATGCCATTCTAGGTCAATCTTGGACAGAGAAGTTTCTTTATCATTCACTGACAAATATATACCTGCTATGGTACTGTGCATTGTGAATGAGTAGTGAGCATTTATCAGCAACAGGTGTACTTGTATGTAAAATTGCTTATGCGTTAGATGCTGTTAATATGTTGATGTTGTACATTTGTACACTTTTGTAGTGAACCTATACCAAGCAGAGAAAGGAAACTATAAAGGAAAGTATAAAAGGGACTGGGTATGAAAGTAAAGACTGTTCACATAAGAGTATTTTTTTATTTCTTGGTATGGGTTTTTATTCCTCATGGAAGGGCCAGAATTCGTTTTTCTTTTCAAGGGTGCTCTCACACTTTCTGATTGGATTTTCATGTTGAAATGAAGAGCAAAAACATTCATCACACTCCATTTACACAGACATGGATTTTCAGAGCAGAGAAACCCCAAGTCTTATCAGTCAAACTGAAATAAGCACATGATGGATCCAATAGCAAATCAACAATGAATACACTTGGAAGTGACAGACACATGGACACATGAAAGGAGGATTGTATAAAAGAGAAGCAGACACAGATACTCACCACATCTATGATCTGAAGCAGTGTGAGTCCCAGCTCCACCACTATGGGTGCAGAATCATTGAGCACAGGTCTTTCAAGCCTGTTATAGTTATCCATCAACTCTTTATACAGCTTCCGCTGATACTCTCCCTGTAACGAGTCTACAAAGAAAGAAAGAAAGGAAGAAATGGGGATAAATTATTAATGAATCATTTCGCAGATTTGATTGCCTCAGGCTCATTAACTGAGACTAATCCCCTGAGGGACTTTGCTGTTGTCCTTTAGATAAAAACACACAGAAAGGACAGTCTGGGGGGAAAAAATGGAATATTGATGTAAATCTTCAACAGACACCCTCCTGCCAAAAATGGACTCGAGCCCCCTGATGTGTACAAATGGGATTTACTCAAATGTAAGAAAGTGATGCGATAGAGAGATGAAATGGAAAATGCAAACAAAATAATAGATGGCATAATATAGGCAGTCCAGGATGATTCGGTGAGGGTAATTTAATTTTCTTGGAACATCTACGATGATGTCTACATTTAGATTCACAGAGCTGAGCTTTGAGTATGGTTATATAAGCAGAATTTCCTTCGTAAATCAAAGGAAAAAAATTACATTCCAAGAGAGAGACATCATTCACACTCTCCTGACTCTGCGTATGAGGAAATTATCATATTAAAGGTATAGCCAAGTTCACCCAAAAATGAAAATTCTCTCATCATTTACTTACCCTCATGCCATCCCAGATCTGTCTTCTGTGAACACAAATGAAGATTTTTAGAAGTATTTCTCAGCTCTTTTGGTCCATATAATGTAAGTGAATGGGTGCCAACATTTTGAAGCTCTAAAAATCACAAAATGCTGCATAAAAGGAATCCATAAGACTCCAGTGGTTTAATCCATGTCTTCAGAAGTGATATGATAGGTGTGGGTGAGAAACAGATCAATGTGTATGTCCATTTTTACTGTAAATTATCCTCCCTGCTCAGTCAATCTCCACTTTAACACTTTGAATTTGTAGCAAAAAAGTACTTATATATTAATCTGTTTCTCACCCACGCTTAAATCACTTCTGAAGACATGGATTAAAACACTGGAGTCATATGGATTGGTTTTATGATGCCTTTATGTGCTTATTGGAACATTAAAATGTTGGTACCCATTCACTTGCATTGTAAGGACCTGCAGAGCTGAAATATTCTTCTAAAACTCATAATTTATGTTCTGCTGAAGAAAGAAAGCCACACACATCTGGGATGTCGTGAGGGTGAGTAAATGATGAGAGAATTTACATTTTTTGGGTGAACTATCCCTTTTAGAAGAGCATTTGTTCTGTGAACAGATTAAGTTTTTAAGTGGTAGACATTTCCATCTGACCACCTCCACATGAACATGTCAACGCCTACTTAACCTTTAATCACCTCCGTAGCTGCCCAGTAGTGGTGGGCAGTGAGACAGCAAGAGCAGGTCAGTCAAGAGCAGAGAGCCAGTCAGAAAAGTGGGTTTATACTGTCAAGTCTTAAAGGAGAAGCAGCACCAAAACAGAGCGTTTCTAACAGAGGGTCAGAATGAGGGAGTAAAATGTTACAAATATATGAATGTTTTGTTTTGTTTTTGTTGTTTGCAAAAAAAAAAAAAAGTGATCTTCAAGGAACATATTAAAATAATAAAAAAGGCATGTCATGACCAGACCAGATATAAGCAATATCCTGCTTCCTCATTCTATCTTAGAATATTCTTCAACATGCAGCTCACATAAAATTTGTTCGGCATGACTTTTTTGAATGAATGCACTGATGCAAACTCTTTGCATTTTATGCAAGATATGCATCACATCAGTTTCAGTACAGCCAACAATAAAAGCATGCTGTATCTTTTTATTGTGACTTCTCACATAACTTCACTGGTGTTAGAAAAAGGTCTTGGAATTCGTTAGTATTCATTTTATGTTTAGAAGAAAAGAAATATGCTCCTTTCATTTTGAGTATAGCCTAGATTTTAGTCAAGGTACTGTATATAACTTTGGGTAAATGTTTGATATTAAAGCACTTTCTCTTATCCCAGCTTATATGCAGAGACAACTATAAGCAAGCCATTCGTATGTTTATTTGTCCACAAAAGTAGCACTGTGGTTCTGGTGCGCTATCAAAACATCACCCTGTTTGTTTGAGTCTCCCGACCAGCTTGACACTACAATGCTGGCTTAACTAATGGTGTGAGTTTGGGGCAGAATCATCTTTTGTCTGGCCAAAGACAGACATTTGACTCTGGGAAACCTGTTCCATGTGGTGACATTCATGGCACAGAAGTTAAACACTTTAAGGACCAACATGTAAAATCAGTAGCTTGTTAATTTATGTAGACACAAGATTAAAAGCATGCGTGCTTAACCAATTAGAATCTTTTATATTTTGCATAAATTATTGCAGCATTTATTTTATTATTATTATTGTTTTATTTTCATCTGTGCATTACATATACTGTATCAATGCTTATTATACATTTTGGCCTAAGTTAATATTATATGTGGCATCTTTTCTAGTGCATAGTAATGGCAATGAATACTACATGTTTGAATTAATTATAGGTGTACTGCACATGATATTTTCTTTTAATCTCTTACACTAGGCTACCATAAAAGCATTTTCATCTAATATGGTGTCCCTTTCTCCCCACAATTCTAAAGGCTGATGATGCCTTTAAAATACAACACTCTTTGTGGCACACACTGGTATTTAATTGAAATTCATCCCACTAAAGGAAATGTCATGCAAGCATTTCAATGCATTTAGAATAGTCGTAGCAGCAGAATACAGGGCATGTCAAGCAGCAGGATACAGGCTGGGCTTTATAATGCTGCTATTTGAAAGCTGCCTTGAAAATGCACTTTCTACACTGCAAAATTAATGTCCAAAAACAAGGAGGTAAAACGTCATGGTTACTGTTGTAACCTCCGTTCCCGAGGGAGGGAATGAGACATTGTGTCGAATGAAGTGACTCAAGGGGTATTCCTTGGATGCCGAATGTACCTCTGAACCTGAGAAAAGGCCAATGTTAAGTTGGCAGACAAAATTTGCATGCCCCGCCCCAGACATACGGGTATAAAGGGAAGCGGGGCAGTGAATGCCAGTCGGGATTTTGCACTGAGGAGCCGAAAGTAAGGTACGGCCATTTACAGTGCTAGGTCTAGTGCAGTGGCAGAAGGGACACAACGTCTCGTTCCCTCCCCTGGGACAACAGTAACCATGACGTTCCCCTTCTGGCACACACTCGACATTGTGTCGAATGAAGTGACACAAGGGGTCCCATATAAAAGTGCCACACAGTGACTGTGTTAAGTGAACTATCGAAACAGGTGCAAAACAGGCAATTGCGTGCTAGAGGCACCTGTACCGGCTGCACGTAGCCCTCCCCAACACCCCAAAGAGATTTCACATACAGACCTTAGGTTTCCCGCACCCTGAGGGGAGAAACAGGTGCTACATGACTAGCATGGGAGCAAGCCCAGCAGCCATGGCCTTCTCTCTCACTATGTCTCTCACCAACGTCCGGGGAGTCCGCTAATTTCCTATTCTTTCAGGAGGGAAAGACCCTGCGGAGGCCACACCCTGCCCAGTCTATGGGGAGGTAATGTGTGGCAAATACACCACGAGGGGTGGGACACGGCGCGGTAGTAGGTCCAGCCTAACAAGTGGGGACTCTACAGGCACGGCGACCGGGCAGCGGGGCTGCCGGTGGGAAACGTGGGTCCGCCGACAGAGGAACCAACGTGAAACACACATGCAGAAAATAAATCATGGGGAGTTAGCCTGAAGATGGAACTATGCCCGTGGAGCCCGACCCCAGTACAGAGCATCTGTGACTCGTAGTGGGTCTGGCCGCGAATTGCTCCGCTGAATTCGCAGGCCAGAGGGCTAGAGAAGAAAAAACATCCAGGCAGCGACGCTCAGGGGCTAACCTGGGACAGAAGGTGCACTGGATCAACTTGGTGAAGGGCACAAGGTGCAAGTGGAACACCCGGTTGGTTGTGCCGCATACCGAGTTCTACCGACTCAACCCTTAGATTGTAAATGGTATTGGATGTTGCCCAGCCCGCTGCTCTACAGATGTCTGCTAGGGAGGTGCCATGGGTCAGTGCCCACGAGGATTCCACACTTCTCGTGGCATGTGTTCGAACCCGCAAGGGTAGTCAATCCCGTGGGAAGAAGGAGCGACACAGGGGGCGGAAAAAGGTCTTGAAAAAAAGGTCCTGAAGTGGCATTCACCTTCAGGAACGAGAGCCTCGACAGCAACACTGCATTGGTCATGTTCTCGCATTGAGTACATGAACATCCACGAACGCCGCCTCAGTGTGATCGCTGCCCAGGCACACGAGGCAGCGTCTGTGGCCATCGTTCTTGGAGAGAAATCGACCGCATCCAGGAACAGCACGGGGCGGATAGGCATCTTGAAAAAGACGCATCCTGAAAAGGACGTTCAACGCCGCTGTGTATTGCTCTTTTTGTGAGTGGAAAACTCAAACTCATTTAGAGAAAATAAACTCTTTTAGGAGGAGAACACTCTTTTAACAGGAAGAAAGCGCTGTCGAAGCACCCAGGGGCGTAAACTGCACAGCGTGCAGAGAGAGAGATGCCAACTGGAAATGCTCTGTAGGATCCAACAGCAATGCTTCTCGCTGACAGAGGTGAGTGGAACTGTAGTGAAGCTTGCTTGTTGCACAACCATTCGGCTCTGAAGAAAAATTCTGACTGGCATTCGCTGCCCCGCTTCCCTTTATACCCATATGTCCAGGGCAGGGCATGCAAATTCTGTCTGCCAACTTGACATTGGCCATTTCTCAGGTTCAGAGGTACGTTCGCTTCCCAGGAAGATCCCTTGTGTCACTTCATTCGACACACCGTCGAGTGAGTGACAGAAGGGAACTATATTAAAGGAATGTTCCACATTCAATACAAATTAAGCTCAATCAACAGCATTTGTGGCAAAAACCCTAAAATCCTCAAATGACTGTACAGATTACAGTTTAAACAACTTTACAGCTCAAATAATACATGAGTTTTAACAGGAGAACTAATACAAATGATTTAATAAAATTATAAGTGTGGCACGGTGGAGGGCGGGACCGGCGCGTGATTGCGCACGCCCGGTCCCGTATCGGGCTGATTGAGCCGGCAAGAGGGTTAAAAGGCCACTCGCAGACGGCGATCGGGAGAGAGAGCTTAATCAGCAGACGTCTGCTGTCCTAAATGTTTGTTTTAAGTTCGTCATTAAATTATTATTTATGTTGACAAGCCGGTTTCTCGCCTCTTCCTTGCCCATGAACGTGATCTGTGTTACATTGGTGCCGAAAGCCCGGGAAGGAAGAGGGATACGCCGTAGCGGAGTTCTCGCCACTTCTCAATGGAGCAGCCGCGGCCATCTGCCGGGGGACGGAGGAGCCCAGCCGCCTGGACGCGGAGGAACGGCCGCCGACCGCGAGGGGAGGAGGGGCTCCTGGCCGACCGCCTGGAGCGGTTAGGGCCGCTGCCAGGGGCGGGGGAGTTCCCTACTGGCCGCTGGAACGCGGCGGGGTTGGAGACTGCCGACCGCGTGCGGGGAGGGGCTCGCCGCCGACCGCCTGGAGCGGGAGAACCGCTGCCAGGGGCGGGGGGAGGCCCCTTCGATACCCCGGGAACGCGGCGGGGCGTTCCGTCCGCTAGGGGCTGAGGACTGCCTCCGATCTGCCCGGAGAGGCGCGGCTTGTTGTCCTGAAGAGGGTGGAGAAGTGGCTGAGGAACGAGCTGCGGCATATCAGAGAACCGGCGAGTACGTTTTTTTTTCTTTCGTTTCTTTAATCTCTCTCTCCTCTCTCTCTCGATACCGCTCTGCGGTGGCCTTTTCCCTCTTTTTTTAAATTATGGTGTTTATGGGAGGGGGAGGTACTGCCCAGTGCAGGGACCCTCCCCCCCCCCTTATTTTTAATGGTTGTTTCCCTCCCCTTGCCCCCTCCCTCGTCCAGGTTGATGGGGATGACCCGCCGGCAGACCGCGCGGGAGGCGCCCCCCCCCCCCCCCCCCAGGGGATGTACGTCAGGCCGGGGGTCCCCAGCCTGAGAGAACGGGGGAGGAGTGTGGCACGGTGGAGGGCGGGACCGGCGCGTGATTGCGCACGCCCGGTCCCGTATCGGGCTGATTGAGCCGGCAAGAGGGTTAAAAGGCCACTCGCAGACGGCGATCGGCGATGTTTATCAACTTTTCAAAAAAAAAAAAATAAATAATAAAAAAAAAAAAAAAACTTTTCAAGGGTGCCAAACATAATCCGAGGGAAAGATTTGGTTTAAAATAATTAACATAGTCTTCAAATTTGCATTCATCCGCCAAAATCAATGTTAGCCTGTAGTGCTAAAAAAAAAAAAAAAAAGACACTGTCTCCTGTGAATAGTTTTGAGAGCACTAATTCTAAGCAAAGTTTTTGTGCCGGTACAAAGCGCAAGTCTGCGTTGGTGTATGCGCAGAAACTTTGGGTGTACAGAAATTAACCATAAAACATAAACTAGAGAGACATACAACAAATATACAGTACTGTACATTACAAAACAATGAACAATGGGAGAGAAGAAAGCAGGTGAGACACGGGCAAGCATGATGAGCGCCAACAGTCCCAGATAGGCTAAAAGAGAGCATATAATACACATACATTTTGTTCCAGAACAGCGTAGACAACGAGAGCAGGGGATACATTGCATACAGCCCATTGACACTACAATAACTAAATTCTTCTGAATGGGCTGTCTTCATTTATATAGACATTGCTAGACATATATAATAGGACACTGATGGTTCAATAACTGGAAAAGAACCTCAGAATTAAATTGCACTTGACCCAGCCCATTAGCGCTTTGTACGCATTTCACCAACCCCTTAGCACATGCTTGCACGAAAATATCACAACTTCATGGCCATTCCCACTGACTTTGCGCATATGACGCATTACATAGCACTGCGCTTAAAGCATAATGCTCTTAAAATAGAGTCTATGACTGTAAAGGATTACAGCCCATGACGAGAAGGTCTGACACTCTTAACAAGGTCCCTACTGAGAGGAGATTACAAATTCTATCAAAGGCAACACATTAATTTCTCCTTTGTTCTCTAACATAAGCCATTAGTAACAAGAGACGACTGACAAGATTTCTTTTGATTCCTCTAAAAATGAACCATTGTACAAGATGATTGCATTGATGTGTAACAGAATGAGTGTTTTCCCATCTCAGCCTGAGGGCTGATGCAGTTTCTGTAAAGTAGGCATGTAGCATATACAATGCATAGGCAATGGTCGCTGATTCAACCTCATAGGGGACCGGGAGGAGAGGGGAGGGAAATGGGGGTCCAAGCTGAAAGATTACAAAAGGTGACATTTATTATGCAATTTTAAATCACAGAAATACAACCTGTTGCCAAAAAAACGGAAAAACTGTATCTTCTATCTTAGGCTAACGTCAATATGTTTAACCTATCCTGCTTGACCCGTTATGAACGGAATTCGAATCAGTGTTGACCCTTCCAGATCAAACTTGAAATCTTTTTCTTTTCTTTTTCTTGTTTTTTTCTCATGAAGTTGTAAACCACTGATCAATGGGTGACATAAAAGCTTTTAAGTCACATTCGTTAAATTTTATTACTTATTTAAACACTTTCTCCCACTGGCTAGCACGATCTCATTACTATGTACAGCATGTGCTGTCAGTGATTCATATCTTTACATCATCTAAAGAATTATGAGCGTTTGTGGGCAAAACATAAACAAAAGACCATTAATTACATTTCATATGTCAAAACATAGTCACACATTTCACACAAAGTCAAAAACAAAAAGCGTGAAGTCAAAAACTGTACAAACAGGAGCTTTGAAACACAATGTAGGCCAGAGCCACTTTACATATTTAAACACACTGGAACAATATTGTCACTTAAGCCTGCCTGGGAAATAAGCACACGCTGAATATTTCCTCACACCTCACTTGAGTTGTAGCATATGGTGTTAAACCCCAAACAACAATCAGGGAGACTCCATGGTGGAGCATGAGGTCATCAACCTCACAGAGTCTAAACCCGACAGTGATGATGTGATGGGTGATTTATTGAAATTCATGCAAATGCTGTAACATAATAACACACTGAGTGTTCAATGGGAGCTTTGTAACTGTGACAATGGTAAAAAAGTGAAAAGCAGGCAGAACATGAAAGATAAAGATGTTAGAGGTTAGTTTAAAGAAAAAGAGAGCGCTGAAATAGCAGAAAATGTTACACTGCAAATATCTTAAAATATTGAAATGTCCGTACAAAACTAATTTACTTCGCATATTTACAGAACATATCTTAAATCAGGTTTATTTTTCTTTCTCCACTTGTAAATTGTTTTTTTCCTCCTTGTTTTAAATTTAACATCATTTTGTGACGTTCAACTTTAATCAGTTGTTCACACAAAGCAACCCTGTGAATTTATGGGCCACCTTAATGATACATTTATGGTGCTTTTGTGTCCTTTATGAAGCTTGAAACTGCCACATTGTAACTGCATGGACAAGAGCTACCAGAACATCCTTCAAAACGCCTCATTTTGCAGATGAAAGAAAGTCATACCCGTTTGTAACGACATGAGGGTGAGTAAACAATATCAGAAGTGGGTGAACAATTCCTTTATAATAAGAATATAAAAAACAGAGACGGAATAAATCTCTGTTTTTCTCTGATAACATCTAGTGTTGGAAAGGATCAGAGGCAGATGTTCTTTGCGTGTATGTGTGTGTGTATTTGTTCACTCACAGCGAAGGCCTTTTATGGGGATTTATGTCAATCTAAGTATGATTATGGCAGAACAAGTTAAATCTCAAAGCTCAGATCGGAATCAGAAACGCTGTAAATTTGCCGTAATCTTCTGGCAAACTTGTAATGTGAAAAATGACCCATTTATTACTCTCCTTCTCCACTGAGGATAAAGAGCAAATCATTTTAGATGGAAACCTGATCAGGAACAAGATATTCTTTGACTCAAAGTCAAATTATCCGGTCTAATAACACACCAAATATTTCACCTCATGCGTGTGGAAAAAAGAGAGGGAGGAAAACAGAAAGAAAGAGCAAATCCCTGTGGAATAAATGGGTCAGCTCACTCTCTGTAGGATTGTGTTGTTGTCCAGATAAGCAATGAACGTCTGGCTTTGAAAGCCGAATAGGTATCACATCACTCTATCCCTGATGAAAAATAAGATAGGGGGTTGAGGGGTGAGGGAGATAAACAAAGCATTGTTTCCAAATTGCTCCATTCAATAGTGGCAGTAGTAGGGAACAGGGGGTAGAGGAGACAGAACATGGGTTAGGAGACACATTTCCTGGAAGGTGATTAATCCCTGATTCTCATGCTTTCTAGTACATGAATGTGGTCAAACTTTGTTTAGAGTGTGAAATATTTTCCCAGAGGTCCACTTCAAATATTCGAAAATTTACTTAATTAGAAAAGTAATATCTTAGTTTTATATGACCATTTTATCAAACAATCCACCCTGAAATATGCCACACAAAAATATGAAATGAGTGTGCAGTAGATGACGGACACATCCAGGAACAGCACAAGGTTTGACAAACTTTTCCTTCTTTTACTTTTATATAGTTAGTTTCTCTGGTTTTTATGTGTGTGTCAGGGTAAATGGCAGGAGTACAAGCTGTCACCTGTCAGAGATGACAACTAATATATGTATGGGATAATGTAGGGTGATCAGGACCCCGATGCAGAGCACTTAACACACGGCAATTAACCAAAATAAATAAATACATGGACATTTTATATTGATTTGAGTTGAAAGATGTAATTATGTAAGAATAAATACTAAATTGCTGCACATATGAAATGCACCATGGGTATGCGTCAAAGTTCTATTGGTGTTTATTTTTGTAATTAATGAATGTCGACTTCTCATCATGGATCTTATTACAAGACTACTTGACAAATAAATGAATAAACGCATGTTAAACATTGATTTGAGTTGAAATTATTTTAATAGCTTCCTTGTAGAGATCACACAACGATCAGAGAAGCAGGAAAGATGGCTCGCAATACCTGGATGAGCGGTCTGATACGTGGAGGTGCGGTTGTTACAGAGAAATATCAGACCACTAGATGGCGCCATTGACCAATAAGAATATTCCAATAAGAGTATTCCAGACAGCCCATAAAGGCTAATAAGGGCTGTCGATTTAATGTGATCCATTATATGTGTGTGTGTGTGTGTGTGCAAATGTAGCCTCACTGAACAAGACTTTTCAGCTGTCTGCATACAGTCTGCCCAACAACTGCCCACTTAGACAGGAAGGGGCCATCTGAATTTTTTGTTTTCATTTTTTAAGTCTCGCAAAGACTGGAGGCAGGTAACGCTGAAATGATGATAGGTCTACCACAGTAGGACAGGTACCTCAACAACAGCTGTCTATCTTTAGGCTAAATGCAAAACTCATTTTACAGAATGGATAGTTCCAACTCTAAATTCTGACTGGATGTGTCACGCTCAAAGCTGATGTAAAATAGCCTAAATATGTGCACCTTTGTTTGCACATAAGTTTAATGCTATGTGTCATGTTGTTATTTCTTGGGAACTGAAAATAGCCTTCAGTTAGGTTTATGAATTATTACCTGTCACAATAATGGTTTACTCTTATTGTCTTCATAGGATTATTACACTCACACCAGTAATAATAAAAGGTACAAAATAAACCATGATAGCACTCAAATCTGTTCCTCACACAACTAATAATATTAATGCTGTTTTGTATAAATGTGGAGAGTTTCTCTCTAATCTGCATGCTGACCATCTCTTTCTCTCTACAAATGGTGTAAGCTGCTGGTCTATGGGATTTTAAGGTCATGAGTTAAATTATAACCTTCCAGGACAGCTGGGGGTGTGGTGTGAATCTTGTCATAATGTTGGATAAAATGCATTTTCCCATATTAGGAAAATACAGTGTTATTTAGCAATCATGTCCAAATATTAGGAACAAGAGTGCATGATCCAGGAATGGCGGGGCCCCTTATGTGGGTAAACTTGCAGCTCTGCCTTAAATAAAATATGACTTTAGTTGGCACACATCTGACCAGAGCCATAAATCGCAGTCATTTTGATGTAACACTTAGGCTATTATAATTAGACCTGGCAAAAGTTAAGGATGACCTCTGCAAACAGTTCAGGGGATTCCCCCACCTTAATTGGTTAGCTCTAAAAGCCACACATATTTCCAGAACACGATGGATTTAAGAGCTTCTGACTGATAGTAAAGGAACTACAGAACGCCACGAGACCGCTTCCATGGCTTATGAATGGCGCAAATTGTCCTAAGAAATAAAAGGCAGACTTGTTGTTTAAAAGTACCGAAATTCAGCCACCCATTGATGCGCGCATGCACTTACAGTATAGCCCTTCTGCAATGAGTCACCTCCTCATTATGATAGATTATAAAGCTTTTCTTGTATCCTGTCCTTGCCATGCTTACTCGCATCTCACACTGGCACATAACGAGCAGATCTAAGGATATTGAATGGTATTTATGTCAGCGCATGCTCGTGCGTTCTAGTGCCAGATGTTACTGGGGTTTTAAGAGGTCGTGATGCTGCAAGGCAAATCGCACCAAGAAACTCTTGAAAACTGTAAATATTTTCATGCAGGAAAATTATTATCATTCACTCAGTAAATCATTATATATCAAAGTCATTATTTAAAACAATCGAATTCATAATTTAAGTAGCATATGCAAGCAATGCAATTAACCAACCCCTTGCCTTAGGAATAGCCAATATAATTGACTGTTAATGTTTGAGGTCATCTAGATGTACTGACGGAAGAAAAGAAGGGGAAAAAACAGATGTAAAAGCAGCTCGTTTAGATGCAATGTAGTCTACTCACAGGTATCATACTTTGCACCCACCTTTAATACAAAATGACGTCCATACAAAAATTCCAAGCTGTAGAATTCCAAAATATCTTTGATTCTGCATCATTCCTGTGATAGAAATAGGTCCTTACAGAAACTACTAAACTTTGGTCTGCCAGCATCTGAGATGTATCCTTAGGTAAGCAACACTTGCGCGCGCTCTCTCTCTCTCTCTCTCTCTCTCTCTCTCTCTCTCTCTCTCTCTCTCTCTCTCTCTCTCTCTCGCTCGCTCGCTTCCTTTTGAAATTTAATTTCACAAATACCCTCACCGACTGCATTGCATGAGCATTCCGTCTATCAGCATGTCTTGACCAACTATGACCCATTAGCTTTCTTTTTCGGTCTAATCAATTTCAGTCAAGGATCTAATCAATATGCAATACAACACATAACAATTTACGGGATTGACGCGCGCTCATATGCGTAAAGACGGCTATCTGCCGAAATCATTTAACTCTATTCACTTGGTGTGGATAATATGCTGAAGCACGACATGAGTGCATTAAGATAAGCACTCAAAGTATTGGATCATCTGGGATATTTTACATTAAATACGTCTTATGTTTGTCTGTCAGCTCTCTTCTTCATGGATTGATGGTTCCGTGGAATTGATAAAAAATGAGCGAATCATCAAGTGTTTCGGTGCACTAAATCTAAATCGTATTAGGGCTACATGCCTCTCGTCAATTAATTTTAGTGATTAAAGATGTGAGAAGATAATCGGAAGGTCGTTGTTTTAAACTCCGTATGGTGCCATTCATGATTCATGTCATCATTGTACCAACCCAACCTGAGAAAAGCGCTTAAACCCCATGTTGCTTAGGCGACTGTCCCTGTAGTCAATGGATAGCGCAGACTGGGGCTTTTACTCCAGTGGATATTTCTCAGGGGGTATTTTTAAAAGTCGGCTTCACATAACTTGAAGTCTTGACCATTAAAATGCTTTGAATATCGTTATTGCCCAGGACGGGAAAAGGTACAGTGGACACAGCTAGTTCAACACATTTCACACACGCTGACTGTGTTGGGGTAAGTTGACACTAAGGAAACCTGGGAATACAGTTAAACATGCGTTGAAGTTAAATAGACATTCCATTTATTACAATTCCATTACAAAATGAATCAAAATGTTCTAATATTTCTATATATTTTACATGTTAAGCAGCATGTAGGCTATAATGGTCACCGTTTGACTTTCTTCTGCGGAATTAGGACTGTCGATTTAACAGCGTTAATTCAGTGTGATTAATTTGATTAAAAATAAACTAAAAAAAAAAATTACGCAATTAATCGCAATGCCCCAGGACCGTAATAAGGAAGATTCCTGAGAAATGCAAGCTTGTAGTACCACCTGTTTACTCCAGAGGGCAGTAAGTGAAACTTCAGCTGTGTGGTAAGGTGCAGTTTATACAGTGAAGAAAACATTAACAACCCTTCAGTGGACACATAACACAAACATGTGTTACGTTCCTGCTTTCAAAACACTTGATGGATCACAAATTCGAAACTAAGGGATCTTAAGATGGGTTCTAAATATTAAACTATATTTAACTTGACACAGTGACCTAAAAATTGTATGTTTATGACGCAACGCACCCGAGACTCTACAGAAGCATGTCTGATGCAAGTGTACATTGACGGGTCCTTAAACAAGCCCTCATAATAAATCTCCAACTGATTGACAAATTCACTTGTGATCAATAATATGGTAGTAAACAATACATTGCATATATATATATATATATATATATATATATATATATATATATATATATATATATATATATATATATATATATATACACACACTCACCTAAAGGATTATTAGGAACACCATACTAATACTGTGTTTGACCCCCTTTCACCTTCAGAACTGCCTTAATTCTACGTGGCATTGATTCAACAAGGTGCTGAAAGCATTCTTTAGAAATGTTGGCCCATATTGATAGGATAGCGTCTTGCAGTTCATGGAGATTTGTGGGATGCACATCCAGGGCACGAAGCTCCCGTTCCGCCACATCCCAAAGATGCTCTATTGGGTTGAGATCTGGTGACTGTGGGGGCCATTTTAGTACAGTGAACTCATTGTCATGTTCAAGAAACCAATTTGAAATGATTCGAGCTTTGTGACATGGTGCATTATCCTGCTGGAAGTAGCCATCAGAGGATGGGTACATGGTGGCCATAAAGGGATGGACATAGTCAGAAACAATGCTCAGGTAGGCGTGGCATTTATACGATGCCCAATTGGCACTAAGGGGCCTAAAGTGTGCCAAGAAAACATCCCCCACACCATTACACCACCACCACCAGCCTGCACAGTGGTAACAAGGCATGATGGATCCATGTTCTCATTCTGTTTACGCCAAATTCTGACTCTACCATCTGAATGTCTCAACAGAAATCGAGACTCATCAGACCAGGCAACATTTTTCCAGTCTTCAACTGTCCAATTTTGGTGAGCTCTTGCAAATTGTAGCCTCTTTTTCCTATTTCCATCCTGCACAAGGATGATAAATCAGACTTTATAGACATTACATTTTTATCGTCTGTTAATGCTGAACTTCTGAAAAGCTGCTTTGAAACGATGTGTGTTGTGAAAGGCGCTATACAAATAAAATTGACTTGACTTGACTTGACTATTTGTAGTGGAGATGAGTGATACCCGGTGGGGTCTTCTGCTGTTGTAGCCCATCCGCCTCAAGGTTGTGCGTGTTGTGGCTTCACAAATGCTTTGCTGCATACCTCGGTTGTAATGAGTGGTTATTTCAGTCAAAGTTGCTCTTCTAAAATTGCTTAAATCACCTTTCTTTCCCATTCTGACATTCAGTTTGGAGTTCAGGAGATTGTCTTGACCAGGACCACACCCCTAAATGCATTGAAGCAACTGCCATGTGATTGGTTGATTAGATAATTGCATTAATAAGAAATTGAACAGGTGTTCCTAATAATCCTTTAGGTGAGTGTATATATATATATATATATATATATATATATATATATATATATATATATATATATATATATATATATTGTTAAATATTTAAAGATAACTATGTATAATTATTTAATCATTATATATTGAATTATTGTTATATAAGGGGCTTTATCAGCAAATATTTGTATATGCGATTAACTGAATTAATCGGGACATCATGTTATTAATTTGATCGAAAATTGTAAACGATTGACAGCCCTAAAGACAGTATTTTGAAGAATGTATGATGTCTTTTGTCCATACTGTGCAATGCAAGTCAATGGGGTGCAAAACTTTCAAGCTGTAAAAATGGACATAAAGGCTGCATAAAAGTAATCCATACAATTTAAGTGGTTTAGTCCATGAAGTCTTCTGAAGTGATACAAACACTCTGAGTGAGAAAGAGACCACAATTTAAGCCCAAGAAAACCTTCATCACATGCTTGTGCCCCGGCAGACGTTTGTTCTCAGACAGGACTATGAATGAGAGAACAAGGCATTAAATCTGACAGTCCCCAAAACCCTGTCAGTGGCAGACACCGGTATATGAACTCTCCCCTTCCCTCCTTCTCACGGCATCCACAAGCTTTGCACAACTGTCTAACAGAATCAGGCAATAGCAGATGGGAAAAAAGGACAAGCCTCATACGCTGTCAGCTCGATTCAGCATGTATGGACTAAATCTTATTGCATGAAAATCAAAAGGCAGTTTTATCTTATCAAAATAATAAGCATGTTATTGTCTTCGTTCTTCTCAGTAAGGGGACATTCCCTCTTTTCTTACTTGCCTATAGCCTTTAGCCATGTAGATTTCACATTCAGCCGAGCTCATATACCCTACGGCTTATTAAAAATCCCTTTTGTCTCTTCCACCCAATAGTGCCTGCCTGGACTATTAAAGGGATAGTTCTCCCAAAAATGAAAATTCAGTCATTGTTTACTCCCCTCAGTGTTGTTATAACCTCATATGACTTTATTTCTATTTCTAAACACAAAAGGGTGATCTTGTGAAAAATGTTGTGCTCAGTGATGTCATACAATGGCAGTTTATGGTGATAGATAATATAATTCAGAAGTCTACAGAAGTCTTTGGTTTGTACAAGAAACAAACCAAAATCAAATGTATTATTTAGTGGAAAACATCACTGACCATTGCTGTCCTCTGCACGTTCATAACAGTTCATGAAAACAGCAGGTAAGCTGCCCCCCGCTCGCGAGATGGGCTGTTCAAGCGAAAACTCGTTTTCTTGATCTAAAAACAGGTCCACCACAGCAATAGTACCAACAGAACACAACACAGCTACACACAAACCAGAGAACAGAACTTACCAAACATGTCTGAAAAGTTTGCAGTCAAAGAATAGATGCATTTCTATGCCCTGCCTTATTTGTTTGAAACGGAGAGTTTTTTGTTTTTTGCAAAAACTTGTAGAAGAACGTCAAAAATCATGCCTACGCCGTTATGCATTGTTTTTTTCTCCCCATTTTCTCCCCAATTTGGAATGGCCAATTCCCAATGCAATCTAAGTCCTCGTGGTGGCGTAGTGACTCGCCTCAATCCGGGTGGCGGAGGACGAATCTAAGTTGCCTCCGCGTCAGTCCGTGCATCTTATCACGTGGCTTGTTGAGCGCGTTACCGCGGAGACGTATCACGTGTGGAGGCTCACGCTGTTCTCCGCAGCATCCACGCACAACTCACCACGTGCCCAACCGAGAGCGAGAACCACATTATAGCAACCACTAGGGGGTTACCGCATGTGACTCTACCCTCCCTAGCAACCGGGCCAATTTGGTTGCTTAGGAGACCTAGCTGGAGTTACTCAGCACGCCCTGGATACAAACTCACGACTCCAGGTGTGGTAGTCAGTGTCTTTACTCGCTGAGCCTCCCAGGCCCACACCTTTATGCATTTTTAATATATGAGCAATCGATCATAGTGGCCCCATTTTTATTGTGTGTGTGTTTGTGTTGACAGAGATTGACATGATGTCCCCTCTAAATTAACTGAGCATGCTCATTTTAGCGGGTGTCTTGGGTATGGTCCTTTACTGCTGTCATGTTACTATGGCAACTAAGAAAGTGACACGTTGGTTTTTTACATACTCTGTGAAAACTTGATTCTAACAGCTTGAAGTTCGCAACAAACTGCTTTATAAGGTACCCAATGGAACACTTTGATACACAGCATTGGAATTCAATTAGGCTACACAGTGAAACAGAACTGAATGGGTTGATGCATAATTGACTTTTTAATCACAACCAGAATTTACCAGAACAATTTCCTGATACATACAATCCAAAGACCCAAAGCTGAAGTATGGAGGACAATTAGTCCCATCCCAAACTCACGCCATTGGTTGATCCAATCTTGCAGTTTTGGCCAAGTCAGGATGCTCAAACAAACAATGGTTTGTATTGTGCCATAAAGTCACAGAGGTTGTTATATTACACTGGGATAAGAAAGAGTATTTTAAAATACACAGAGGTGTAGTGGAAGACGTTAGATGTAACTCCCATTTGAGAGAGTTGGGACAACGTCTACTTCATCTAGAATTTAGTGTTTTAACTAATTTCATTGAACCAAACAATGTGTCTTTATACCAGCTACATTTCCCAAGTAATTAAAAGTTCTTCCAAAAGGGATGCTGGTCATAAAGATTATCATTGCATGCCCAGTTTCATATCTATAGGACATGCTGCCATCTCTTGGTGATGAATGGATAGTGTGTAAAAACCCTATAGCGATCACAGTAATGCTGGCTTATACTTTTCAAGGAATCCACAGGGGGAAAAAGTAGATTTCTATTCTGTTAAACAGCCTATTTATCTATTTAACAGTGATTTTTAAAAGATAATACTGTTTTTTATAATAAGTACAGAACAATCCTCTTATTATTGACTTATGTATGGATAGATTAAGAACAAATCAGTCTGGTGCTTACATAGCTCAGTTATCGTGAACAGTAATGAAATATGAATGGTGTCCCATTCATACACCAAAACAATATATATATATATATATATATATATATATATATATATATATATATATATACCTACTTTACAATACCCACACCCACAAACTCTATTATACTAAAACTATATTACTCTATTATTGTTTGTGGGTGTGGGTATTGTAAAGTAGGATAGTGAAACTTGTAAGGTTGTTAGAAGGTTTCTGATTTGAGGTTGCTGTCACACCACATCTCCTCAACTGAATTATGGAAGAGGCGATGAAGTCAGACTATTAAAGAGCTGAGGTCTGTTTTATTTAAAGGTTTTATTTTATTCTCATTTCTTTGTTTTAAGTGACTTGACAGATGACCTGACTTGAAAACTGTTGTCGCATCTTTGTAGACTAAACATGCATTTTGAGAACAATACTGTACATCCATACATTAAGAGTTGTTAAGTTATCATATATGTCAAAACCTTTAAAAAATAAATGTATTTTAATCTGATCCTATTACAGTATAAGCTAGATTTCTTTCAGTTGACTTGCTCTCACTATAATATACACATTGGTGAGTATTTTAAGCCCATTGGTCAACACATATACGCAATCAAAAGCCATTTTGCTGGATTTATAATAGGATCCAAGTTAGATTGTTTTCGCTCAAACGCGAATAGCATCAAACTTAAAGAGAAAATAAAATAGATTTTTATATCAACTTTGCAGAGCTATTTCTCCATTTGTTTGATCAGTGCTTTTGTAATTTACTTAAAGGGATAGTTCACCCAAAAATGAAAATTCTCTCATCATTTTCTCACCCTCATGCCATCCCAGATGTGTATGACTTTATTTCTTCTGCTGAACACAATTGAAGATTTTTAGAAGAATATGCGCACTATTTGTAGCATCATGTGCTACAAATAGTGCATTTTGCTAACTACAGTAGTGGTCTTACCAGTTCTTAAGCATAATATCAAATACATTTTTGATTACCAGTTGAAAATCCAGTCTTTTCCCAGGAATGAGATCACACTGAGCGGCAGCAAGATCGTTTTTGTCAGCGGCTGTACCCATAGCTAAATGCTGAAGGCTAGATAGGAAGTTTTACCTCCCCGCTAGTGCTACACCTGTAGTTTGACAGACCCTCCCATCTTCCCAGGTCTCTACGGAGGATCTGGTGAACTAATATGACAGACCTCTGTCATCACGTGTATAAGCCTTCTCCCCCCAGGACATGGAGGGGTTGGAGGAGAAAGACTGCCATTTCATCAATGGAGGTTGCCTTATCCCTAAATCAGCAATGGGTTTATCAAACTCTGCTTCTGAGCCGCCTCAAAAAACAAAAAATATTTCTTAACGAAGATAGTACCAAAATGCTGCGAGACAAAGAATACAACTTATACCGTCACTCTTCTTCTGGCATCAAGGGTTGAGGTCACTGACCTGTGGAGGAAAATCTGCACCATCACCTGGGGCTGGTTGGATCTGTTTTAGACTAATCTTACTTACTGTAATGAAGACTTACTTAAAGGGATAGTTCACCCAAAAAATGAAATGATTATACTTATCATTTACTCGCCCTCATGCTGTCTCAAACCCTTAAGACTTCCTTTCTTCTGCACAACACCAACAAATATGTTTTGAAGGATTTATGATGTTTTGTACAAGGTAGGTCAATGGGTTCCAAAACTTTCAAGCTCCAAAAAGGGCATAAAAGCAACATAAAAGCTATCCATACGACTCGAGTAGTTTAATCCATGTCTTCTGAAGCGATATGATCACTTTGGGTGAGAAACAAAATTCAAATTTTGCTAGCTGTTTCTCCAATTTTCCAAAATGTTTTACTTTTAAGCCAGTTGCATTGAAACTTATTAATTGTTTTTGTCCATCTGTTTTGTATAATGACCAGTTCTGTTATTGTAACGATCGGGAAGGCAGTCAAGGCAAGGATGTAGGCGAGGAGTAGGACCCAAGTGCAGCTTTAATGAAGATAGTGGTGATACAGGAACAAGACAGGAACTTAGAACAAAGACAGGCTATGGCTTGGACTCAAGAACATCAGGGTAACATAAGGCAGGGGTAAAGGTTACAACAATACAACACAATATAATACTTGACCCAGTACAAGGGAAACATGAGGACTAAAATACATGAACAGGGGAAACAACAGCCAATAGACAAACAGGACTTAATAAGGTGATTAAACTAAAGCCAATGACAAAACTAGAACTGATAAACAAGCAATCAAACAATGAACCAATGAAAAACAGACACATGAACAAGGAGGGGAAACAGGACATGACAAGACTGGTTAACAGGAACATAAGAATGGTTTCAAAATAAGAGTGCAATATGGAATTAAACAAGTGCCAAAAAACTTAGACAATATGGAGTGAAAAAGGTGCCAGAAACTTAAGAGTGAGGGTACAAAAACAAGAGACCACATGGAACATTACAGTTATTCTTATTCATTTTGCACTTGGTCCTACTGCTGTTGTAGGATTTTATTGGATACCTCCTTCCTTCCTTCCTACCTCCACCATGTGTTCAAATGATTTCTGAACATCTTTGGGCAACGGTTCGGGCGACCAATGACACCAGTGACTCATCCTCCATTATTGATTGTGTTTATCACTATTTGCTCTAAATGTGTTCACTAAAATCTATTTGACAGCTTTAAATTCCTCTAACATGCTGTTGTTGTTTATTTAATGAGGGAAAACTTTGTTGTGTGCCCACTGTCGGCCATTACTTCAAAAAGATGTTAAGTGTCTTTCTTTTCTTATAATGCAATTGGACTTACTATCTTAGACTTAACAAAGTCTTGAGATAATGGCTATGTTTATGCAACATAATTGGTCTGTCTTTGAGTGCACACACATACCACCCTGAAGAGCTGAATGAAAGGTGTTATGTAAGTGGCCACAGATGGGTGTCCCATTGATGTCCCTGCTGAAAAGACCACCATTGCTGGTCATCAGCTTAAGTTGTGTTTTGGGTGCTGGTCCCCCAGCATGGGATGCTGGTGACCCCACCATGCTTTTAAACTAGCTTAACCAGCTTCATCAGAAAGACCATGCTGGTCAACCAGCCTCACTAGGCTTTGCTGGTGAAAAGCATGACTGTGGTGGTACCTGCTAGACCAGCACCAAATCAGCACTAGCCAGCACAAACCAGCCTATAGACCTTCATGGGAATTGCATGCTGGCTTAGCTGGTCTTTTAAGTAGGGGCTTAACCTATCTCCCTCTGATAGTAAACTGACATACAGTGGCGGAGCTAGGGGGTGGCCGTGGCCACCATGGACCGAAGCCTGGCCACCCCACTTGCAATTTTTTGTATTGGGCATAATTTAGTATTTTTAGAGGCGGAACAGTCTCCGTACAAACACACAGAAGACTTAAGATGTGTGCAAACCAAGATCGCTGTACCTCTCTGTCCCGGGTGTCACTGTCTCCACTGCCCTCCATTTTTCTACCCCAACAACCATCAGGGACTAAAAAATTAAAACATGTTCATTTCAGTTCGTTCTGAGCAAAAACTGTATTTTTTTGTTTCCAGTTCAGAAGTTCTGCAACCTCCTTTCCAAAAGGTTACT
This sequence comes from Moxostoma hubbsi, assembly GCA_032164185.1. NCBI lineage: Eukaryota > Metazoa > Chordata > Actinopteri > Cypriniformes > Catostomidae > Moxostoma > Moxostoma hubbsi. The sequence continues at coordinate 45,735,409 of JAVLUX010000012.1, forward strand.
GGTTTGAACAAAATAAAAGAATGGTTAATAGCGTAATTTTTAAAATGGCAGTACTCTGTGCTAAGGGGTGGGTGATTTATCAGGTGCAGTGTTGCCAGATCTCTCAAGAGAAACAGGCAACCTGGTCTGGAAAAACAAGCTCAAAATAAGCCACTTGCCTCACCAAAATAAGTGAAAATAAGCAGTTACATTTTCCCTGTGTGGTGGATTTATCGGCATAGAAATCATAACAAGTGAATTAACAGATAAATATAATTTTATTTACAGATCTAAGTCAAAACCCAGCTGCAATAAATCTGTAGTAATGCATCATATCTAACAAGAATTCAGTGAAAATTAGACACAACTGAGAAATGTAATTTTTACCTCTAATAATGTTTTCCTTGTATCTGTATTAATCGTGCATGTATATGTAGTTCTACAGGTCTTTATTCAGAGAATGTGACATCCACAACATGCAAAGAAATGTGTGATGCAGCAGTTTCCTTCAGGATCAAAGCACATGTTTCATTTATTGTTTTGAGGCAACATAAAGTAGTGTAGTTCCAAAAATGTTCTGTGATAAACCCTTTGGCCTTTCAAAAAATACCAGAACAAAATGAACAGGTTATAACCAGCTACCAGCATTTAAAAATAACGCTTTCACTTCTGGAAAAACTGAAAATCACTTTGTTCTGTTTTTTGGTTACGTTCTGCTTAAAATGTAGTTTTTAGCCCCTGATGGAAATGCCTTAATATTGTGTTGGTTGTGTGCTGGTTGAAATGTGCTATGAACAAGAATGTATTTTTGTGACATTGTATTAGAGTGATATATCTAACATAGGTAAAATGGATAAAAAGCTAAAAAATCATTTCGCTCAATTAATGTGGTGATGGATTTTTAACACATGGAACAGCTCTGTAATTGCTAAGAACGCATGCAGGGATCTCAAGGGAATGCGCCTAGAGCTCATGCTTGGAAAAGAAAGGAATGGCACAACAGCGTGAAATTCGGTCTAGCATTCACACATTATCTGTTGCTAAGTCAGTGATTACAGAGCCCAGATGTGGCTTGGAAACCTTTCTGAGGAATTCACACGCTCTGGCAATTGAAATATTTCATGCTCTGTGCTTCTCTGAGAGGCCAGACACAATCATCCCAGATCAGGTGCTTTGAGATTTAAGCCTGTCTATCAAAAAAGACAAACTACACTGCCAACACCCAGGAGCTTTCTAAATTAATCTCATTTCTCTTTAATGCATTACAAAAGAGGAAACATAAAAACACCTTTTCGTTGTAATGTGCACTCTTCTCTTGAAGTCTACGTGAAAACGGCATTCACAACCGATTCAGAACTGATATACAGTGGATAAGTCTAAATAATTTAGGATAGTGGTTGAGTTTATCCATTGGTAATTAATAAGATCATGAAAAGTGGGTATACACCAAAGTGGAGCAATGTGCTTGGAAGTGAGGGGTCAAAAATAAGGATTGGTAATATAATTGGAAAAGTAGCAATTAGTAGAATGCAATGAGCAAATTTGATTTACCCATGCATGTGCAAAACTGGCCTCTGCATGAGTGAGTGTTTGTGTATGAAACTCCCACTGACACACATAAATATAATAAACAGGAGTGGCTTTTTGTCACATAATTTCCTTATTACTTCCTGAAACATACATACTGTATAACATAGACAATGACATATCGTAACTTACAGCAGACTATCCCGATTCAAACGAGCCCAAACACAACATAACATCATGAAATGTTCCTCAAAAAGTGTACAAGGTAAGACGACGCACTAAAGGATGCTCAACACACATTGTGTGTGTGTGTGTGTGTGTGTGTGTGTGTGTGTGCGAGGACTTTGCAATATGCTATGTGCTCATCTAAAGGATTGAGATGCTCCTGAAAACTTGTATTATTAAAACTTATATACAAAAATATTACTCTATTTTATAGTCTAATCCAATAATTTCCAATGGCCGGTCATTTTTGATCAGGAACACAAGAAGTGAAACAAAGAGAAATAAAACCAATAAAATGGTCAAATTTTTGTTGTGTTTTCAGATACCAATATGTGAACAAAGTCAAGGAATTTTCTTCCAATTGGATAAAGAATATATATATATATTTGTAAGAAAAAAGTTGTCTGGGTCAAAATGAACGTAACACAACACAAGGGTTAAACATCTCCTTTTGTGCTCCACATAAGAGAGAAAGTCATGCAAGTTTGAAACAACATGAGGGTGAGCAAATTATGACAGACCATTTTCATTTGGGTGAACTAAACCTTTAACTACTGCAACGAGGAAACCTTAAATCAGATACATGTTCACACTATTAGTGGTTCTAAATGTAAAATAAGAGGCCTAAGCCGTGTAACACCTTTTAGAGTACTTAGATCCATCAAATTATTGAAGATCTTTAAAATAGCAATCCCCTAAGAGAGTCTACACAGATCCAAACTCCACCAATCTTAAGCCTCCTCTTGTGTGAAATGGGCAGAAAACTCCTAAACCTTAATTTAGCTGAGTTTTTGTCAGTCTGAGCACAGCGTTGAGAAGGATTTAGGAGGCAGAGATATATTTGAGAGGAGTTGTAAGTTGTAAGAAAGTTTTTGAGGGAGCAGGTTGAAATCGTGTGTTTTTAAGGTGTGCTGAGGTACATCTGCACAGCCGGGGTGAAGATGAGGACGGTTCCAAGCACAGAAACAGTGAGAAAGACCCATAAGAAGATCCGGTCCAACACCTGAGCAACAAACTTCCAGTCCTGAACCACCTGAGAAAAAAACAGACCCAAATACACCTATTAAAGGCAGGAATCAAGCATATGGACATTGTCAATAAATTGCATTTTCACCTTAATAAAAGCAAGAAAATAAAAGAAATAATAACGATTACTTTTTTGAATTTACATTTATGCATTTGGCAGATGCATTTATCCAAAGCAACTTACAGTGCATTCAGTGTATACATTTGATCTGTTTAGGTGTTCCCTGGGAATCAATCCCATGATCTTGGCATGGCTAGCTACAGAAATCATGAGCTACAGGAGCGTTACAAACCTCAAGCTAGGAAATCCAGAACATTAGGGGGCGTTCACATGGGATACATTCTTGTGTCCATCTGCGTTATTTTTATACATAGACATGCTGGTCTATGTATACATGTACTAAATGGATGTTTTGACCTTTGGAACGCATCTTGCAGTTTTTCACCGTCTCCTGCCATGAGCATTACGTTTAAAGAAACAATGTCAAGTTTAAAGATTAACTTTTAGAACAGTTAACCCAAAAAAGGAAATTCTGTCATCATTTACAAACCCTTATCTTGTTCCAACTCCGTATGCCTTTTTTTCTTATGTAGAACAGAAGAGGAGAATATTAGGGACTGATAGCCTTAGTCACCACTCACTTTCATTGCATCTTCCATACAATGAAAGTGAATGGTGACTGAGACTGGACATTTTGCCCAACATCTCCTTTTGTGTTCCACTGAAGGAAAGCAATAAAAGTTTGTTTTTTCTTTGTATTTTGACCTCGCTGACAAAACAGCGTGACGTCAATTTCCGTGAAGCGCTTCTATGGGTGCAGCGCCAATAGAAGTGCCTCTGGTAAGAAACCTCTTTAAGTTTTTTGATTGAAACCCATTTGGTTGTGAAAAGTAGCGTCTTTATTTTCGTTTGATATGCCTCTTTAAATTATCCACTCATTTTTCGCATGTCAATGCGCTGATAAATGTTGCACATGTGCTAAAAATAGGACCTTATTCCTTAAAAAGTTGATTTTTTTAAATGTACTTTTTTTTAAAATAATTTTCAACATTGACACATCTGTATTAAATTTTTCTTCATTTTAATATAATTGATTATTTATTAGGTGCTACTAGTAACAAATCAAAAATGGAAACTGAAAATGCACACAGCGGTCATGCAGGGGTCCCAGGGGGTTAAACAACATGAGGGTGAATAAATAACGACAGCATTTCGAATTTTGGGTGAACTATCCCTTTAAGACACCTGTGTTCTGTTTAATTCCATGCCACTGTGTTGTGTCTAACAATTTTTTCACAAGCATGCTTCCTGTGTGAACGCCCCCTATCTCAGCCAGTTAATGCTGCAGAAACATGAATGTCTAAACACCTCTCTGATGAAGTGTTCCTTCTTGATGTGTCTGGAAATGTAGTGGACTGAATGTGTAGCTTTCTCCAACAGGGCAATCCAGGCCTGGCTCTCATCTTCCTTTACTCCCCCTCTTCCACCTCCAGCACCCTTCTGTTGCCCTCTTTTCGTCCCTCGTTTTAGCTCTGGGCTTCGTAGCTCGATGTCAGGGTATTGATAACGATCTGTGTGCCCTCTCATACAGAGCAGTCTGGGTAACCTCTGGAGAAAAAGGCTCTTAACCCATGGTGCCATGGGGTGGTATGTGGCAGAGGAACGGTGATGGACGTTGATGACAAAAACAGTAACAATGATTGAGAACGTGACAAATATCATGATGAAAAGGAGGTACTCTCCTATCAGAGGGATGACCTTAGAAGAAGATGGGATTATATCTTCAATAACAAGAAGAAACACAGTAAGAGACACAAGGACGGAGGTGGAAAGCGAAAGCTTTTCTCCTTCATCCGAAGGAAGGTAGAAGACAAGCACGGTGAGAAACGATAGGCCGAGACATGGAATGATGAGAAAGAGTGTGTAAAAGAGAGGGAGACGTTTCAGTATGAATGAGTATGTAACATAAGGATAGGAGTAGATGCCATCATGGCGACTGCCTCTCTGGCCGGTTGCGTTTAGTATTTCCCATTCGCCATTGTCAAAGAAGTCTTTACGGTCTACGTATTGGTCTAGAAGTGTCAGATCCACCATAGTGCCATCGTATGTCCAGGATCCAAACTTCATTGAGCAGTTCTGCCTGTCAAAAGGGAAAAAGGTGACATCCATGGTACAGGCGGATTTATAGCTGGCTGGAGGAGTCCACATGATGGTACCGTTAAACCTCACAATGGCTTTGGTCATTAGAGAACCTTCAAATCGGCCATCAGCACTAAGAAAGAGAGTGTAAGAGAGAGACAGTATTAGCAAATAGATCTTTATGTTTATTTCAGAAAATGTGAGTGGTGCTTGCCCATGTAAAATGATGTTCTGGGTTGATGCCAAGGCATTATAATGCAGCTGCTATGGTGTTCTGAGTGGTTGCTAGGGTGATGCTAAAGGGTTGCTAGGGTGCTCAGGGTGGGTTAAAAAGCTCCACTAAATAAATTTGGCAGATCTGATGTCTGATTGAGCCAGTTAGAAGTCAACTGATTCATACATTTGTAAATAAGCATTGCATGTACTAAATATTTCCTTGGTTATGTCTGAAGCTTCAACTGATTTTTGTTGTGGATCAATAGATGTGACGTCACGGTGCCTTGGAACCAATTTCTTCAGGAAGTACCTTAAATCAAAAACGCAGACGCCTTTGATTTCGGACACATGCTGCATGTGAGATGCACTCTGTGTAGGTGATAAATGGACTTACTTCTCATATAGGACTATGTCAGGTAGCCAGATAGTTTCTGAGGGCACTCTGATAGATGTAATTCCTCCATAATCTTCCGGGTTCCACCGAAGTTTATAGTCTGTCCACTCCTACAGGAAAACGATCAATAAACCACCAATCAAGAAGTCTTAGCTATTTTTGGGCGTACTTCAACATTGAAGCAAAAAGACTTTGGGTTACCTGCCACAACCAGATATTAGTGGTCATTAGCTGATTCTTTTCATCCTGAAGAGAGAAATGGAGAAAATGCACAAAAATGAAAAAAGATAAATATCTGTAGCTGCTAAAAATGTTGATTCCACTACTTGCATTTGAATATATCACGAATAAGCTTGCACCATAATATTTAAAATGAAAGTAAATTTGTATGAAGACTATGCAACATTACTCTCAAATTTTGGAATTTTATTATAATTTCTGTCTTTGTTGTCTCTCACTTCCTACTTCTGTCATGCGGGTCATTGACATAATTGTCTTGTTTATATATGTAGCTCAAATTATGGTATCTTCTGTACCTTGTTTCAAAGAAATGGAAATTCAGACCTGGAATAGGATCTGATATACAGTACTGAGACATATCTGTAAATCAATATGGTGTGAACACTGTGGGATCAATTGCTCCCACATTGTTCAGTGTTTCACGGCCAGACAATTGACAAAATAAAGAAATGAATACATTTTTAAAAAGGAGCGCGCTGAATAGCATGTAATGCTGATTATGGAATATGACCATAAGGTGGCTCTGTAGGACTACAACAGTTAGAGTTCACAGCCTTCCTTGTGTGTGTGAATGGTCTTGTGTGAAACAAACAAACAAATAAAACTGGTAATTTCTCAACTGGTAAGTCTGGACCCAGATATGGGTTATTGGTCTGTTCTAATAGGGCTGTGGACAAACAATGCTGAAAATAATAAAATGCAATTACATCATAATGCACAGTTGGCACAGTTATTTTTTAAAGTGAGAAGAAAATGCTTCCCATCTTATGTGCTTGGTATCAAAGATTGTGTTTTTACACTATTCTGATGCAAACTCGCCTATCGCAACAATATATAGCCATTTCTAATTCGGTATTTAGCCCAGTGTTTGTTCCATGTCTTTGACTCATAAGCCACACCTCTGCTGTTATGCATTTTCAAAATTGACCATTTACCTTCTCAACATATGAAGGCATTAAATGGCAATATTGAACTATGCATGGTAATTTGAATAAATATCATAATTAGATTTTAAGGAAATAAACCTTTTTGGTACTGTGCTTGGACACAAGTTGATGTAAAATCTGGTCAAATCTGATGTAAATCTGGAAACAAAACTAGTAATCACTGTCTTAAAGGAATAGTTCAACCAAAAATGTAAATTCCATCATCATTTACTCACTACTCACATCATTATCCACACATGTTGTTTAAAACTGGTATGATTTTGTATCTTCCATTTAACACAGAAGGAATATTTTAGCAGAATGTACAGGCTGTTCTTGTCCAAACAATGAACATTTGAAACAACATAAGGGGGAGCAGATTATGAGAGCTCTTCCTTTAAAGGGGTCATATCATTTACATTTATTCACTTTTTCATGGCATCTTGAAAAACAGATTAGATCTTGATCTTTTGAAGTAAGAGTTACTGATTGTATAAGAGTTGATAAGAAAAGATACTTTAACTGTAATAGCGCAGAATCATCTCCCCCATCCAAAAAGACCATCTAAAGAAGTCAAGCTGCAAAAAACAAACAAACAACCAAAAAAAAAAAAAAAAACTGGAAACATTAACCCCATATGACCATACATGAAAAATGGTGATTCGGTGGACTAAAATTGTATGATATGGCCCCTTTAAAAATGGTGACAAGAATGAAAGACAGCGACTTTGGCTCTTTAATGTATTATCCAAGAGCAGTAAACATTTATTTTAAAAACAAAGAGTGTATGATTGCTGTATGAGTGTGATTGCTTAGTCTGATTGCTGAATGACACTACTTGAAGTAAGATACAATCATCTCAGTTACTGTCGTACCCTCCGTTCCCTGATGGAGGGAACGAGACGTTGTGTCCCTAGTGACAGAAGGGGAACTCATGTCATTGTATTTACAAACACAGTTACTTTGCAATAATGTGCTTAAAACAATGGAGTGCTAAGAATGTTGGTGTCCGTGAAGTGTGCAAAGGAAATGAATATTTAACAGGAAAGAGATTAAACATTTACACATCTTGTAGAGTATCAACCTTTCACTGTTGAATAGAGACAGTTTTACTGCAGACTCAGCCAGAAGTAACAGGGGGTGACGTCATATGCAAATATGTTCAGACAGTAAGTCAAGGCAAGGTTCTTTAAAAAGCACATTTCATACACAATGACAGTTCAAAGTGCTTTACACAAAAAGGATAAAGAAAATACAAGATCTAGCCTCTTCAGGAGGCTGCGCGTGGCATAATGGTTAAACACTGTCTCACCTTGTTTTGACCGAACCCTCTTTATTTCTAACTGACTTGATCCTAATGATCTGAGAGGTCTGTTAGGTTTATATTCAACCAGCATATCTGCAATGTATTTAGATCCTAGGCCATTGAGTGAATTATAAACAAGTAATAGTAACTTAAAGGGGTCATGTCATGAGGAATAACATTTCCCTTGATATTATGACATATAAGAGGTCTTATAAAAAGAGGTCTCTACTATAAAAACCTACTGTACATTTCAGAACTCGTTACTTAATCCCCTTAAATCCCCAATGCAATAAAAGCATTTATTGAAACCAAGCTGCCAAAACACCTCGTTCTCTGCTTCCACAACTTCCCTATGTCACTAGGGGTACATTAATTCATGGCCACCTCTACAGCATCAACATCAACACCTACTTTACATCATTGCACACTTGGCCCCACCCACAGAGAGAGAGAGAGAGCGAGCAAGGCAAACAGTGTGCCCTAGTGTGGACTTACTATTCCTAAACACCATATGGGACCCATCTGGAATAGTTTGAATTATTTTTGTATATAAACATGGAAAACACAGACATCTTTGACTGTTGTCATGTCTCTGGCGCCGCTTTCAAAAGACGTGTCAAATGACAACTCAGTTTTAAGCCATTTGATTACATTCAGCTGCTATCACTTGTTTTTGTGTGCACAAACTGCCCAACATACTGTTCTTTCGCCCATCTTCGCAATTTTTAATGGTTGGTGTACACACACTAAATGGACATCTTTAACCATTTTGATGCGTTTCTGGCAATATGCACCTCAGTAAAGGATTATACTGGAAACTGGACATTTGCATCTTCTTTGTGCTTTGGACTATGTATGTGCATCATGTGAATGTGTCTTCAGCGTATTTTAGCGTGGATTGCTCATGAACCAGTAATAAAACGAGTCAAGGTTTGCAAAGGTTTGACTTCGGCGGAACACAAAAGTAGACATTCTGGGAGCGCCAAAAGCGAGTAAAATTGTGTCCTATTCAGTTGTGGTTTTAAGGTGAATTTAGATACATGTTTTTAAAACAAAACAGAGACCACAAGTTTTGTGAGAGAACAAAATAATTTTTGAGAGAACGCAACATTTTTGTGAGAGCAGGCAAAAATTCTTTGGGGAACACAAAATATTTGCGAGAGAGCACAAAAGCATTTGCTTATTTATTTTTTTCTGACCCAAAGAATTATTTCCCCACCACCTTGGACCTTTAAGGACTCCGTAGTTTCTCATCCACACCTATCATATAGTGTCTAAAAACATGGATTAAACCACTGGAGCCATATGGATTACTTTTATGCACCCATTTACTTGCATTGTGAGGACCAACAGAGCACAAATATTCTTCTCAAAAACCTTAATTTGTGTTCTACAGAAGATAGAAAGTTACACGCATCTGGGATGGCATGAGGGAGAGTAAATCATGAGAGAATTTTCATTTTTGGGTGAACTATCCCTTTAAGATACAAAGTTATCTTTTATAGGGAGATTTCTTGAACTGCAAAGACCAGAACATGTTAAGTAGCACTTAATTCCACTGTATTTCAATTTGTTCCTGTGTACAAAAAAGTTTTTCTGTGTGTGTGTTTGTGTGTCGCTCTGTATGAAAAATATGGTTAAATGACAAATAGCACAACAGATATGACATAACTACACCTCAAAACTGGTTTATTTGCATGCTCGTACATGCAACCCCCTGCAACAGTGCAGCCTGGTTAAACTGAACTGTGGGTGATTAGTAAATAAAAACAGGTTTTTGAGTTAAACAATCACACACAAAAGTAGCACAACTGTTTAGTGATTTCACCAACCAATTAATACAGAAACAGTACAAGAAAATACCGTTAAATTATTTTTCCTTTGGAAATCTTTTTTTCCATTTTGGCTTGTGACTGTGCCCAGTGGGCTTGTACTGTATTTGGTAAAGATGTTTTTCTCTCTCTCTATGTCTATTTCTGGAAAACTTTTTTTTTTTTTTTTTTTTTTTTCATTTCTGATTGTGCAGTGGAGCAGTGAAGCCCATCTTAAGAGCCTCCGCAGTGCTTTAAATACCCTGTGTGTGTACACTTATGCATGTACACACATATTTTAGGAATCCGTTAAAATCTGCAAATTTTGTCACACTTGCTGATTTATTGCTTTAGTAAAATGCACTGTTATGGTGTCAGTTAAATTTCGAAATAAACGGTAGACAAAAGACTGGTTACAAAACTAAGCTATACCTCAGTAACCATAAGGTTTTGAGTCAAAAGTCTAATAACACAAATACTTTTTCTCAAGAAATGTAAGCGCAGTGCAGTTCTAGCAGCTATACATCATCGCACCATTAGCTGGGTAATTCCTAGCCAATCACATGTAAACCATTGCTTTATAAGTCTGCTCACTATCTATCACATTGCTGTTTTAGTGTACTAACGCGGCAACCTCCACCACCCCACCACCACAAGTTGAGTGCCGTCCTGCACGGGGGTAGGCTTCTCGCCCCTGCCTCCTATCTCCCACAGTATATGACGGTTCCGAGTACAACTTCTTCGGACCGCCAGACAGGGCTTATGCCAAAGAAAGACATTCAAATTCATCAAATAAATGTCATCTTAAATTTCACTCAACTCTGCAAGTATTCCTGATAGAACTGGTTTTGTTTGTTGCTTTCAAACACCTAGTTCAAAACTGTCTTGACTTATTAATTTTTTATTAAAAACAAATCTATGCTCCAAAAAAATTCAAATAAAATATTTTTGTAATAGCTGAAGGGTAAAGAAATGTATAAAATACATGCTATTTGGAGTCTTCTGTGTTTTGCAGTATTAACATCTAATAAAAATGAATATATGATATAATTAAATAACATTCAACTATTAAAAATTCCCAAAAGTACATATCTTTATTATTATTATATATTATTATAATTATTATTATCAGGTTGAGTTATGCTTCATGCCACCCTTAAATGAGTCTGTGCCCACCATGGGCCACCCCAGTCAAAACTGACTGGACACGCCATTGCAAGAACTCTATTGGCCAAAAATATGGTGAAATCCAACTTCGTGATGATGAAAAGTGCACGTGCCTGTCACATCTAGCGACATTAGTTACATTCACCCTTCCCTCTCGGGCCACAAGGGGGCCCCCTTATAACTGTCAACCAAGTCAAAACAGGTGTCGGAGTCTAACTTGAAGCTTTTAGTATCAACCTTGCTTTGTGGAGCCCCCTGGTGGCTCGGGGGCCCTAAGCAGCAGCTTATAATGCTTACAGATAGAAACTAACCTGTCAAAACTTTCTGGAATTCCAGGCTCTCAGTATTAGATCGTGATATCCAAATTTCGTAATCTAAAAAAAACTTTAAAAACTGCTAAACTACTTGTACGGACCGTTGTCCCAGGCAACCAATTTCCAACAAAGCTGTGGTAATTTCTCTCAATTCACCTCCTCTATCTTTTCAAGTAATACAGTAAAATAATTTCCACCCAAATCATTATTTCATGCCCATTTATTTTGTAAGTAAGCTCATAATTAGTGAGATAATGAACAATGACACCAAACCCCTTCAGGGTGGGGGTTTATTTTGTGATAATGACTGACTGACTGCAGTTTACATTATACTTAACTTACTATATTTCTGTAGTTCCTAAAATATGTAATTACAATTTCCAAACTACAACCAACTGCATTAAATGTTTTATATTATTACTATATCCTGTGTTATTAATGTGATGTACTGTTTAATAATGACTGTAATTTCTTGATAATTTACAACAGAATAACTGACTTTTTGATGGTCCAATTGGCGGCAGGATTTGGCACAACACCACACTGTAACTTGTTATGTCTGCATGCACACCACAGCTCAACACGCATGTGTGCTAGCTGTAGGCGTGTTGTGTATTGAAGTATATGTAACACTAGATGACGCTGTGTACTGTGTATATATAGAGCATACGGAGGAAGTTAGTTACGAAGAGTTGGGAGATGTACAATAAAGAGCTTGTAGGTAATACGAGAATCCTGAAGTTATTCTGGTAAAAACACCACGAGGCGTCATCTTTGAACAACCAGCAATAAGTAATTCAAGACAAAATTTGATTATAGCATCATTTTAGGCTTGTCAATTAAGCTTTGCAGTTCAGATGTGCTTAACACCCCAAGCTAATAATGGGATACCTTTATTCCAGACTGTCTCCTTCATTCAAAATGTTAACTGTTATATTTATATATATATATATATATATATATATATAGTTTCTGTAGAAACAAACAATAATCTTTACATTGATAAAGCAGTTTTGTAGTGAAACATGATTAAAATGCATCGTGTACTTCTAAAAAGCACACACTCAAATGAACTCAACCATATGCAATCAGGTTCCTCCTGAATGCTCAGCAATGGCAAGATCAATACCATAAGTCACAAGAGAAGAAAAGAACAGAGAGAGAGAGAAAGAGAGAATGAATTAGAGAGAGAGAGAGAGAGAGAGAGAGAGAGAGAGAGAGTATAGAAAGGGCAAAGTTTGATTCAGCACGTTGTCAAGATGATGTGTTGGGTAAATACTGTAGTCCATGAACTAGGATCTGATCATAAATGTCATTCTCATCTTCTATCTAAACTAATCAGCTCTATTCTATAATGAGAGCGAGTACAGGCTAGTCCTTCATGTCTGTGCTTGACTGCATGTGTCTCTGGATGAAGGCAGTTGTACAAATATATGCAATTGTATGTAGCATGTCACACAGAGTGCATAATATGTTTGCGTGTGAGTTTGTGATATCTGCATACATGATTACTCATCTGTTGAGAATGTACACATGCACCTGTGCATCTATGAATGACAGATGTTAGGGGCCGTTTACAGAGAATGCATATGCATTAAAAAAAATCTAGATGCAATGCAATGAATGGAGCTGAATGCTGGTGTCTGGAGATGTGTTTATAAAAGTTGACATTTTTAAAAGCACTGCGCTCACAGTGCTGGAAGCCCTGGAAAAGCAGTGCAACACAGATGCAAAAACGCATAATGCGTGAACGGTCCCCTACAGTCCCCATGTGTGTTTCTCACCACATCCACCAGCTGTGAAATCTTCAGTCCGAAGCGAACAGTGATGGTGTCATTGGCATGGAGAACAGGCCTCACCCACTTCTGATATCCCCTAAAAAGATTCCTCAACAAAGTGTCCTCCATCTCAGCCAATGAGAGAAACTCCTCAGGAGCTAGAGGGAGAGAGAAACAAAGAGAGTGGATCAGCAGAACTGTATTAAGAACTAAAATTACAAGTAACAATCTCAGGTGGCACTTGGTGATCAGGTATGATTAGAAACATTTGGGGAGGAGATGGACCACTCGAATAAATATGAATGAGAGAATTCATAAAGCTAAATATGGCAGCTGTAGTCCCAGTTAAAAGAGTCATCACATGCTCAATATATAGGAATAGAAGTCTCACCTTACAGTTAAAAGAGCCATTTGCCTATTTGTTTAATCTAGAACATGCATGCACATCAGCTGGACCAGCCTGAAAAATACAACTTTTTGCCTGATTTGAGCTAAAAGAGCACTTTATGAACTTTACTTTATGAAACCACTTTGGCCAAATTTCATTCATGATTTGACACTCATTGTTGAACCTTACAACGTGGCGATGTTGAATACTTGATTCTGATTGGCTGACATATATTAATTTCACAGAGACATTCAGGTTACCACAGCAAAATAACCAAATGAAAACAAAGACAGTGGCTAAACAATCTGGATACGAATCAGGGCTGGTACTAGAATGCAGTCTTTGGTGGGGCACTTGTATGTTTAGGGGGGGCAACTTTTTGTTTCACCATCAGTCAATGTGGCATTTATCGTTTCAGTGTCAGTCACAGATGAGGAATCAGAAGTACACACACCAGTGATAAGGATGATATCTCGCTCGCTCGCTCACACACATACATACGCACCCACATAGACACGTGTGGGCAAGACACATATCCATAATGTCAATGCATCCCAGCGAATTAATCAATACATCAGTTTTGCAACTGAAAAGCTACATACAAGAATAGCAATGCTACCATCCTCCTACTGAGAAGTGAAATGTCTTGAAATAAAAAACTTTAAAAATGTTTTCAGGTGAGGTAACTGTGGTATAAGTGTAATAATTGACGATTGCCCATGGTATTATTGATCAATTATTCACATCCGTGGTGCAATGGCTACTCTCAGGGTGTACAATATTTTTCAATAATTCATTGGGCCATTTTCAGTTATTCCTTATGTAATCTTTACCAATAGTTTTGGAGATTTTGTTCTTTCCCCTCTCAAGTAGATATAGCTAGGAAATAGCTGCCTCTGGGCATTACTGTACCAATATGGCTGCAGAATAAAGGGACATTTGAAGGGACTTGGTTGATAAAGTATCATTTAAACCTACAATGCTGATTTCTAAAAACCACCATAGTGACATATGTTGTAAATGGTATGAACATATCTGGCTGGTAAAGTAGGAAGAATGTCTACATTTGATTGGCCACCTTGAGAAAACAAAATTAAATTCAGATACACTCTCTCAGGACTATTTGCTTTATAAACATAGAGTCATGGAGTGACAGCTGGCCCACGCTCCTCTGAGTTCCCTACAGTGACTCAAACATCACCATGGTGTGATGACCTCAGACAAGAGCACTACAGATATCGTCTGGAGAACAAGACAAGCACAAGAACTGCACACACATAATTAGTGCTTACACGCACACACACAAAAATGTTTATGGACACAGTTATTTGATTATTCTGCTAATTCTTTGAAAAACTCTCTACTTGCAAAAGAATATATGTCTATACATGTTACTCATGTACTTCCTGTTTACTAATAATTATTATTATTTTTTTTTGCACTGGACCAAGTGTGTGTGTGTGTGTGTGTGTGTGTGTGTGTGTGTGTGTGTGTGTGTATATAATAACAGATGAAAATTGCATTAACAGTAGAAAAGGGCCCATCAAAATTATTCATAATATCCCGTGTTATTGGAATATGGAATTACAATTGGTTACTCCATAATAACATGACTTGAATGAAGGTTTACATGACATTAAACGTCTCCGTATGAATATTGTTATGTACTGGGTACGTCCAGAACACTCCATGCATGCACTGCCTCAGAGCTCATGTAATTCCATTTAAGGTAAATACAGACTCTTATTGCATACATTGATTTTTCCATAGTTTCCATAGCTGCGCATTATGCCTATGAACACCCCTTCAAGCCCCAGAGAGCATAATTAACTTTTGTGGTCAATCCTTGCCTCTATCCATTCCACCCTCTCTCTCCTCTCTTCATTTCTCCTCCTTTCTTGCTTTTCTAATATATCTTCCTCACTATTCCTTTCTCTTTCTAATCATCTACCCTTCCTTTTTCAGTAGTGTAAGGCCCCTTATTTTCCACAATAGATCAGTTAATAAAAGAAGGGTCAAGCAGAAATAAATATTGGAAAATCAGCCCCTCTCTCTATCCAGCAGGATTTGCATATATTTCGAAGAGAAGAGAGAGAGAAAAAAAAACAGAGAAAAAAAACATATTTTAAGGGTGTATTTAATCCCATTATATATTAACCTCACCATGACTAGCATTGCATTCTGGACTCTACCACATTATTAACATTTTAAATGAATGTTATACCAATTGTTGCTAAAAGACCAGCATTCTATCCTTCCTCATTCCTGTCAGTCATGCCCAGGCAAATGAATTATCTGTCTGTCTGGAAACCCGTTTTTTCTAATCAGCATGGCTGTGGGTCTTGCAACAGCATGTTTATAAAATGATATCATAAATAAAGACTGTGCAGGCCATGTCTCCTGGGTTTATGATTCAATCAAAGGGAGAGAACCGAGATGTGTAAATCAAAAGACAAGAGGAGAGGATGGATGGGGAGTACCAGATAAAAAGAGTGTATATGTATAGTATTTGTGTGTGCATTAATGTGTATAAAGTGGCATCTGTTATTTTCGACAACCTAAATATTTTAAACTAGTGCTTAAGGTAAAACAAGATTAAAGTATGACGCTTTATAATTATTAATTGAAAGGATTGAAAGCTTGCTTGTAAGTTTGTTGGTTCCTCTGTGTTAATGAGTCACTCCTCTATTCTAAAGAAGTATGATTACTGTCAATTGCATCAGGATGATCAAAGCCACTGTAGTGCACTCAAGCATGCTGCAAAGGACATCCTTACAAAGGTCTACACAAACATGCCACACTCAGTAACACATACCCTCAATAACCTTCTCAATCAAAGGACATTTTTAATATTAATAAATGAATCAGTCGCTGCAGTGAAGTATAAAAATAGTATAGTAAAAAAGCATACATTTTATTTCCTTCAGTTACAATCATTTCAGATAAAAGATCGTGAAAGATGTAGAGTGATTTGCATGTTACGGTGGACAAAGTTCACAGAGATGCATATGACCTCATTAGTCATTGGCCACAAATGGAACAGACGACCTCTTTTCCTCCCCTACAGCAAAGCCATCTGGTCAAAGCAAGCTTTAAAGGGGAAAAAGGTAGTTTTTGGTAAAAAAAATTTGGACCGAAAACTCTCCTATTTTCTAATGGGAAGGTAAAGAATATGTTATTTGAAAAAACACATTGTTTTTGGTACTAGAAAAAAATGTACCTGTCAAACCATCAAGACAAAAAAAATTTTGATGTAATTGTTAAAAAATGGATCCTTCCATTGTCTTAACGGGTCAATTTTGACCCATATGGGAAGAACCAGTTGTGAACTTTCACCATTCGACTTATTGGATGTTATGCATCTTTCAATCAAATTTGATCTAAAATTCTTAAAATATTCTCAGATTTGGCCCCTAGCTCCATAGTGCTCTCTAGCTTCCCCACCTGCTCCACTGGGTACTGCATCTTTTTCCTACAAATTGCATTATTTCCTTTTTCTTAAATTGTGCACATATACACACACACACCCAAACAGATTTTTGGTTTGTTTGTTTGTTACAGTTTTAAACAGGTAAAATGTATTAAATATGTTTACTAACATGATATTATATGAAAGGGCACAATGGGGCAAAAGGTCCCCCAATTGTAAAAGACCATTGGATGTTATTCTTTTCGAAAACATAAGATTACATAGGAAACATAAGCACCTTCCAAAAGCCCTGTAACACTGCAACAAATTGTTTGACATTAGTGGGAATGATTGGATTTGTTGCAATGGACGTAAACCCATTTGGACTTCTTGAACAGGAAATATAGATTAATTTGTGAAATAGGCATGCAGTAAAATTGCAAACTCTAAAATATACACCATTGATTTTCTACAAGCAGAATAAATATATATATATATTTTTATTTGGTTATATATATATAGTGATATAGATCATATAAAATGCCCAAAGTGATTAAAATAAATCTAAATTGGGACCTCCTTCGCCAATGTTTTCAAAGTTACATTTTTATTTTTTTATAACAATTAAATTGTTTTTAATTCTTTGAAATGTAGAACCATACTATACATTTTGGGGCCACAACTAAATAGATTTTCGTTAAGGGGTGAGTGAGGAGCCTTGTGTCAAAAATGACATGAAGGACAAACGAAGGGTGCAGGCTGGCAGTTTCTTGAGAGTCAATAAGAGGGTTAAAATGGTGGGTGTGCAAATTTAGCAGGCTACTCAGGAGATTAATTCATATACTTTTACACTATTGAGGAAATGTGTGTGCAATCTTGTAAATTAGGCCTATGTTGCAGATATAAACATCAACAATCAGTATGTTAAACCTCCTTTATTCCAGAGCTACAATTATGCACATCAACACATACAGTGTAGAAAGACACTGTTTGACAGCATTTGTCTAATAAACAAAAGCTTGTCTCTTTTCCAAATAAGAGAGAGAGAGAGAGAGAGAGAGAGAGAGAGAGAGAGAGAGAGAGAGAGAGAGGAGAAGAGAAGATAAATAAATATCCCATCAAGCAGCTCCATTTTCAGATAACAAAAATGGCTCCAAATGACTCTCATGGCCTTGACATTGATAAGAACCCCATCTCTTCACTTTTACACTCTGTCAAGCCCAGACAAAACACACATTTTCTTGCACAAGTGCTTCACTTGGACATTATTAACAAACAACAATCCGTCCTGGGTGTTTACATTTTTTTACCCTTACAGAAGGGTTGCAGTGTGTGATTCCATCATGCATGTGAACATATGAATTGAACAATCCTCAATATGTAATGAACATTCCTCAAAGAACAGGTCCCATCCAGAAACCCTGTTGAGGGCGCTAAAAGTCAAGCAATGAGCATAAATTAAACATGAGACCAATTTCTTTTGTATATTCGTTTCAGGGTTGAATGCACACTGTAAAACGGCAGAAGATGTCTGACCTGGCTTTATTCTGACCATTTATTAACGTATCTAAATCAACGTTTTAAGCCTCATATGGAGCCAAAAACACTTGCGCAGAATTGACTGCGTGGTTGATGATGAAATAAGTCAAACGGAGCAATCACATATGCAACAGCTCGTGCAAAGATGCAGAAAAACTCTTCAAAATCGCTCTAATTACTTACCCTCTATCGTTGCATTGGTTACGGCCATTACAAGCAAAAGACCGGAGATTTGCAACTTCATTCTGTCTTTCCCGGCTCCACTTCCTTCGTGCAATGGAATTATTTCATGATGTTTGCATAGCGAGTCCGTGTCATTGATAAAAGGGCCGAATAAAAATCCTGTTAATAGGCTACGGCTGGACACGGAACGGTTTGCAAAAAAAGAAAAAAGAAAGAAATGAAAAAATAAAATAAATGTCGAACAGATGTACTGCAACCTGCTGTGGGATAAAGCTATAAATTAATAATAATCGGAACGGAATTTTTACCCTGCTCCATCCGAGGCGAACACAAGTGCAAGATGCTCTTGACTCCCCCTCTTCACACCCCCTCAGCGTTTACGTGATTGTCGGGAGAGATGCCATTCATTCGCCATTCATTGCAACGAAGAACGGTGAAAAAGACCGCTCAGGGGCGTTAGGGGAGGGAATAAACAACGCACGAGCGTTTCCGTAACGATTCCAATGTGAATTGTAAGAACACCCTGTAATACTACTGGATTTGTTTACGGAAATGAGCAATAATGACTGTGGCTATCACTACCAACTAGCTTGATTAATTGTCTGAATACTCCACAACATTAGGCACACATTAACCCTCCAATAAATCGTATTTTTTTTTCTGATTTGGACAACTTTTGCTCTCAACCCCATCACGGACATAACGGAAGTGCTTTGAAAATGATTCTACACAACAGTCTACAGGTTATCAAATAAACATCTGCGCATATGTCGCTCAAACAAAGTTTACCTCAGATTATGCTAGAAAACGTCTCGGTTACTGATGTAACCTCCGTTCTCTGATGGAGGGAACGAGACGTTGTGTCGATGAGTCAACACTAGGGGTCGCTCCTGCGGATCCCAGTCATCTCTGATCTTGAGAAAAGGCCAATGGAAATTGGCGTGTGGAATTTGCCACTCCCCCAGACATACGGGTATAAAAGGAGTGACACTGCAAACACACATCAGGTATCGCACTGAGGTGCCGAGCCAAAGACCCGGCCATTTCCGTGGTTGGTTCAGTGTTGTGGCAGGAGGAACACAACGTCTCGTTCCCTCCATCAGGGAACGGAGGTTACATCAGTAACCGAGACTTTGTGTCGATGAGTAGACACTAGGGGTCCCGATAGAAAACGACACAAGAGCTGAACCGAGTTACGCAGACTGGCGGTGTGAGACGGGCAGACCTTTGTGTGCCTCGTAGTCAGCGCAGCAAGCCGTCGCATAACTACCCCAACACACTGGCAAGCATGAAGCGGTCCCCTGCACCTAGGGTAACAGCTAAATGCTCAGAAGTATAAGGACTGGCTGGCCCAGCCGTGGCCTTCTCTCTATTGTTCTCCCCAAAAAAGGAATGAAATCGTTCAGCTGGAGGCCAAATATATGGTCCAAGCTGGGGGGGTGTCCCTCCAAAGAGGAGGACACCGCGGAGACCACACCCAGCTGGATTTTATGTGGAATACAACACACGGTCTTGACTGGTCAGGAGCGGAAGCACATCGTGCATAGCGGTAGATCCTACCCAAGGGGGGAGGAGTTACTACAAACACGGCGACCAAGGACAGAGGGGCCTCTGCCTCTGCCCTGTTTACCAGCAGGGAAACCATTTCGTGGAATATACATCACACGGGGTTGCCCAGTGGGACAACCAGCACATGTGGAGCACTTACCTCAGTATGGGGGCCTGATGACGCCAGTACTGGGGCGGCAGTGAGAGAGGAAGAATGTCCAGGGTTCACACTTCACCAGGGTGAACGCAACTGGGGAAAGAGCGCACGTCTTCGCCTCAAGGGAGGGGAAAGGCGCTATGCACAAGAGGTACACCCGGCCTGCTGACACCTGTTTACCTGTTTGAACTTACCTGTTTGTGTCACCTGATAACACACGGGATGAAACTGGCTCAACCCTGAGGTTATAGAACCTAGAAAAGATGTTAGGCGTTGCCCAGCCCGCCGCGGGTGCCGCTCTACATATGTCTGCTAGAGAGGCGCCGTGGGACAATGCCCAAGAAGCTGCAACACCCCTGGTAGAAAGGGCTCGTAGGCCAGCAGGGGGCGGCACATGCTGGGCGTGGTATGCCATAGTGATGGCATCGACAACCCAGTGGGCGATCCTCTGTTTGGAGACAGCGCTTCCTTCCGCTGTCCACCGAAGCAGACAAAGAGCTGCTCGGAGCTTCTAAAGCTCTGCGTGCGATCCAAGTAGATGCGAAGGGCGCGCACCGGACACAGCAACGCCAAGGCTGGGTCTGCCTCCTCCTGGGGCAGTGCTTGCAGGTTTACCACCTGATCCCTTAAAGGGGTCATGAGAACCTTGGGCACGTAGCCCAGTCGGGGTCTCAGGATAATGTGAGAGTAAGCCGGACCGAAATCTAGGCACAGTTCGCTGACAGAGAACAACTGCAGGTCCCTTACCCTCTTGATGGAGGTGAGTGCCGTAAGGAAGGCGGTCTTCAGAGAGAGCCCCTTTAGCTCTGCTGACTCAAGGGGCTTGAAGGGAGCTCCTCGAAGGCCCCGAAGGACCACGGAGAGGTTCCACGAGGGAACGAGGTGCGGCCTCGTGGTCATCAGACGGGGAGAGACATTGACCGCAACCAGGAAATAAACACAAATGGAATGACATCTTGAAAAAGACGCTTTCCGTTTGCGCCACTCTTTTAGAGAAATAGTACTCTTTTGTGTATTTTATATATATATATATATATATATATATATATATATATATATATATATATATACACACAAAAGAGTACGGAAAGCGCCGTGGATCCAACAGTATTAGTAGAGATGAATGGAGGCGGCAGAGGAATTCAGCTCTGTGACTTGCTCACTCGGCTCCGAAGAAGATATCTGATGTGTGTTTGCAGCGTCACTCCTTTTAAAACCATTTGTCTGGGGGAGTGGCATGCAAATTCCACACGCCAATTTCCATTGGCCTTTTCTCAAGATCAGAGATGTCTGATCAAAGATCAACTCATTGACACAACGTCGAGTGAGTGACAGATAGGGAACGCAATTTTCCTGGCTGTTATAGCTAATGCGCATGTGTGATCTTGAGATGATTGACAGGTGATGTCTGTCTCTAAAAGGTGATTGGCTATTTTACTTGTAAGTCGGGACTTCCTTTCTACATCCGTTGACTGTTGATCGCTTGAGCTTCTTGGTTGGGTGTTCCAATTTCTCCCATTTATTTGAACAGAAGTGGTCCGTCTCTGCTAAATTCTCTGCCTCAAACCAATTTAAAAACAACAAATATAAAATGTATAACTGTTTTCAAATTCGTATGTGATGAACCTACAAATAGGCAAATTGTGTGTCTGTGGTCTCATTATTTTTGTGAATTTCAAAGTGTTTTCAATTCAGATTTTAACTAAAACCCCAACGTTTTTGCGCTAATCCTTAACATGTCAGGCTTTGCTCAGCAAACAATACATTGATTTTTCATTTTGTTCCCATTTTAATTAGGCCTACCCAATATTGTCACTCTCGTCTCAACCCCATCACAACTCTCCCACCACTAGTCTACTTGCACTCACATACATTAAAGCGAACTGTAACGTATAATATATTGAATCTTCCATATTTTGAACAACTTTTTGACAGTGAAGAATTGTGACAGGGTTGTGTGTGACGGAGTTGTGTTTTTTTGTTCAAAATGTCCACTGTTCCTTGTGTGTTGTAGGATAGAAGACATCAGGCTCATGCATGAAATATATAAATAATAATATTCTAAATAAACTTGTGAATTAAAATGTAATTTTCAAAAGTACTGAGTTAATGTCTTTATAAATGTAATGGGGTTGCGTTGTTGCAATTGAGTGGTCAATTACAGCAAGAGCATCACACCTAACTCAAAATACACTGATCTCCCCAAGTGGCATTTCTGGCTTACTTGGTGCCCTAGGTGAGCTCCGACGTGGCATCTGCCTTAACAAATATTCAAGTTGGTTTTCATAAATATGGTATATTTTTGGACTTCACCTTAAATGCATTATGTGCACTTTCAGCATCAACAGCTCAGCATAGAAATAATCCAAACAATTCACTTAATTGAAAACTGAAACAATGTCATAATTTTTGCTTTGGAATAAGGAGAAGCCTTGCCCTACGGCAATTACTATTCGGCACTGAATAGCACTATGTGTTATGTACCAGCTGACATAAAAACAGCTTAAACAATTTCCTCATATTAAATTTACAACAACAGCAATAACCTATTTTGCTTGGGAATTAAAAGTGTCTGAAACTACTGCTAGTTTACAATGAATTGTGCTTCGTGCTCTTTCAGCACCATGGACAGCTCACTACAGGTCTGGATAGTGAAAAGAGAGGGAGAGCCACAGGGGGAGCAAGCCTTCCAGTCAGCCGCCACTGCCACAATCTAGCTCTATATATATATATATATATATATAGGTTAAGGCTACCAATGCCCCCCAACCCCCCAAAAAGAATTCAGGAAATTCCTGAATTAGTGCAAATAGTGGATGATATTTTTTCCACCCCAACCCTGGTGCAAATAGTGTCAGATACTATTTATTCAAGTCATAATTTGTACTGATATTATTGAAATACTACACTACCTATACATAGATTCTGTCACTCTAAGGACAGGAAGAACGAAGGATAAACACAGACTGAGAGCTAGACTGGGAGAAAAAAGTTTGAGAGTGAGAGAGGCCAAAGAGACGATGTGGTAAAAACAGCATGCTGGGTAAATCTCCCATAACAAATTAAGATGCTCTATCGAACAGCTCAACAGAGACCAGCAGGGGTCCTGTTACGCACGTATAACTTTACACACCATGCGTGCTTGTGTATGTGTTTTATGCGTGCGTGATCATGTGTGTTTGAGAGTGAAAAATGTTTGCATATGTTTCCCTGTTAGGCCACAATGGAGCCCCATATTGATGGGCACTTTAAAACCAAAACACACACACATCAGCATCAACCCAAGAAGAGGAGGTTCTGATTTTGGTGTGTGAAATGTGGGTCTAATTAAGCATGAATAGCTCATCAAACATCAAGAGAATCCAGCACCTGATCTCTCCAACAGTCTGCCAAACTCATCGTCATGCTCACAGACAGAACAATTCACAGCAGCACCTCAGTTTACCAATATGTTTAGCAGAGATGGACCACTGGTATTAAAATAAATGGGAGAACTTGAAACGGACAAGGGATGTAGAAAAGTAAGTTCCTCCTTACATGTAAAAGAGCCAATCACCTTTTAGATACAGACATCGGTCAACGTGAAAACATGCATCTGCATGTAAAATCAGGATCTCAGCTAAAGAAGCACAATTTATGATACCATTGTTGTCCATTTTTACTGATCTTCTATTCAGTATTCTGACCTACTATTTCCAGTGAGATTCTAAAGTGCAGATCAAATGGACACTTAACGACCCCAAATCCCTCAGGATCTGAGGCGACGTCACATAAAAAATGCTGGATTTAAAGGGCCTGGGTAGCTTAGTGGTAAAGACCCTGGCTACCACCCCTGGTGTTCACTAGTTCGAATCCCAGGTTATGCTGAGTGGCTCCATCCAGTCTCCTAAGCAACCAAATTGGCCCGGTTGCTAAGGAGGGTAGAGTCACATGGGGTAACCTACTCATAGTCGCTATATTGTGGTTCATTCTCAGTGGGGTGCATGGTGAGTTGAGTGTGGATGCCGCGGTGGATAGTGTGAAGCCTCCACACACACTATGTCTCCATTGCAACACGCTCAACAAGCCATGTGATAAGATGCACGGGTTGACGGTCTGAGATGCAGAGGCGGCTGGGATTCGTCCTCCGCCACCCAGATTTAGGCGAGTCACTACACGACCATGAGGACATAAAAGCTCTTTAAAAAAAAGTGCTACATATTGCAATTGTTTCTTGTGCTTAAATGGTGCGTGTTTAACAAAACCAGTGCAGACAGTTTTCGTGGTTGTTTTTCTTACGTCATATATTCGGGCCATGAGACAATGCCCACGTACCGGATTAATTATGTCCAAAATCTATTCACACCACTCGCATGTATACTTAAAAGAACATAATGTTTTCCCGGCAGATAATAAGTCCTTCATCAAATACAGTACATAATGTGAGAGTACGCGGTTTCGGATGCAGAAAGAGTCTTGGTGATGAGGCGTGGTGTGACTCTAGCTCCTCCAGAGGCCACTCCAGAAGCACAGGATACCCGATGATAGGGACATCCTTGTCTGGACGTCTGGATGGTTGCGATGGAGGCTTGTTCGGCGGCCAGGTAGGCAGCTCCGACTGTGGAATAGGGCCCGACAGCAACTACATTCTCCTACAATTTCCTAAAAACGTTGCATTTATGGCTTAAAATAATATTTAATATTTATATATATTTAATATTTATTTTTTAGAATAATATTTATTATCTCGTTGCAATGGCACCTGTCAAGGGGTGGTATATTCTGTATTAGGCAGCAAGTGAACTGTCAATTCTTGGATTTCATGTGTTGGAAGCAGGAAAAATGGGCAAGTGTAAGGATCTGAGTGACTTTGACAAGGGCCAAATTGTGATGGCTAGATGACTGGGTCAGAGCTCCAAAATGGCAGGTCTTGTGGGGTGTTCCTGGTATGCAGTGGTTAGTACCTACCAAAAGCAGTCCAACAAAGGACAACCTTAACATGACACAAGCATTTCTGGCTTAGAGACACTGAAATTCAGTGAAATGCAATGCAAACCACACTTTAACATACCAAAGTGTCTGTCTGAACCATGTCTGTCTGACTCTGGACCATGCAAGAATGCTTCCTGTGGGAACATCTAGCTCGGACAGATTGATGAACTCAATTATAAAATGGATCGCTGTGGACTATAGGCCAGTGATCGGTAGGTTTATGTTTAATGGAATGGAAATAAACCAAACAATATATTGACTTCTAAAGCCACATTTTGTATTGTCTCATAAATGCTGCGAAGTGCAGTTCCTTGATGGTTTTCTGATTTTAGACTAGTGTGCACATGTAGTGATGCATACGTGGCTCTGACACACACACACACACACACACACACACACACCTGCAGGCAAAGTGAATCGGTAGGGTAAGAAAGTGAGGTTGATACTTTCATTACATTTATGCTGTGGGCAGAGAAGTTGTGCAGCATAACTCCACAAAGGAGATTTGTGTGCTTGTATTTGTGTGTTACTGTATGTGTGGGGGAGCTGAGTAAGGCTTTCTGAACTTTGTGAACGTCAATAATTCTTTGATTTAACTATCAATAGCAATGGGACATTTTCAGTATAAATAGACATGGAAAGTTGCATCATTATCCAAAAGAGAGCAGCTTGCAAGAACTACCTAGTCAATTCAGCTCTGAAATCTTGTGCATGTACCTAGAAATGATGACCAAAAAAAATGTCTGTAATGATATCAGTTGTTTTATATGAAGGTTATATGATTTTTAACAAATAAATGATCCACTGCTATAAACCCAGCAGTCTTGTTTATTCCTGCACACAGCATTGTGCATGCAGCTGGCAACGACATACCCAGTCCTGTTCATATGTGACTGTTTCAGAGCACTGATGAGACAGAATTAGGACATCAAATATTTTTCTTTGGTTGCAAATTGTTCTATGGCACTTCAAAATAACCTGGAAGCCAGTATTTTCATTTAGGGGGCTTTTAGTGAATCTGTATTTCACTTAAAATAGTCTTTTAATTTAATGACTAGTTCCATTGTGTTGTGGAACCAGCTTTTTAACTTATTAATAGTTATATAATGAGAACACTAGAGCTCCTTCAAAATAGAGTGACAGCTGTCCCACAGCACAGGATACAGACATACCGTTTTGTAAATCTACCTCAGTTAAAGCTTGGACCCCAGGGGGTTTCTAACTTTCCTCTGTTAGGAGTTAGAATTGTTAGGCAGTGCACAGAAAACTTTCTCTTTCTCTTTTCTTTAAAAAAAAGAGAAGAAAAAGAATGACTGATAAACAAAGCAAGCGGTGTGTGTTCCCATGTTTACACTCTATGGCTGAAATGGACACACACCAGTTTTTGTTTTGTGTGTTTGGGGGAAGAGCATGCTGCTCTTGCGTTGTGGCAGGGCGGGTGCAGACATTGCGATCTGTTTACAGTCGAAATGCTTCACACTCGACTCGCTTACTTCCAAGAGCCAGCGCCCTCTCTTTCATCGTGGGGCTCTCGCATAGATCTGGGTGAGGAGCGAGAGACGGGTCCGTCCTTATCACTCGCTCTCTCCCCAGATCCAGCTGATCCTTCTCGTCAGCCTGAAGCACACCTCGGCGCCTCTTCGGTTCACGAGGGGGACGCTGAACCTCTGTACATTCCACGCACAATAATAAAGCGGAAGAGGAATTACACAAGGTGGTTACTCGGGCTGTGGCCAGACTACAGCTAGACTGGCCACATGAACAAGAGACCCCCCCCCCCCAAACGCTCCAAACTAGAAGACAGATTTCTGTCTGGTGGCTAAAAAAAAAAAAAAAGAGGAAGGTAACGCTATATCAGTACCTTCCTTTCTTTTATGACCTGTGTCTTCGTGCCCTCGACGTTGACATATTCCACTACGGTAGGTGCTGAGACACGGGGCTATTCGTTGATGCCACTGGTAGAAGAGACACTTGCGGGTTATCTTTCGCCTGGCTCGACATCATCACTAAAGAGACCCACTCTTCCCACAAAGCCGTGCAGGACCACCTCTACGCTTGTGGGGAAGGCTTATCAGGCAGCAGGTCAGGCTGGTGCTGCCCTGCACATTATGGCAGTGTTACAGGCGGTGTAATTATTATGGCAGTGTTACACGGATCTGTCTCTCCGCGCGACCAAGCAGACTGCTCGCACCATTGGCCGATCTATGTCTGCTTTAGTCAGCATGGAGAGACGCTTATGGCTCAACCTTATGGCATCAGATATAAGGACAACGTTTTCCTTCTCGATGCCCCGGTTTCACCTTCTGGCTTATTTGGTGATGCTATGAATGTAGTTATCACCAGGTTCCAGGAGGCAAAAAGCCACAAGGAAGCCTTCGGGCAATTCTTTCCTCGCTGCTCTCAGGGGGAGAGGCCGTCAGCCACCCAGCCCCGCCCCAGTCCTTCTAGACGGGAGGCTCAAAAACAAAGCGTGGCGAATTGTGGTCCCCCTCGTAAAGACTGGGGGCTGGTTCATCGCCCTCAGCAACCCCCAAAGCAAGACCTCAGGGCAGTTATTTCTAAAAAGGAAAAAACCCTGACGGTTTTGCACCCAGTCTTGTGGGGGTAGCCCCCCCTTGGGACAGGTCACGTGAAACATCCACCTGTACCCTCCCGATACCCCCACGAAACTGCTCCATTCCCAGCGTGGAAACTACTGCCAGGTGTTTTTATGTGGGTCCTAAGAACAGTAGAAAAAGGCTACAGAATTTAGTTCATTCACCATCCTCCGCGTTTCAACGGCGTGGTTCCCACTACCATGAAACCGGAGCAAGCATGTTTACTGTGGAAAAAACTGCAAATCTCTTGGTCAAAGGGGACATAGAACATGTTCCCCTTCCAGAGAGAGAGTCAGGTTACTACAGCAGATACTTCCTGATTCCAAAGAAGGATGTGGGGTTGCGTCCGATTTTAGACCTTTGAGGCTTGAATCACTCCGAGGGCGTTCAAGTTCAAGATGCTAATCTTCAAGACAGTTGGGTCTCAAATCCAACATCGCGATGTGTTGGTCACGATCGATCTCATGGACGCATACTTTCATGTAGAAAGTCTGCCACAACACAGGAAGTTCCTGAGGTTTGCTTTCGGGGGTGAAGCTTTCCAATATCGGGTTCTTCCGTTCAGTCTAGCCTTATCACCCCGCACATTCAAGGAATGCATGGATGCAACACTGGCTCCTTTGCGACTCCGGGGCATCCACATTCTGAATTACATTGACGACTGGCTGATACTATCACAGTCACAAGAACTGGCATTACAGCACAGGGATATCGTCTTAGCTCATCTGGTTTCTCTGGGGTTGAGGCTCAACGCCAAGAAAAGCGTCCTCTTTCCCACTCAGAAAACTACCTATCTGGGGATCGCATGGAATTCGATCACAATGCGGGCACAATTGTCTCCCGCTTGAATCGAGACCATTCAGAACACCCTGAGCAAAGTCAGGCTAGGCCAATATTGCACTGTTCATCAGTATCAATGACTACTAGGTCTCATGGCAACTGCGTCCTCGGTGATCCCTTTGGGCCTTTTTGCACATGAGACTGTTTCAGTTGTGGCTCAAAGCCAGGGGATTTCATCCAAGGGCCAATCCCCTAGGCTGATAAGGGTTACGCGCCATGTGCTACGTACCCTTTATATGTGGTTCAGACCCCTTTATATGTGGTTCAGACCTCACTTTGGGTCCCACTCTAGGTGCGTCTTGCCGTCGCAGTTTGCTAAAGACAGACGCCTCCCTGATGGGCTGGGTAGCGGTCTTAAGTGGTCATCCAGCTCAAGAGTCACATTAACTGTCTCGAGTTGATGGCTGTATTTCTGGCCCTGAAATACTTCCTCCAGAGCCATGTCTTGGTGCGGCTGGACAACACAGCGGTAGTCTCTTACATAAACTTTCAAGGAGGTCTACGTTCACGGCAGCTGAACAGACTGGCACAGCAGATTCTCTTTGGGCCCAGGGCAAGCTCCTGTTGATCAGAGCAGCTTATATCCCTGGATGCCTGAATGGGAGCAGATTTACTGTCCAGACAGAAAATACCGACGGGGAAGTGGAAAGTCCACCCCGAGGTAGTGGAACAAATCTGGTTGAGATTTTACAAGAGCAGAAGTGGACCTCTTCGCGTCCCAACAGACAGCGCAATGTCCCCTCTACTTCTTTCTGAGTCACCCAAAATTGTCAGCAGGCACATGCCCCGCCACTCTCAGGGTCTAAGTGGCCGCCATTTCAAATGCCACGCCTTGATTGATGGGGTGCCGTTGGGGAGACATCCTCTACTCACTCGCTTCATTCATGGAGCTATGCGACTGAGGCCTCCTGCTAGGACCAGGACCCCTTCATGGGACTTAGCAATGAATGGGTCATTGAGGGTCTGGTTGAGACCCCCTTCGAACCTCTAGAGTCAGCGTCTGATAAACTTCTGACTCTCAAGATGGTTTTTCTTATGGCAATCACCTCTCTAAAAAGAATTGGGGATCTACAGGCTCTGTCTGTCTTGCCAGCCTGCTTAGATTTTGCCCCAGGAATGGATAAAGAAATTTTTCTCCCTCACCCTGACTACCTACCTAAGGTTCCTTTCACGACTTTACATCCAGTCACTCTCAAAGCCTTCTGCTCCCCGCCATTTACAACGCCGGAGCAGGAAAGACTTCACAGACTTTGTCCAGTCCGTGCCCTTCAGACTTATGTCCACCGCACTAGCCAGTGGCGTAAGTCAGGGCAACTATTCGTTTGCCATGGGGGCCACAACAGGGGGGTGGCCACCACCAAGCAGACTGTCACATTGGGTGAGGGACGCTATTGCCCTGGCATACGAGGCGCGCGGTCAAGCTTAGCCAGTAGGTACCAGGGCTCACTCTACCAGAGGGGTCGCCTCCTCTAAAGCCTTGGCTAGAGGTGTCCATCTGCAGCATGTTTGTGATGTGGCAGGCTGGTCCTCTCCACACACATTCATAAGTTTTTATAGTTTGGATGTTCATGCCACTCTGGGCTCTTATGTCCTTGAGTCAACATCACAAGATCATGTCTGAGACCTTGCGCTCTTGTGAGCACACTACACAACCGTAAGGGGTCCGGACATCCACAGTGTGGTGGTGTGGGTATTCTCGTTCCCAAAGCGCTAACTCAGCGCAGCATCATAAGTGTAGCTTTTTGACAGGGAACGTCTTGGGTTACTTAACTGTAACCCCTGTTCCCTGATAAAAGTGGAACGAGATGCTGCGCTTCATTGCCGCACTGGGATGCCCCAGGACTGCTCTTCAGACAAAATACCTGACGATGCATCTATTTATAGCCCTGCTACAGGTGCATCCAATGATTTCCCAAAAGGAAAACACGTGAAAAAAATATTTGTACATCTGCTTTTAGTTCCTCTTCAGTGAAAAATGTATACAATTATACATTCTCTCTTTTCTTCCATTTGTTTATTCAGAAGTGTTCTTTGATCAAATATTCTATACTGACTTTTCACAACCTCAGACAGAAACTTACACACACAGAGATTTGCTCCTATGTTCTCTTGGTCAGGACATAAAGGCTTTTCTAAATGAAAGTCTCTCTTTCTCCTCCTCCCTCCTTCATCTAACTATGTATGACAGCTTTGAGACTTGCCTCTCTCTGTTGTCACAAAATGGATATCGGCGCTGTCAAGTTGTCTCAACCTCCTGCCTTTGATGATTGCAGCATTGAATAA
The DNA here is from genome assembly GCA_032164185.1 of Moxostoma hubbsi. Lineage (NCBI taxonomy): Eukaryota > Metazoa > Chordata > Actinopteri > Cypriniformes > Catostomidae > Moxostoma > Moxostoma hubbsi. The sequence continues at coordinate 45,766,373 of JAVLUX010000012.1, forward strand.
CATTGACTGAACAAAAGTATGGCCCTTTAACATTTGCTTTTACAATGTATTTACTAGAATGCCAATCACATAAATCATTTAATAAAGCACATGATATTCTCCCACCACAGATTACTCAGACAGGCAAACACACACACACGCGCACACACGCACACACGCGCACACACACACACACTAAGCAGTAACTTTACAGCCCCATAATTATAAGAGCGCCCTGCTGAGCCTTGGTCACTGCGTAAGAGGCATTTATAAAGCTGTTATATTGTCACAGGGCTTGCAAGGTGAATGTGACTCATCATTAACTTGGCGTTAATGAACAAAGCACTCAATGGCCAGATAAAAGTACTCTGAATGTGAAAGAGCAAAGCGCTTAATGTCAGAGTGGAACTGGACTGATTTAACAGCAGGGGGTATCATGCCGAGACATCCCCTCTTTCCCACATAAAGTTGTTTGGGAGACTGAATTCTGTTGTTTGCAAAAGAGTTCAATGGAGTTTTTGCAGCAGTTGTAACTAGCGCTAGCCACACAACGAGGATATTTGAAATCAAATAGTCTTGACAAGTGGATCCAGAAAAAACAATAAGAACATGTAATTTGGATGTCAATGACATGGAGTGCAGGTCATATATTGTTGTTTTTTGCGCCGGCGACCTGAACTCAAAACCGGCTTGTGAGATTTTCCAATTCTACCTGACCAACTCTTTTCCGTGGTTATCTTTTCTCCAAGCTCAGTGTCTCAGCATGGTACGGTGTAGTGATATGGCCCTTGGACATTCCTGTCTGTCATCATTACGGTGATAACTTGTGCCCAATGAGAATGGACGTCTCGATTATAAACGGACGGAAAGGAGGAAGGGTTTCATGCACATTGAGTGACTGAAGCGACCTCGAAGCAGGCGGTTGGCAACAATGGACTGTGACTGGTAGCTATGGTAGTGATCCTGAAGTGGAGGATGAATCATATAGAGGGAATGATGGAGGGAATGAATGGTTTTCAATAGTTAATCTGAACAGAAAGAAAACCTGTAGTTGGAATATCATCCTGGTAGAAAAAAATGGAAATTTGTCAATCATGTGTAAAAATGAAAAACAACAAAAGACGGCCTTAGGTTAAAAATCGATGCTGGGACAGGCAGTATCATGCACTTTGCTGAATAGGAAATCTTGGATAAGAGGAGTAATTACTGGAATACCCACTGATGTACCTGCTGACAAAATCAAAAGTTGTATTGAAGGGAGTAAGGTTATTGGAGCAAAGTGGCTACAATATGTAAGAAACAAAGAATGGATGGATAGTCTATTGGTAATGTTACAATTTGATGAAGACAAAATGCCAGATAGAGTTAAAATAGACTACGTATGTTATACAGTTAGATCATACGTACCTCCACCACTTAGATGTTTCAAATGTCAGAAATATGGACAAATATGTCAGTGCGGCTTGTAGAGATAAACAATGATGTGCAAGGTGTGGGGGCAACCATGAATATGGTAAATGTGAAGAAACTAAGGCAAAATGCTGTAATTGTGGCGGTGAGCATATTGCAGGATTTGGGGGATGCGTTAGAGTATGTTAGAGTATCTGAGAGATTGCCATTTTTAGGGCGGCTGTGGCTCAGGTGGTAGAGCGGATCGCCACTAATCGCAGAGTTGGTGGTTTGATTCCTGGCCCACATGACTCCACATGCCGAAGTGTCCTTGGGCAAGACATTGAACCCCAAGTTGCTCACAATGCTCAGGCTAGCACCTTGCACAGCAGCTCTGCCGTGATTGGTGTGTGTGTGTGAATGGGTGAATGAGACACAGTGTAAAGCGCTTTGAAAACCGCTAAGGTTAAAAAAGTGCTATATAAGTGCAGACCATTTACCATATGCTGAGGCAGTTCAAAAAGTAAAGCAAAATGAGCAGATGCAAGAAGAGACAAAACAGTAGCAGATTGGAAAAGTCCTGGATCAAGAAAGGATCAATAAAGACAGATTGGTTATTGGAAAAATTTGAGATGTACCTGAATGTAGTGGGAGTAACCTTGGAAAAAATAAATGACAAACTAAAGGCTCATATAACAAGTACTCAGACACCATGTTGAAATACATAACACAATGGTTTTAATTATTCTGCAATGGAACGCAAGAACTCGTATTGCAAATGGGCTAGAGTTAAGAAAGTTTATAGATAAAAGGGAACAGAAACCACATATATTTTGCATACAAAAAACATGGTAAATAAACTCCGATTTTAGATTTTGTGTTGCAAGGATAAAGTATTGTAAGGAAAGATAGAAGGACAGGAAATGGAGGTGGGATGGCCACATTTATTACAAAATTAGATAGGATATAGAATTGTTAATGAGAATGGAGAATATGAATCAGTGGTTGTAGATTTATTTGCAGAGAAACAAAGTATTAGAGCAATTAATTATTATAACCCTTGTAATAGATTAAATAAAGAATTATAAAATGTAGTTGAGACAGGAAACCATAAAATATTTTGGTGTGGAGATTTTAATGCAAACAGCACTTTATGGGGAATCAACAATAATGGTCATAATGGGAATATTGTAGAAGAGATAATAGACAATAACGGATTAGTATGTTTAAATGATGGCAGAAATATAAGAGTAGATTTGGCACGTGGAGTTGGACCAGCTATAGACTTAATATTGGTAACTGATGGGTTGGCAAGGATATGTGTGTGGGATGTTTGAGAATATAATATAATGGATAGTGATCACTATATAATTTCATGCAAAATAGGTATGGATGTTTCTGAGTATAATAAAAACACGCTTCCAAGATGGAGATTTAAAAAGGCAAATCGGGAGGCATATAAATATCTTAGTGAGGTAGAAATAACAGGATTAGAATTAGAGTTGGTGGCGGATATAGAAGAATTTAATGGGAAAATATGTGAAGTTTTGTATAAAATAACAGACATTGTCATAGGAAAAAAAGGGAAAGTGTAAAAGGAGGAAAGCAGTTCCCTGTGGACAGATAAATGTGGTAATGCTGTACAAAATAGGAATAAAGCATTTACAAAGATCAGAAAGACGTATTTGTTTGAAGACTTCATTATGTATAAGAAAGCACAAGCAGAAGTAAGAAAGATAGTTTAAGTAGCTAAAAGGAAATACTGGAGATATTGGTGTAACACAATAGAAGGAGATACTGACATTAGTGAAGAATGGGGTACAATAAGGAAAATGGGTTGAATATATTCAGAATTTACCTTATATTAACTAAAAAGAGCTCTAGGGTGGAGTTAAACATACATCTCCTGGAAAAGATGCTATATGTTACTTAATGATTCAACATCTGTCAGAAAGATCATTAAACATCATTTTAAGTCTGTTTAATAAGATATGGAATGCAGGTAAACTTCCTTCCACATGGAAGCGTGGAATTATTGAGCCAGTAGGGAAACCTGAAAAGGATTAATCCAATCCAAATAATTACAGACCTATTGCATTAACTGCTAATTTATGTCTGGAAACTGATGGAAACAATGATTACATAAAGACTAAATTATGTTATGGAACTAAAAGGACGTATTCTTCCATATCAGAGTGGATTTCAGGCAGGTCGGAGTACTCTGGATGCTGTGTTATGTCTGGAAGTACAAATTAGAAAAGCACAAGCAATTAGAGAGGTAACGGTAGGCGTGTTTTTCGATATTGGGAAAGCATATGATATGCTTTGGAAAGAGGGGCTTCTAATAAAACTTGAAAGTATGAGAATGTCACAGTCTGTCTGCACCCTTTTCAAGGACTCTTATTTTGAAGTTCTCTCCCACACTACACTTCCCAGAAGTCACTGCCCTGATCACTCCCTCGTTATCCCCACCTGTGTGTCATTCCCTCATTAAGTTCTAAGTGTATATACACCCTCCAGTTTTGTCAGTCCTTGAATTGTGTTTGGTAATGTTGGTATTGTTATGTTAGATCCTACCCCAGTGTTTGCATTACCCCAGCGTATGTTCCACGCCTGTGTTTGTACCACTACTGTGTTTATGATTAAAGGATTAAAAGTTCCTACTCCTACGTCTCCTATCCTCCTTGATTCCTAGTACACCCAAACGTTACAGAGAATTGGAGGAAAGATGTATGACTGGATTATGGATTTTCTTCTTGAAAGAACAGTTCAAATTAGGGTAGGAGTAGAGTATTCTAAGACATACAAGACAGACAATGGAACTCCTCAAGAGAGTGTATGTAATCCAGTACATTAATCAGATCAAGTTTGGGTTACGGGAGTATAGTTTAAGGTTTTGCATCTGCATCCATATTTAAAAAGATAGAAGCAGTGCAGGCTCAAGCCCTATTCTGTAGGACTTTTAAAACATCTCTGATTCCAGCATTGCAGGTAGAAGTCGGGGAAGCTCCTTTGTATCTTCATAGGTATTAACTGAGAATGACTTATTGGGCTAATGAGAAAGGTCATAAAGAAAGTCATCCAGTAAAGAGTGTGCTGGAGGAGTGTTGGGAACATGGACATAAACTCTTCTTAAAAGATCAGCAGAACAAATGGAAAAATATAGTTAAGGAATCTTTAAATAACAGGGTTAGTCAGGAGTTTCCCATTGGTGTTTCACACTTTGTGTGCTATTCTACAATGTTGGTGCTATCCTACAATTAAAAAAAAATGGTTGATAGTATTGGCAAATGTAACAAACCTAAGACCACAGCTGTTTACGTAATTGCTCTGTAAAATTAGCATGGCATCATAATGGAGTGCTTTTCTGGTTTCTGACAGGTTTTACAGTAAAATAAAATCTGCCGTGTGGCTCTGACAGGCGTAATCTAACAGAAGCTCTGCACACTAGAATGAATAATTGAGTTGTAGCCTCATCCCTTTACTTCCAGCCGGCTTGACTGAGACGTGTAGGGGGTGAATGTGCACATAAGTTTGCATGTGCATGTACACACACTCTTTCTCATATAATCTTGTTAGCCATTACAGACAAATAAGCATAAACACTCTAAGCCACATCTATCTCCTAACACTAGCTTTCCTATCTAACCCAAATAGAGTGTGTGTGTGTGTGTGTGTGTGTTTTGGACTGTGGACCATTTCACTAAACACACAAGATGTTCCAACAGATAAACCATCCAGGAGTTGTATACTCTACATGCAAAGTGCTAATATTCTTGTTCTGTGTTTTCTGAAATATTAGTTAAGCATTAAGTACACTGCTTTTAGGAAGAGCACTCACATTGATTTAGCTGTAGAACATTACCTCGTTATTGCTTTCTGAGAGATCCATTAGACATTTAAAAGCTCTCAATCACTCATTCAATCTCTCCAACATGATCACATGGGAAGTCAGTGTGTTGTTTCAGGTTGTTCCTGTACTGTAGGATCGGACATATTATGCTGACTCACTAACAAGTGCCATCTACCATCAGACATTTTTGCATTGGCTCAAGCATGCTTACCTTCCCTTGTGGTATGACAGGAAGCGCATTGCTTTGCAGGGTTGGAGACCCGGGTTCAGATACTACATTGAAACCAGGAGGTAAATGTGTTCACATAATCAGTGACAACTGTGATTTGGCATTTGCGTTTTCCCTCTAATATTACATTTTGAATCCACTAATGGTTTGGTTTAGGTTTGGGGGTTGGGAGGTATACAGTTTATAAAATATGCATTCCAGTTCACTGTATTACATCCTGTACAGCAGAAAACAACTCGCTTCGCAACTCACTTTAAGCACCCCACCTTGGACATTTCCCCTGGAAAATGCAGCTCAATGTGCCAATACGCCCAACAATACTACAATCTTCTGAGTTTTCTTTTTATCCTGAGACCTGAACTATTGTCATTTTTATTTTTGGGGGCATCAGGAGCTGACCTTTGGGGGTGTCAGAGGCTTTGTCACACATTTTGAACTTAAGATACTTTTAGTTTGTACTTTGTGGAGACTCTTAGTTTGAAGTTTTTTCTTCTTCCTATTGCCCTAATTTGTATCCCAGGTGTTCCTCATTTTCTTGTTGCCCTTGTGTGTGTGTGTGTGTGTGTGTGTTTCCTTTATTTGAGTGATGACCTGCTTTTTCGAGTGATTTCCTTCATTGTTGTACCCCCTTTTGTTCATAATTAAAGTTCTGTATGACTCTCTTGCATCTTCCCTTCACAAACCCTGACACAAGGAGCACCCATAGAGCAGGTGAACATTTGAATTCTTTGCATTATTTATATTTCAATTGCACTGTAATTGCACTGAGTATACCCCCACATGAAATCACAAATAGTGCAACACTTGCTCTGTGGGTTTAAAACTGAGTGATGTCCTTGAAAAACCAACAGTGACAAGATAAAAACCAAGCCAGTCAGTCAAGCTTAGGAAACTGATTCTGCATGCCTGATCAAAACAGGGAAGGGAGAGGTTGTTATGTTGTTCGGAGAGAATGAGAGACAGAGTAAAACGCATGACTGCAGATGTAATTGACAGGCTGTCCTTAGAGCTCCCTAAGACTCTATTTCTGACTTATTATGTGACACTCCTTGAGAATATCACAAACACACACATTCTCATAAAAGCAATGAACGTTATTTAGCAAAAAAAAATGCAAATTTGTAAACCTCTCTCCATTTGGTGGAGAAAATATTTTGATATATATACAGTATATATATATAAATATATATATATATATATATAATATATGTGTTTCCAGTATAAATAATCAAATTACTTTACTAATTATTTCATTGAAAAAGTAATCACATTACTAAGTATATTGAGCCACACTAAATGCATAACAGAATGTTTATGTGAGTTATGAAGATTTTTTTTTTTTCCAATTTTTGGTCTCCAGTGTTTTCCCGTGCATCAGCGTAAATTCTTAGTGGGTAATGTTTATGGTATTACATTTGTAAAAATGTTAACAGTTACACTGGCACCAGTTGAAATGAACTGGGCCACACACAAGACACCAAGACACTTTTCTGTTTCAGCATGATAATGCCCCTGTGCACATTAACACATGGTTTACTGAGTCTTGTGTGGAAGATCCTGACTGGCCTGCACAAAGCCCAGACCTGAGCCACTCTGGACACCATTGGGATGTATTGGAGCGCTGAGTGTGAGTCATGTGCCACTGCCCACATCCTCGCCTGACCTCACCGATACACATATGTCTAAATGGGCGAAAAACCTCACAGCCTACATATAGTGGAATGCCTTCCCAGAAGAGTGGAAGCTGTTATAGCAGCAAACAGAGGGATTGATGTGTTTTCAGGTGTCCACAAAATAGTTCGCCATATAGTGTATGAAGGGAAGTTACAGCTCTTGTAAGCAGTTTGATGGGGTGCTGGCCTGTGTCTGGTGATCAATGCAATGCTGTGATTGGTGTAGCCTTTGGTATAGAGTTTGGCATTAATAAGAATCCAAGGCTGTTCGCTATGGAGTGCCATAATTTATTAATCTCGACTGAAGACTTTTAAAAAGAAGACAGGCAGTACAGGTATTTAGTCATAGAAAGAACCTGCTCCTCTCTTTGCTCTCTGTAGGGAGTCTGGAGTGGTTTAAAAGTCTCAACGTGCTACATCTGCTGCAAATCCTGTTTATGTTCCATGTCCTGTTCCGCTACTTCCGTTTATGTCCATGTGCTGGCATTTAGTTTTAGAGGCTGCTGTCCTTGGTCCTGAATGGCTGCCTTGCAAGTGGCAGCTCCAATGCAAATCAAACAAAGTTATTGTTCATGGGTGCATCTCCATCAGAGACAATTAAACTGCTGTTTCATATATCAGGTAAGGGTAATAAATGCAAGGTTCAAACAAGCTCAGAATGAACCCTGGAGATTAAGTGCAGCTCCTAAATACTCCTTAACAACAACGTTTCCAGAACTTACCCCCTCTGCAACTGGTTAGACAAACCAATAATACCTCCTTAAACTCATGCCAAACTCATGGCACGTCAATAGTGCCGTGTGGGGCTTGTCAGAATGTTCAAAGAGTAATATTTTGATAGCGCAACAGAGCCACAGAGTGTTTACACTTTTTAGGGAAATCAACCAGGGAATGACTTACAATATTTCGTTTCAATACCATATTTCAAATCAGCAATGAAGTCTGAAAATAGTATCAAAAATTTTCCTTTTTTAGCTGAGATCTAGATTAAGTCTATTTGTCAGGCTTGTTCAGTTACTGTACATGTACATTCTTCAGTCTTACAATTAGCCGCTGTTATGATTTCTCAGATTAATTGTTCTTTCTATAAGTGGCCTGTCTCCTTCCCCTATACTGTCTTTGTTAAAAACAAGCTTCAGCAGGACAGAATGTGGTTCAGGTGAGCTCTAATAGAACACAAACTATAGGTACCTTGGTTCCTGCTGGTTCGGCTCACTTAATCCAGCGGGTGTGTTTTTGAGAATGCTAGATAAAAGACAAAGAACACTCTGGAGACGGTAGCTTTGCAATTGGATTAAGGGCTGCTGTTGAACTGACAAAAGCTTTAGATTCCATATATAGTAACACAGAGTCTATATCATGGACCGTGGAGACCAAGCCACACCACAACAAGGAGCTCATAAACAACAGCAACAATAACATTGGTAACAGTATAACAACAGCACAATGCTGCTTCATTATCCCAGAAGAAAATATAGCAATGCCATGCACTGAGGTAAGAATGACCAAGCCCAAATTTGGAATTAAGCAATCCAAAATAGGAGAACAATACAAAACTACCATCCCCTTGGAGAAAGGATTGCAGGAAGGTAAATGTAGGCATTTTATTTGAGGATGCATGCATTCCAATGCGCACACACACAGATACAAACACATCCTGTTTGGTGAGAAAAGCATAATGACAAAGGGAGAGTAATACAAATGCAAAAAATTCAGACGCACACACAAATGTTAATTTTGGATATGGAAGCACATCCTTCATAATCAGTAAACAAATCAGATAAAAACACAGAAAGGAAGAGGGTGAGAGAGACAGAAAGATCTTTTAATGAACACTTACACATCATTCTTTTCAATTTGCTACAAAGAAAAAAAAGTTCATCCATTTGAGTAAACATTCACAAACAGGAAACTTTCTAAAGAGATTCTTTAGAAGAATGTATAAGTCTTCTGATTCTCCATACAGCCTTGATATAGCCATTTAAATAAATAAATGAATAAAACTGAAAAAATAGAACAAACTGATCATGGACAATTCTCTTGGACCTAAATTCCCCCAAAAATGACTCCTAAATGCATGGGAGATTTAGCGACCCAGCTGATACATTATATATGCACAAATCATTCTACAAACTGCCAAAAAGTAATTTTTAAGTGATTAGAAAATAATAGAACATATATATATATTCTGATATATATATATATATATATATATATATATATATATATATATATATATATATAGATTTGTTTTATTTTTCATATATGAAAAGATGAAGCAACATATGATAGAACAGGATTCAATTTTAAAAAATGCAACTGACTGTCAAACACACAGAGCAACACAAAACACATAAGCAACCCATAAGTATTTTCTTATGCATTTATTCTGTAAAATTTACAGCTTCAGTAGTACACCAAAATTAAAATAGCCATACTGTTCATGTTCTATACTTGCTATAGATTTCAACTATTAGCAATGTCAAATGTAACTCAATCACTAAAACAACATCGCCAGTTTGAGTAACAAATATCATGTACTGTATAATATGTAAGTGCACACGCATATGGAACAAGGATCATTTCAACATGATACAGTGGTCATTTGTTTGAATGTAGAACTCATTTGTCTTGGAATAAACAAAGAAATATACTGTATCCTGTAATATTAAACTTACAGTATATAGACATAATCACAAAAATATGGTTTATAAAAATGACTATATATATATATATATATATATATATATATATATATATATATATATATATATATATATTAAGACACTTTCATTTCAGGAGCTTTTACACATGCCAAAATATGCAATTGCAATTACATATCAAAGACGCTTTAGCAATCTCTATGCTTGAGTCCAATTATGGTTTATACTGATAATAGTTACTGTATGTATTGCGAAGCGATAACACTCTTACCTTCCATAACTCGCAAGTACTTTTTCGTTGGAACAATGTAACGTATTAAAATAGTTGTCCCAAAATAGGAAAATGGGTTTTATCAATCAATATTACATTTTTTACACTTAACTAATAAGATTATATTGAGATCATTATAAATACTGTTCTGAGTCAGCCTAAATTCAGCACAAAAATCTAAATTTGGCAAGCAAAAGTGGACATGTTGAATCTAATGAGCATCCACAAGAGGAAAAGAAAGTTGCAAAACTCTGTACAGATTCACTCTTTGGCAAACCAAATTAACGGTGAGTCCTTTTATAATCTTTTTAGCACAGCTGACTTTGATAAACCTATAGTGGTACTGGGGTACCTCAGGGCTCAGTGCTTGGACCACTTCTCTAATCTATATACACAACATTACTTTGACCGATCATTCAAGAACATGGGTTCTCTTACCACTGCTACTCTGATGACACACAGCTCTGCTTGTCCTTCCAGCCTGATGACCGCACAGTGGCGGCTCGAATCTCTGACTGCTTGGCAGACATCTCAGCCTGGATGATGGATCACCACCTGCTACTCAACCTAGCGAAAACTAAGCTCCTAAGCTAACCCTGCAGTTGAGCTCATCAACGTTCAGCTGGGTTCATCTACAATAACACATAGCAAAACAGTCATAAATCTAGGGGACAACAAACTAAATTTCACCGACCACATCTCAAAGACAGCACAATCGTGTATATTTACACTGTACAACATCAGGAAAATAAGGCCCTTTCTCTCTGAACATGCCACACAACTTCTTCAGTCACTTGTCATATCTAGACTGGATTACTGTAACGCTCTCATTGCCGGCCTTCCTGCATGTGCAATTAGGCCTCTACAAATGATCCAGAATGCAGCAGCACATCTGGTCTGTTCCACCACTCCTTGCTTCTCTTTACAGGATAACAGTTGATGCACATATCAAGTACAAGGCTCTGATGCTGGCATACCAAACAGTCACTGGATCTGCTCTAGCTTACCTAACATCATTCCTGCAGAGCTACGTTCCCAACAGAAGCCTGCGGTCAGCTAATGAGTGCCGTCTTGTTGTACCAACACAAAGAGGCACCAAATCACTTTCCTGAACTTTTGGCTTCACTGTACCTCAATGGTGGAACGGCCTTCCCCACTCCATCTGTGAAGCAGATTCCCTCTCGGCTGAAGACATATCTTTTCCATTTGTCAATTTGCACTTGACTATAACACTTTTTGCACTTCAGATTAATCGGTGAGATGGTGGCGTAGTGGAGTGGTGGTGGCTTAGTGGGCTAAAGCACTAAACTGGTAAGCAGAAGGTTGTTGGTTCGATCCCCACAGCCACCACCATTGTGTCCTTGAGCAAGACACTTAACTCCAGGTTGCTCTGGGGGGATTGTGCCTGTAATAAGGGCTCTGTAAGTTGCTTTGGATAAAAGCGTCTGCCAAATGCATAAATGTAAATGTAATCGTTTAAGTTGTTTTATTCCTCTTTTACAAGTTGCTTTGGATAAAACTCTCTGCCAAATCAATAAATGTAGTAGCAAAGTGTTCTTGTAGCTAGAGCATGGTACTAAATATGTCAAGGTCAAGTGTTCAATTCTCAAGAAGCAGACATACTGACAAAATGTATACCCTGAATGTCGTGGTAAAAGTGTCTACCAAATGCACAAATGTTAACTTTACACTGCTGCTCCAACTCCAAAAAAAGTTTAAAGATGCAGATATGCAAATATGTATTTCCATTTGAGTCCACATTGTAGTATTCTAATTCATATCTCAAATTCATTAATTTACTTAATGAACCTTTTAGCAAACTAGAAATTAGATGCAACCAATCACCAAACATCTTTATTTGGAGAGACCTATAAAAGCAGAAAAAATAAAATGCTCCTGAACATAAATTAGTGCAGTATGACACAACAACAAAAGTACTTCCAAAGTGTATTTGTCCATAATGGGGATTATGTATATAAATATTATGAATAGTGTTATTTTTTTAATATACCATTCTCTAGATGAATACAGTTGTGGGTACCCTGGGTACTTATTAGTCTTTTTTTCTCCTGAGACAGTTTGCTTTTTCTAATTGCTGATACACTGAAAATTAATTACCTTATAATCTCTGATTCCAAGTTGTCAACATCTCTCTGAGCAACTTTACAGCTGCACTGAAGTGCTTTATTTAATTGTGTAATGTAAATAAAAGGCATAAATCTTCTTTTTAAACTGACTTGCTAGATCACTGTACCATGTGGCATTTAAAATACAAACAGTCTTATTTCCATCCTCCTTAAATTGTGCTAACAATTATGACTCTGTTGGAATTAGTTCAAATAGCTCTGGAAATGTAAGCGCAGCGTAGTTCTAGCGGGAAGACTAGCAGCTGTACATCATGGCACTATTAGCTGGGTAATTCCCAGCCAATCACATGTAAGCCGTTGCTTTATATGTCTGCTCAAAATCTATCACATTGCTGTTTCAGTGTGCTAACGTGGCAACCTCCACCACCCCATCACCACCAGTTGAGTCCTGTCCTGCATGGTGGTAGGCTCCTCGCCCCTGCCTACTATCTCCGGCAGGATATGACGGTTCCGAGTACTACAACTTCGGACCGCCAGACGGGGCCTACGCCAAAGAGAGACATTACCTTTCCGTTTTAGATTCATCAAATAAATGTAATCTTCAATTTCACTCAAGTCTGCGAGTCTTCCTGATAGAACTGCTTTTACACTAAAGAAATGATTATCAAAAGCTACTACTTCAAAAGGCCTAATACCACTCAAACCAACCATAAAACCAGTGGCATTTTAAACCCCTGCTAGAGCAGTCAAGCCAAGATAAGCATATGCTTTTTCCATATTTACACCACATAAACACAGTCAGTACTTGCTTAGTTCAACACAAGGGCAGTAAGACAGAGTGTTCAACAAAAAAGAACTTATTTTTATTTAAGAGACATCTGTAAAATAAATAAATATATAAAAGATTTTTCAAAAATGTCAGAAGCTGACAAGTGGAAGTGGAAAAAAATTGCTAATGTTAAAGAGCGGCTTATGTATTTGATGGAGTGAGAGAAAGAGAAATAGAGAGCAGGAGAGTGAGAGGGAGGGAAGGAGGGAAAGCAGTCATTTTAATAGCCTGCACAGAACAGCTAAGGATTTAGACTCAAACACTATGGTCAATACATATGCATAAAAAAGTAAAACCTTCCCATGCGGTCCCAGAAAGATAAGACACACTGAAAAAAACAAAAAAAAAAACAGATTAATTTATTTATTTGGCATAATTGGGACTTGATTAGTCATTTTTGTTCTGGAATACAACCATGTAACAACTCAAAGTTATTTATAGATTACCCACATTCTAGACTAATTTTATACCCATGTTAAGAAAGCTGACTGTTTATCCTCACGTGTCCTACATCAGGAATGGCGCGACAAAGCATCAAGCAATAAAAGCTCTTTATATTAAATATCTTCCATGTTAATCCAGTTTCATTTACCAGCCATGACAGTGACTAGCGACGAGTGAAAATGCTTTTTGCCAGTCACGTGGTTTCGCTTAGATTATACCAGGTATCCCCGCCCACACCAAAAACTCATTGGCCAAAATTTCACTCCGTATGTATATTAAATAGCAAATATGGATGAGGTGAGATTGATTGTGGATATTCAACACATTCTCACAGAGAAATTGTCAGGATTCGTACGACTGTTCTAAATGTGACTAATACGTTATGAATTTGTACGACCATCACTAAAACCAGTGACGTCGCTGGACATTGTTTTCATTTAATGCATGACAATTACTTGCTTCTGTCACACATAACAGCTTCTGTCATGTTTACACACTCTACTGATTGGTTAGGTTTAGATAAGGGGTTTGGGTAAGGGCATAATATTAATAAGCATGTCCTTAACGCCTCGTGCGTGGAACTCGCGCTTACTTCCATATAACACACCCGGGCATTTGCACGTGATGCATCGAACAAATTCATACGAACGAAATTGTACAAAATAGCCAACTCGGAAAATATGTATGAATTTTCGTGAGATCGGGTTGAGATATTATATGACAAATCCCTCAAGTTCCACAAGGAAAACCAAGTGGGTAAGAAAAACAAGGTGTGAGAGTTTAGTGAACTGACCATTTCAACACATTTATATCTCTGTGCATAAGATGGATATCCTCTACTCTGGTAAGGAAAACACCATCACTGTCTGTTGCAGGCTTTCCTGAGTAATTGTTGACTTTTAGATGTTGGTTGAGAGAAGATGACCATTTTGTTTGGTCAAAATGGCATGTATCATATGAGTCTAATCAACTGGGATCAAATGGTCGAGCTGTGGAAACAGAACACAGATCAGTCTGATAATTACTCTTATGGAGTCAGTGAAATTGACATATCATGGTGATTAGAAAGTTCAGCAATGGTCAAATTTCAACCAGAGTCTCTGAGTGTTAAAAAGGCAAAGAGTAGTCTCCAATTGATTAGTTGACGGAGGGAGAAACAGAACACCTGATTAGCTATTTGCTGCGTAAGAACACCAGAATATAGTTGTGGAGTTTTGCTGTAGATGCAGAACACATGTGATGCTAATTAAATACGAAAGCATGTCAGTGACTGATAATTGCTGAAACAGATATTTAGTGCTTTTAGTTGGTTCAAACGTTAGGCTGGCATATGTGTTCCATTGTCAGTTATGAGAGGAAGCCAATGAGAGGTTGCAGGAAGAGCCCCAATGTTCCCAGCACACACACCAGCACAAAGACCCACAGGAAGATACGGTCAATCACCATGGCAACATACTTCCAATCATCCTCCACCTAAGAGAGAAAGGGCACACAATAAACAGAGAAAAAAGAGAAGAGAGGGACGGTTAATAAACGAAATAAAAGAGAGGTTAGAGGTAACAAGAAAGGAAAAGAGAAAATTAGAACACATGAAAGCAAGGTAAATGAAGGAGAAAATGATAAAGATATGAAGAGAAAAGCAGGCCTTCTGTCCATCCAGAATGCTTTGCTCACACTATTGCGCTAATATAAGCAGAGCTATCCAAAACAAAATTCCTCCATTTATTTAGGCTTCAGTGCATTATAATGCTAATGGGATTCAGTGCGGTTCTGAGCCACTGTGTGAAGATGAAGTATGAAGTGTTGAGTCTTTCCATATCAAAGCATGATGTTTCAGCTGAAAGATCTAAAGCACTTATTGTCAGTGAGACACTCAGTAAACATTTCCACAGAGTGTAGCTAAATTGTTCATGCTTGTGGTAGAAGTTAGTCTGTGAAGCATAATCTGTGATTGCAAGGACATGATACAACCAAATCTTGGCATAAATTTGGAATCTAAGGTTTTTGAGTTCAGATTTACCACATTTCTGTCAGAAATGTCCATCTTGTCATAGCTGTGACCAGGCAGTCAATGCATATGCTCTAACCTGTTGTACCATGGTGCTCATGCAGGCAACGTAAACGAATCTGGTTTGAGTAATTTGCCAACCCTTCTCACCACCATTTACTGTCACTGCTCTACTGTCCATATAAATAGAAATGGCAAAATAGTCACTCTCCATCTTTAACTCCTTTCAGTGAACAATGAACATAGTGGATTGTGGTATTCCAGGAGCTACAGGGCATTTTGGAGGAAGATGCTTGTAAGAGTAGGGTTGCAGGGGATGATTTAGAGCATCTTAATGTAAGCCTGTCAGGCAATAATGAGGTAAATTCCTCCAAAGATTGATGAGGTTAATTTTATGATGACAGATAAAATCTGAAGATGTCATAGAAGACAGACATTTCAAAGTGATGTCATACAATGAATGGAACAATGATGCAAGTGAATGTGTGTGTTAGCATACTTGCCAACATCGGATTGTGAAAAATGGGGAGATGTTTTTGGGGGGGGGGGGGTCGTGGTTCGTATGTCCATGGATTTTCTGGTGCTCCCTATGCAGACTGCATAATATGCATACAGAGAGCAGCAGTACTGGTCAGTAATACTAATCTGAAGATGAATAATACAAAGAAAATGACCATATATTCAGATGGTCCCTTCCCAGATCCTTCAGAGTTTTAGCAATAAATGCTTCTTGAGTTATAAATAATAAAAAATGTATTATAATTTATTATTATACTTATAGAACATTTACATTGAACCTTCTGTTTTTCAATAAAAAATGTGTGGACCCTTCACAGTATTAGCACGTTTCAGCGCAATGTGTAGACATTTCAGATGACCCCTTACACGCCATATAAAAAATGTCCAACTTATATCAATGTTAATTTAACAATCTGGAACGATTTCACCATGACACCATCTGTCAAGCTTACTGGATGCATAATTTCCGATTTAAATATGGGACAATCCCGTATGTATTAAAGTGTGTATGCGGAAAATCGTGAGTTTATCAGGAGAAATTGTAAATCGGGAGTACAGCGGGAGGAGGGGTGGAAAATTTGAGAATCGGAGTGTTGGCAGGTATGGTGTTAGTGAACCTATAACCATATAGATATACAGTTTTTAGAAGGAGGTGAGGTACATCATAGTGACAATGGAAAATATTGCTAGTGCCTATGGAAATATTACACACACTAAAACCTCTATTAAAGTCTGAAAGGCCACTGACATATGAAGGGTTGCCAACTGTTCTGCATTATCTGGCACCAACCAGACGCCTATAGTCCTGTATTTAAGTGGCAAAATGCTCAAAGGGGAATTACCCCCCCCCCCCCCCCCCCCCACACACACCCCAACCCCCAACAGACAGTGAAATGCTTGAAAGGGAGGCCCTGTCGGTCGGATGCTGAAACCATATTGAAGGCATCGTGTCCCACACTGAAAGTATAAAACCCTTAAACTTTACTCTCCTTTCTTTTTGAAAAACTAGTGATAACCATAACTCCTTCAAGCAGTGCTCCACTAAGTGGTCATACCACAAGTTGAATGCTTGTGCACTCATTTGGGTAGTTACACACCTCTGCTGCTATATTCATCTATATGGTAAATGGTCTGCACTGTATATAGCACCTTAACCTTAGCGGTATTCAAATCGCTTTACACTGCTTCTCATTCACCCATTCACACACCAATGAAGGCAGAGCTGCCATGCAAGGCTAGCCTGCCATTGGGAGCAACTTGGGGTTCAGTTTCTTGCCCAAGAACACTGCGGCATGTGGAGTCGTGTGGGCCGGGAATCCCCTTGAAAACCCTACGATTAGTGGACAACCCGCTCTACCACCTGAGCCACAGCTGCCCCAATCCTATGAGAGAGACATTGCAGAGGGAGGGTGAGCTCTGGGTATGGTCTTGGGCTTAGCCACAACCACTATGCTAATCACTAGGGGTGTGAAGTATTTGTTCAGCAAGTTCAAGAGCTGAATAATACAAATTTGGAGTCAAAAATATTTGTATAACTGCCGGTATACGGGGCAGATCATGTTGCTTTACGTCAGTGGCCTTTCAGTCATGAATAGGTAATGTTTTCAGTGTGTGTACATGAGAGCATGATTTACCATTATCAGTATGTTGTACCAAGTGGACCAACTGAATGTAAACTCTTTACCTCTTTGGCTTTGTTGCGGCTCCTCATGTTCTCAGCAATGTACTTCACACTATCAATGGCCTGTTTGATCTCTGGTGACACGACAGAGAAAGCCACAACCGTGTTGATGGCCTGCGGACTCAACTGACGGCTGGCTTTCCCACAATCTCCATCGGGTGCCTCTTTCATCGGGTGACATGGGCATCCCCCTTTCTTTCCCTCCATTTCTGCCTTTCCCTCTCCAATCTCCAAAGAGTTCATTGCTCTCTGCTGTGATCCACTATTTTTTATCTTCTTTCCCTCCCCTCCTCTTCCTACTCCACTCCCGGACGAGCCCCCACTCTCTAGTCCTCCTTTTCCAGAAGACTCTGACAGGTCAAGAGGACGACGCATAAGCATGATACGAGGTAAAGCCTGGAGGAAGACCGTACGGACCCAGCTGGGCATGGTGTGGGTCATAGGAGTGCGATAGTGCACATTCAACACAAAGACAGTGATGACGATGGAGAGGGTGACAAAAATCATGGTGAAGAGAAGGTACTCGCCAATCAGAGGGATCACGAGTGAGGTCGACGGGATGGTTTCCGTAATTACAAGGAGGAACACAGTAAGAGAGAGGAGCACAGAAATGCACAATGTCACTTTCTCACCACAGTCTGATGGAAGGTAGAAGACAAGTACAGTCAGGAAGGAGATGAGGAGGCAGGGGATGATTAAGTTGATGGTGTAAAAGAGGGGCAGTCGGCGTATATAGAAACTGTAGGTTATGTCTGGGTAGATCTCCTCACAGCAGTTGTACTTGATGTCATGTTTATAACCAGGTGCATCAATGATCTCCCATTCTCCACTCTCCCAGAAGTCTTTCAGGTTGACCTTTGAGCCAATAAGTACCAGGTCTATCTTGGCCTTGTCGTAGGTCCAGGAACCAAATTTCATAGAGCAGTTCTGATAGTCAAAGGGAAAGTAAGTTATGTCCATAGGGCAGGAGGATTTGAAGATTGCAGGAGGGACCCAAGTTATGGTTCCGTCATATTTCAAAAGAGCTTTGGTTTTATCCTCCACCAAGAAGTCCCCAACAGCACTGTGTCAAAAAAGCACACTCGAATGTTGTAACCTTTAATACATTTACAACATTTTCTCAGACTATTCACTCCAAAATAAAACCTGTGTACCTGAAAATATCCCTAAATTTACGATGAACTGTAATTCATACAAGTTGGAAGACTTGACTCACTTGTTGTAAAGTACAATGTCTGGCCTCCAGATTTTATTTGATGGGACTCTGATGAACTCAATTCCATCAAACTCTGCTGGTGACCACTTGAGCTTGTAGTCATTCCATATCTATAAAAAAATCCCAAAAAGGACATCAGCTCATATCATCACAATATAACATCTCAAACCGTTCAATATAAATAACATTATTTGTAATGAATATGCTCCTCAATAACATGAGCTGTGACCTATTGGTTAGCACACATGCATTTCCTTTGTTTAATAAAAGTTGCAATATGAACAAAACAAAGATTATTTTACCTTTATTAATGTACTAATCAAATGTCTAAGCAGTGAATTCATTAAACAGTTGTACCACTACCGCTATATCACCAGCTCTATTTAAAAAAAACTAATATAAGTGATAATCAAAAAATGAATGTCTCATAGAGCATTCCTTAAATCTATTGTGCAGAACATTTGGAATAAGTAGAAATATAAGTAGAAAACCATGTCTGGAGCTTACAATCTTGTTTGTGTGACTGTACATCTCGCTATCTGCCGAGAAGAGACAATGACTATTTTTGCTGGAGCTGCAATGTTGTTTATAGAGGTTGTCTACAAATGTGTATGGGGTGAAGTCATATAGGTGTATAGGAGCTTTATGTTTTTGTGGATTTCTATGTATGTGCACATCTTGGTTTGTTGACATTCGTTGTCTGTTTAGAGATATGCTATTAAGGCCGCTGGTGTCTCTGTGTTCAGAGATATCAAGCATACTGCTATCAGGCAATGCACAGATTTAATGTAAAATACTGCAGGGTGTAACACCAGCGCACACGTCTTAAGATTCTGCAAAACCCATGCACCCAAATCCACAAACATTTCAAGACTCAATCCTGTTAAATCAACACACTTTTAGTAACAATGCTACACAATATACTCATGAATAGAATAGAATATATATTACATACAGTATAATGTATATCTAATGTATATAAAGTCTTTAAAATAAATGTAACTAGCTAAATTTATATTTAACTCTAAGTAGGGGTAGTTAACTCTAGTAGTTAAACATTAATTAACAAAAAAATCTTTTGAGAAATGTAGAAATATTATCTGACCTGTTTAGACTCTTTTATGCACATATAAGTTTCGGTTTTCCATTTTTTACTTCCATCATTTCCTGTTCCTGCTAACTCCACTGTACTTTTTTATGTGTACATCTATGTTCTCTCATCCATTTTTCATCTCTTAACCCCATCCAGCTGTTTGTCCTGTATACAGTATGCTATACACATGTTTTCCTATCGTCAGTGGCTCAGTAAGACATAAAGACACTGAGATGCTTAAGATGACACGCACACACAAAAATGCATGCATAAGGCCCTCCTGCGGCACACAGACATCACTTACATGTCTTAGCCATAGATTGGTCTCCATGATTTGATTGACTTCATCCTGTAGAGGGGAAAAGATGAACAGAGACAAGGACAGAGACAATCAGAGAAAAAGACAGACATCCTCTATTATTCAGAATGGAACATGTTCTAACAACAACAACACAGTTCTTGTCTAAAGGGAGAGAGACAGATCTGGCTATTATTTTGGAGTTTGTGCTTTAGCGCCCCACAACAGGAATTACAGAACTATAATCAGTGGTTCCCACCAACAATAGGCAAAATTTGATGTCAGTGACAAAGAAATAGAAGAAGCCCCATTTATTTTGCTATCCTAACTGTGCATGATATATTATTATATGATGTCTGCTATCAGAACAGACCTGTGACTCATTTTTGGGTCACAACCCACAAATTAAGAACCACTAATGTAGATTCATACATTTAAGAATACCTACAGGCTACATGCGCATAACAAATGCCATTCATCACAGTAACCTGTAACAGCTGTATAAAATGATAATACTGTAGCTCTTTAAAAAACACCTTCATATTCATAGGAAAACCTCAGCTAAAAATGCTCATCAGGCAAATTTTCCTTAATCCTGTGAGAGCATAATCTATAATCCAGGATTCTGTTCTCTAGAGTGGTGGGTTATGGCTTGTTAATCTCTCAGGTGTCTGTCTCTGTGAAGCAAGAATAAAGGATGTGCTGATAATTTTGGTCGCTCTTCCTGCTGAAGTGGAAATTTAATCCTGGAGTGCTTGTTTGTATGACTGCGGGGTAAGTGCAGAGTCTGGGGTGCAAAGGCTTTTAACTCATTTGCTCTCTCTGACCAGAGTAATGAAACAAAAGTCCTCACAACAGCTACAAACAGCACAGAATGAGTTTTATTTTTCATTTTTTAAAAGTCAATAAAATCATAAAAGGAATACAAATCTAAGGAATATAAATCTCAACCTTTCACCAGCTCTGACCAATAGGTGGCGATATGCACGAAGAATGTGAATCGCCAAAAACAAACAAAAGAATAGTGAGAAAGTAAAAGTGGAGATTTAGAATTAAAAAAAGGATTTAAATATTGATCTGTTTTCAACCACATCTTTCATATCACTTCTGAAGACATGGATTTAACCTCTACAGTCTTATGGATTACTTTTATGCTGCCTTTATGTGCTTTTTGGAGATTCAGATTTCTGGCCACCATTCACTTGCATTGAATGAACCTGCAGAGCTGAAATATTCTACTAAACATCTGCATCAGAAAAAAAGTGATACACATCTGGGATGCCATGAGGGCGAGTAAATTATGAGAGTGTTTACATTTTTTGGTGAACTGTCCCTTTAAATACATATTGAACATAATTGTTCTGTTCAAACACAATTTCAGCACAAAATCAGGTCATGTGTTTTTGAGACAGCGGACACTTGGAAGGTTTTTCTTACCACTTTAACAAGCTGTGAGATGGAGACCTCAAACTCCACGGTGACAGGGTCAGACACATTTTCCACTGGCCGAATGAACTGATTATACCTCCTGAATAAACGACGAAACAGTCTATCTTCTCCCTTAGATGAGAAACAATCTGCACAAACATGCCCATACATAGACAGAGAGACACACACAGGAATATGCTTAGCATAGAAATCTACTTTAGTATGCAGTGCACTGGGAGGGACCCAGGGATAGACTTCATTCATAATACAGTGGATGGCCAAGTAAGAACTGTGTAGAGAAAGAAGCATGTCCAAGCATATTTGAGAATGTAATATGCTGTGTATAAGCAATCCTGGTAATCTTTATCTTAGTTGTTTGTTTCTATTTAGGTCTAATAGCCGCCATCATTTATATCAATATAATTAATGTTGTGCCATCTACGTAATGATAAAAATAAAAAATATGGTGTTGGGTAGTATTTTGAGTGTGTGTTCTTGCTTTGTTTTTGAGTGTGTATTCTCTTGGTTTTAGCACATTCCTTAGGTTCAGAGTCAAGGTCCTGCCAGACGCTCTAAGAGCACCAAACACAGCTCTTAATGTCAGAGGTCATCATCAACTATTACCAAAGAGACGAGGTGTAACCAAGTGGAAAATGGAAACGCTTTAAAATGATGCACTCTGATGCAGCTAGCTACGTCAGAGAGGACACGGATGAACATTAAGTCACTTCAGAACATGGGAGCAGTCAAGAACAGGTGAATGGCTACAATCTGCTATAGAAGGTCTAAAAGAGGTATTACGATATATCTGTATAGGTGTATGCCGTAAAACAGTGGCAATCTTGTAATTCCGTGAAACTCTAAATTGCTAGTACTAGTTCACCACCTGGAGTTATTATTTCAGTTAATGGAATATTTTTAGTTCACCCAAAAACTATTGTTCTGCCATCATTTAATAACTCTCATGTTGTTCCAAACCCGAATGGCTTTCTTACTTCTACTGAACACAGAGGGTGAATGTCAGTGACAATTCAAGTCTTGTGTGGCAGCAGTGGCTCAGGTGGTAGAGTGGGTTGTCCCACGACTCCACATGCCGTCATTGGTATGTGAATGGGTGAATGAGACACACAGTAAAGCGCTTTGAATACCGCTAAGGTTAAAAGGGCGCTATATAAGTGCAGACCATTTAGCAAGTGCAGTCTGTTTGTGTTGGTTTGGGTGGGAAAATTGAAGGTGTAATCTGCTTGAAATCTTTCCATCTCACGTAGCTCTCAAAAGTAATTTGCTTGCATTCAATTCAAAACATTGAAACACGACCCACTGTGATCCGGTCACACGAGTGCAAGAACAGATCATGTTTGAATAAATGCACATAAGTGGACGGAAAGATTTTAAATGAAAAACTTACAATTCTGTCTGTTTTTACAGTATGGTGCTTTTTACTTTTTTTGAGCTGGACAGTATAAATCACCACAGCTTGGATATCCTTTTGTGTTCCATGGAAAAAATTAAATAAATGGGTTCGGACCAACATTTGGGTTCAGAATGGGTTGTTGATTTTTGAGAATTGGGGGGAGAATTGGGGATTGATCATGAAATATCTCACCAGTCTCTGTGACAGCTGTAGACTTTCTAAATAGCAAACAAAAATGTGACTGCTGACATTGATGCTTTTCACCTGTCCATCATTTTGCTCGTTCTCATAGTGTTACATTTGAAGTGGATCATTGAGGCTGTAATTCATAATGTTTGTCAGTTGAGGGCGCTATTGTGCCACTGTTGAATTTGACATCCACAGGAACAAAAATGCTGGTCTTTTGCTTGGTTTTGGTCTCAAATATATCTTTGGAGGGTGGGGTTTTATAATGAGGAGGCGTGGCTAATTCAACGGCTTAGACGCATGATAGCTTCAGAATGCTAAAATCGCTTACAGCACATTTAATCTTGGTTAATGTTATTATCTACATATACTAATACATTTTTACATTAGTAGTTATCAGGGCAGGACTGGGAAGAGAAATCGGCCTGGGATTTTACATAGCAACTGGCCCAAAATTTGAGCATGGGGGGGGGGGGGGGGTTCCCACTGTCCTTTATGCATATTGTGGCACAGTTTTGTGATCCGTTTTGCATAACGAGGTGGCTCATTTTAGCTTATTAAGGCACAATCGGCCGGTATGCAGCCGACCCACCGGCCCGCTCGATTCTCCCGATGGCCAGCCCACCCAGAGTGATTCGGCACACAGGGAAAATGCCTGGTATGCCAGATTACCAGTCCAGCCCTGGTAGTTAGATACTGTACAATAGCATTAGTTATTGCAATATGAACTAACACAAACAAACAATGAACAATAGTATTTTGATTAATTAACATTAACCAAGATTAACAAATGCTGTAAAAAGTGTTAATTGTTAGTTCATGATATGCAATATCTAATGTTAACAAAAAGAACCTTATTGTAAAGTGTTACCAAAATAGCTAATATAGAAATCTCTCACACAAAAAAATTATTAGTCAATGGTCTAAAATAGAAAACATACTGAAACATATATGCACACAAAAAAGCATTAATTTTTACATTTCGTAAGCCCCTTCCTTGCAGTTATCAAACGTCTAGTTGAAAAAAGTGAAAGAGGACAGAATGTAGTGAGCCTTACTAACGTCTGTCTAGCAAGTTCACTGTCGGCCATCTTTGGAACGCTCTCGGGAGGCTATTTGCAGTCATGCCAGTGCAGCTCCTATCTACTTGAAAGGGGAAAGACCGAAATCTCAAAAATAGTTGGTCAAGATCACGATCAAAGAACATATTTCCAATTAGCAATATAATTTGATAATACTGGAATCATAAATTGTGCTTCTTTACCTCATATTACGCTAAAACAAGCAATTTTCCCACTTGTATAGCTAATGTGCATGCACGTTAGCGAGTTGATTGACAGACGACGCCTATATCTAAAAAGTGATTGGCACTTTTACCTGTAAGGCGGGACTTCCTTTCTATATCCATTGACCGTTGTGTGCAAGAGCTTCTTGGTTGAGCGTTCCAATTCCTCCCATTCATTTTAACAGAAGTGGCCCGTCTCTGCTAAATAATCTCTGGCCTTATATACTCTAAAGTAACTTCAGTCAGCTACAATGAACTTGAAACACCCAAACGCACACAGTGTTCAGTGCTCCTGTCTCGTGTGCATGTCTATTGTTTTTAATTTCTTCTTATAATTACTTAAACTCTCCAACGGCCTCTCTTGTTAATAGGGTTAGCCAAGGATTGCAAGGCACTGCATCCATTAATTAAATGGACTTCAGCCTAATTGAAATACAGAAGATATAAAGCATAGCATTGAAGTTTAGATTTAGTTTTCTGAACCCCATCAAGCTTAAGATAACCCTTTTGAATTAAAGCAGCGCAGTGTCTACACGGACCATACAGGCTCTTAAAGTTGAACTCTTAAGAACGCCCTGGTGGGAAAATTCTGAATGTTCCAGAACGAGAAACATTTTATTCTTTATTTCTTTATCCCAGTGACCTTGGTGTAAGGAAAATAAGATTGCTGAGAATGTTTTTTTTTTTTTTACTGAATGTTCAGAAATGCCACATGAGGAACACTACGAATAAGCACTCAACTATGAAAACAAGACCTTTTCTTAGATTCTTGATAAATGCTTGACTATCAACCATACCTGCATGTCGTATTAACACAGTTCTTTCAAAAATGATACAACTACATGAGTGCCATTTTAATTACAACAATTATATAGTTCCATTTCTGAGCACAATTAATATAAAATGTAAGAATGGTGCGGAAATTATATTCATTAGCATAAATGCACAGAGAGCCGTCAGTGGCCACTATGATGATGGAGGCTAAATCTGAGGATTTTATCAAAACATAGCTGCGGCTCCTACGTTAAAATCACAGTCCATATAGTTAAGCCCCACACATTTGACTTGGTCCAATGGATTCAGAAAAAAGCCACAGGTCTGAGTCACCATGGAATTTATTCCCTCTTTACAGATTTGTTCTTTTTTTTCTGAAAAAATAAATAAATAGGATAACTATTAGATTTTGTGTGTGAGAGTGTACTCAATGTGTGCTCTTCAATCTCTGAAAGAGAATTTATACATTAGTGTCTTATTTTTTCCAGTAAATTTGTATTAATGGAGGGGAAACAAATCAACCTCTACAAATCAACTTTGAGGATTTCAAGGCCCTACTGCTATAGAATATTTCCCATAATAGATTCACAGTGCTCTTTTCTGCCTCTTACTCAATGCTTCTAGAAATGTGTTTGATGGAGGAAGGTGTGCAGTGATGAGGCAACAGGGATGACAAAGAGTGCTCATTCTGATGGAAGGACTAAAGAGACATCAGTGGTCATATAAAATCATTTGTAATTCACTGCTGCTGAAAACATACTGTTCACCCTTATATCTGGCAAGTAATGAGACAGAGAGAGAGAGAGAGAGAGAGAGAGCGAGCATGCAAAAGCGTGAAACACTAGAGTGCGACACTAAGTGTGTTTCTCTGTCAGTGAAGGAAAAGCATTACAGATAGAATCAGACAGGTGAACTGTTCTTGTTGCCCAGAAACTTCAGCCTGCAGCAGTGCACACATCCCTGTTCCCCACAACAGACTGAGTTTTGGTGTGTGTGTGTGTGTGTGTGTGTGTGTGTGTGTGTGTGTATGTGTGTGTTTGGGGGTTTTACAAGGACATTTAGGTTTTAGGTTATAAACTGATAATCACAAGGGTATTATGCTATAAATAGTGTTTATGAGGACATTTCTAGTGTCCACATAATTCAAATCGCTTAAAAAAATTTTTTTTGTTGTTTTTCTAATGTAAAAATGCAAAAAGTTTTTTTGTGAGGGTTAGGGGATAGAATCTATAGTTCGTACAGTATAAAAATCAATATGTCTGTGGAGAGTACTCATAAGGATAGCGCCAACATTTGTGTGTGCGTGTGTGTGTGTGTGTGTGTGTGCGTGTGTGTCTGTGTGTGCGTGCGTGTGCGTGTGTGTGTGTGTGTGTGTGTGCGTGTGCGTGCGTGTGAGGTATTTCAGGACATGCGTCACTGTCTGTGTGACTTCTATCTGGAACAAAGAGGTCAGAGGACATGCGTGTCCACGTGTGTTTGTGACTTAATCTAAATCCAACACTAAACCACTTTGAAAACATTACATTTATGGCACTGCCATCAATTCTTTAAAGGGATTGTTCACCCAAAAATGAAAATACTCTCATCATTTACTCACCCTCATGCCATCCCAGATGTGGATGACTTTCTTTCTTCTGCAGAACACAAGTGAAGATTTTTATATGAATACCTCAGCACTGTAGGTCAATAGGGTCCAACACTTTGAAGCTCAAAAAGCATATAAAGGCAGCATAAAAGTCACAAACAAAATGATGAAAATATGTATGACTCCAGTGTTTAAATCCATGTCTTGAGAAGTGATATGATGGGTGCGGGTGAGAAACAGATCAATATTTAAGTCCTTTATTACAATAAATTCTCCTCCCTGTCCAGTAGGGGGCAAAATGCACAAAGCATGAGAATCGCCAAAAAACAAAAGAAGAAGAGCTCTTAAGACACAAGAGCAGTTAAGAGAGCTGTTTGAAAGTGGAGATTTATAGGGGGAAAGGGACTTAAATATGTTTGTATATTATGTCTGTTTCTCATATCACTTCTGAAGGAATGGATTAAACCACTGGAGATTAGAGAAATGTATTACTTTTATGCAGCCTTTATATGCATTTTTAACTTCAAAGTTTTAGACCTTATTGGCATAAGGACCTACAGAGCTGAGATATTCTTCTAAAAATCTTTCTTTGTGTTCAGCAGGAGAAAGACAAAAGAAAGTCAAACATTTTTTGGTGAACTACTCATTTAAGCAGTGAAGTCCTTTGATGGTTTCAAGGGACACTTGGGGCAATCGTCTTAATTTCATCTTTTCACAATTCACCCCATATATGAATTAGAGCATTCCACTGGAACATATCAAATTGACCAACTGCAGGGGCTTTGAAGGACCCTTCACACAATCCATAAAAGTCAGCCTGAGGAAGCCAGAAAAAATAGAGGTGGCAAAGCTGGGATGTGAAAGACCGAAAATTAAAATAAAAAAGGACAACACTTTGGAAAGTCTTTCCACCAATTCTAAAGGTGAAGACAATCTTTTTGTGCTTTTCTTTTGTTTTTGAGTTTACTTTCTTTCTCAATCTCTTTTGAAGCAGATGGGTTTACCTCCCTCCACCTCTCTCTCTGCTGGAACCTCATTGATTTCTCTCTGAAGCTCCAAAACACAGATGTGAAGATATCAAAAAAAGAGCACTAGAGTGGATAAAAGAGCAAGTCAAAGTTCCTGCGTAGAGATCTGGAAATTTGCTCAATCTAACCGAATAGCCTTTTTTTATTAGTAACACCACAGGCTTTTATTACATGTATATTACATAGGAATTTCACAAAATATCAATACATCGATTATTGATCGGCAAGTTATTTTCTCTGTAAGTTTTTGAGACATCGGTATATTAACATTATCCAACAGCTAAATTAGAAGCCTAATTTGTGTGCTTTCCAATTCACTGTCAGTTGGCCTTCCGTTTAATGTAGTCTGGCGTAATAGCTTTGGGAGACCACAAGGGGGTGATATAACATTTACTGTACTTAATACTGAAGCCGGACAAGCACAGGTATCACAAACAGGCCACATCGATGCGATGCAGGTGGCAGTCCAAAGTTGTGACTCAAGTCACAAAGGTTTTTGTACTTTTTCAAGAATGGACAAAGTGAAGTTGATGAGTTTGCAGGTTACTGCATGAAACTGGCACAACTGCACAAACTGACGATTATTGACGATTGCGACATTTATCATGCAGTTTCTCTCTATGTAGCCTTCAGTAGGGTTCATTCGAGCTGTCACATCACAAAAAGGCATACTTGTATCTGAAAATGCATTGTGTAGGCTATATGAAAGATATATCATCAAAGGGTGGCTATAGTAAACCATCTTTGATATCAATTTATCAATTTGTCCATTGATAATGATTTGAGACATATTTAATGGAAAGGATATGAGGGCACATGCTGGGCATCACTGCCAGATAGTGAGCAGCGGTGCCAGTGTTTGTACCTTCGTGGTTTTTTAGATCGTAACCTGTCATTCGCTAGATGCATCTGACGTATGACGACTTTTAAGTTACCTAGCCATTTAAACTTTACCAAAGTTGTGTTGAGAAATATGTATGAAGAGACAAAGACTCTTGTGGAACGAGTGGCAATATTTATATAGGGAATTCTCTGTTCTCTGTGGCATCCACTCACAACTCACCACACGCCCCACCGAGAGCGAGAACCACACATTATAGCGACCACGAGGTGGTTACCCCATGTGACTCTACCCACTCTAGCAACTAAGCCAATTTGGTTTCTCTGGAGACCTGCTGGTGTCACTCAGCACACCCTGCATTCGAACTCACGACTCTAGGTGTGATAGTCAGCATCATTACTCGCTGAGCTACCCAGGCCCCCTCAATTACCAATTCTTAAACCTTTCACATTGGTCTGCCTAAACCTTGAACATTTTGTGACATCCTATACCTATTATTTGCAGCTTTATTTGAATGTTACCCCTTGCATACAATGAGAACTGATGTCAATCCTAACTAGTCTTTCCATCTCCTGAGGGACTTTTTCTGGCCTTTCTTGATACATGTCTTTCGGTACATCTTCTCTCTCTCTCTCTCTCTCTCTCTCTCTCTCTCTCTCTCTGCCATTTCTCCCCCTCACTTCATTCAGTGGCCTTGTTATCACTCCAGCATAGAGGGGATGCTTGCAGCAAGAATGACATTTAGTTGGAGTTGAACACAAGTTCATCATCCCCAGACATCTTCTCTTTCTAAAACTCTGAGCTCAGAATGGCATTAGGTATTCAGCGATGTGAAAAACAGAAGAAAATCCATGCGTGTCATGTGAGTGTATGAGCTTCTAAGTTTATCCGAAGGCGTAGATTTGACTTGAACATTGGACGTGTTTCCATTGATCATGGTATGAATAATGAGGGGTTGTTCTTGCTTGTTATGATTATTGGGGGTGTTAAATCCCACCATCCTACCTCGAATCTACGCCCCTTGTGTGTCTGACTCACTATTGAGTGACAGGGTGCTTGTGATGGGAGTGAGCCTCTTGTTTCTTATTTAGATAGATGTTAATTTACAGGGTAAAGCAAAGAAGCTGAGATGGGAAGTTACAACAGAGACTTAATCAAAAAGTTTGTGCACACCACCGATCATGCACTTGGCAGCGGTGTTGCTAAAATTTGACAGGTTCATTTTGGTCGGGAAGACTTTAAATGTTTATTAAAGTGGAAAATGAAGCACGGATTAGAACCTACCCAGCGCGATTCATTATAATTACACCACTGGGCACACATACCGCTTTTTATCTGACGATGAAAGGATTTAGAGAGCGTTTAAACAAATGTCTGCTATCGTGGTTGCCTAAAATAGCCATCGGATTCCCCGCAGTCTCGAGCGAGACGAGTATGCGCCTGAAACTCCGCGCAGCACGCGCAACAAAGGCGTAGAGAATCGGTATGACTAAATTAAAATGTTACACTTGTGCATAAATCGCAATTAACATCGTTATAAAAACCTATTAGTATGCTACTTTTCTTTCTTGAGCGCAACAGGACAGTGGGCACAAGAGACGCGGATCAGGTACTCATTTTGAAAAGTTGTTGGAAACAGTAAATGTAGTAAAAACTGTAACATCCAGGAAACAGACTTACCTTGTGTTACCAGGACAATAAACAGAAAAAGCAAAGTGACTCTCCCCGCAGAATTCATCGGGCGTCGCGAGATAGAGAGTTCGTCTCCCTACAAGAAAGCAACAAACTGGTGGAAAAAGTCGAGAAGGAATAATTTGTTAAGAAGTTGTTTGTGGATCCCAGTTATGTGGCTGAGTTTTGTTTTTCAGCGTGCAGAAGACGCGCGTGTGAGTTGGATTCGTCCCTCCCCCTGGGCGCGTGCATGCTTTCCCACGCGACTCTTCATCAAGCGCCATTGGTGAGACGCACAGTTTGTTCAACAAAATGAATATTCCGGGTTCAATACAAGTTAAGCTCAATCGACAGCATTTGTGGCATAATGTTTATTACCACAAAAAAGAATTTCGACTTGTCCCTAATTTTCTTGAAAACAAAAATCGAGGTTACAGTGAAGCACTTACATTGGAGGTGATTGGGGGCTAATTTATGGAGGGCAAAAATGTACATAAAGCTTATAACTTTTGTAAGCACTTAAAAAAATGGTGTTAAAACTCGTGTATTATTATGAGCTCTAAATCATCTGTGTTAGGGTTTTACGGTGTATACCGCTACATTGTCATAGTAACAAAGTAGTAAAATTGGAAATAACTATACACAGAAATGTTTAGTACGTGATTTTATCACACTAAAATCATGTTAACATGCATATTGTTTACATCTTGTGGCTTCACATCTTAAACAGCGAGTCTTTTAACATTTACTAATTGGCCCCATTCACTTACATTGTTTAGTTAGGTTTTTTTTTTATCCCCTTTTCTCCCAATTTAGAATTCCCAATTCCCACTACTTAGTAGGTCCCCGTGGTGGTGCGGTTACTCTCCCCAATCCTTGTGGCAGAGGACAAGTCTCAGTTGCCTCCGCTTCTGATATAGTCAATCCGCGCATCATGTGACTTGCTGTGCATGACACCGCAGAGACTCACAGCGTGTGGAGACTCATGCTACTCACCGCAATCAACGCACAACTCACCATGTGCCCCACTGAGAGCGAGAACCACTAATTGCAACCATGAGGAGGTTACCCCATGTGACTCTCCCCTCCCTAGCCAATTTGGTTGCTTAGGAGACCTGGCTGGTGTCACTCAACATACCCTGGAATCAAACTCACGGCTCCAGGGATGGAAGTCAGCGTCGATACTCGCTGAGCTACCCACATTCACTTCCTTTTAAAAAAAAAGGGGGCACAAGTCGAAAAGCATTTTTGTGGTTATCAATGTTTGCCAAAAATGCTGTCGACTGAGCTTAACTTGTGTTGAACCCGGAATATTCCTTAGATCCAATCTACTCCGTTTCAGAACCCATTTGTGTTTGTCAGAGTATCCAAACTTTGTTACACAAATTACATAATTAATTACAATAATAATAATAAAACATTTAATTATAAGGTGCTACAAAAAAAAATTAAGTAGGTAGTACGTACATACGTAGCCTAATTACACTGCCTAGCATGAACACCGTATTTGTGACCATTTACTGTACTTTATAGACTGAATTGGTCAATGGAACGGCTGACCATTATATTAAAATAAATAATCTTCCTATTTGTATTTCTCACAAGATTACTCTGCAACGTGTTGCCAAATCACCCTGCCCAGCAAACACAAAACATTTCCCTAACGTTAGTGTATGGACCCTCTTTGTTTTTTCAAGAGGGTGCAATTCCTAGCATTCCAGTAATGTTGTCTTATGGTAATTATTACCATAAAGTAATGTTCCCATAATGTTGCTGGGAGGTTTTTGTGTTACAACCTAAAAAGAATATTCTCTTATGGTTATATATGTATGGTAAGTTACTTTTGACAACCATAAACTAGCTTCTCCAGAATGATGCAGGCACCACAGAAAATGAGTGAGAATTGTGGCCTCTATGTAAGAGGTTTATCTTTCCTCAATTGAACAGGCGTTCTGAGGTGCATACCTTTCTGTGGCAAGTTTTGAAAGCACAGAGGTCGATAAAGTGTTCCGGGTTGCAGCAGGTTACTAGCAGAACTGCCGCAGGAAAAGACTCCGGGATATTGATTACATTTAGCCTCAATTATAAACGCACTGGTTTAGACATCATGGAAAAGATTTCATATGAAAGGGTAGAGCAGAGACTGGTTAAATCTCACTTTAATTATACAGGCAAAAAGAGCAAACATGAACACGTCCCAGAGAGTTGAAAGAGCTAGGTCTTTCATCTGTGTGAATCCACGCATGAAAACATACACACACATGCATAGGCCAGAGGCACGGCAGCTGTTGTTGAAATATTATTGTTTTCCCATCAAACGGCTGTGTTTATCTGTGAATGTGTGCTGTGGCGATAAAGGCACTTTGACATTCTGATGTTTGAACACACGTGTGCACGAATAAAAAGAGACCATTAAACATGCATCCACACGCAAATGCATCCAAAGAAAAAACAAACTGACAGAGAGAGAGAGAGAGAGAGAGAGAGAGAGAGAGAGAGAGAGAGAGAGAGAGAAAGAGAGGGAGAGAGACACTAGGGGGAGCAGGTGCAGCAATTTGGAGCTCTGTACATTTATTCAATTTCAGTCCAATCAGAGGGCGGTTTGTCATTTCATTGAAACTAAACAATTGGGATTCACTCTAGGCTAAATACATTTAATAATGATGAACTAACTACAGTTTCAAGCCTTCAGTAAATGTGCTCAAATCATATTATTATGTCATAAAATGCCAATTTAAAACTATAGTCTATTTGTTAGTTCCAACATACATTGTATTTGACAGTTACCAATCTATCATAATATGCTCAAATATATAATACATCATCTGTCCCCACATGTTTACATCTGAGCTCCTCATTCACGCAATTAAGACACATCAGCAGCAAAGGATCTCTGTCCCTGTCCATGGTTCTGAAATGGTGTGTGATAGAAAAATAAAACATTTCCAAAAATGGAAATCATATTTTAAAATAGATGTTGATTAGATCCGTACAAGTATATAGTTTAGGAATATATGTGATAATTGTTGCTCAGATTACACTTTTTAACAGTTCCTGCCATTGTCCAATAATATCATCCACAGTAATGACAACGTACTGTAGATTTCACTATACAAAACTAGCACATGGCTTATCAGAAAGGGTCAGACCTTTAGTTTTGAATGTTCCATTGTGCTTTTTGGCTGGACAGACCTTCCTAGAGGCCTTGTGCCACTAAAGAGTAAGTGCAGTAACATAAATGGTGCCTGTCATTTTCTATAGACACATCAGTAAGTGGAGTAGAAGCTGACTTTTGTATGCTGATTTGAGATCACTTGGTTTCTCTGTTCAGAGTTTATGGAGCTGGTTTCAAATCTGCATGAAAACCAATTGCTTACTTGAGCTTGCATGGTTCCCGCGGGCTGTCGGCACAACATAAATATGACTTTCCAGAATTAAACTCATCTGCCAGACAGCTACAATAACTTGCTGCGTCTATTATTCAGGTTCTGTATGAGGATTCTGTTGACAAATGTGCTTAGATTTTCTGTGATTATGTCACATTTCTATGTCAACAACAAAAGTCAACTCCATTACACCAGTTGTAAAGAAACTGTTTGGGATTTTTAGATCAATTTCCTTTATTTTATATAGGTCCTAGCCCGCAACGCCATTAAACAAAATGTCTACTGCGTATAATATATGTGTGATATGTGAAATATGGTTATTTTATCAACACTGTCAGCTGTCAATACCATTCAGTTTTCTGTCTTTGATGACAATTCAATTTGAAAATCATCATAGTTTGTTCATTCATTTTTTCATTAAAATTAATTCTGCGGTTGATTTGTTAATATTAAATATATATATATGTATATATGTATATTGTGAGACAATGTAAGAAGCAAGAGGTTGCACGCAAACGTAAACGTAGAACTTATCAAATGTTTCACAGAACAATCCAAAATGATTCCTTGATACTTTAGCCTGTTTTGTCCGAGCAGCCTACTCAAGAGGGAGTGGCCATCCAAATTTGATCCTGTTCCATTTGGATTCAGGAGTGTACAGAGCAAATAGGTCATGAGTGATGAATCAGCAATACAACACTAGTATCACGCCATGATTTCTCGCTCTCCTTATTTCCACTTTTCTCAATCTTTAATTCATGCCTTCCTAAAAGTAAGACGTAGCGACTCACAGATCCATTAATGTCTCTCTCTCTCTCTCTCTCTCTCTCTCTCTACACCCCCACCCCACCCACCCCACATTTCTGAGTGTCTGCTTTTCCGATCTCTCTCCTCCCACAACGCCATGTCCCAAACAGTCTTTTAAAAGCTTTTTTTCTCTCTTTGGAACAGGACTGCCATCTTCCTGCGCATATTAAAAATAGAAAAATAAAGCTATATTCCCCAATAGGACTTTTATGGCCATGTAAATTATTCACCCCACATATCTACACAACTTAGATGATGATACCTGAGTGCTTTTATTCTTTGCCAGCACTGGGTGAAAATCTGAAATCACGCTCATCCATTATGGGTATACCGCTGACCCGGTGTGGGGTAGAAAATCAGAAAAAGCAGAGATCATCAACACAACTTCAGACAGATCCACAAATCCAACTGCTCTAGCTCTTGGTAAAAATAATGATATTTTGTATGACTTAGAACAAACTGTAACCAGTCTGGCTGTCACGTATTCTGGAGCTTTTGTCCACTGGAAATGTTTTTTCCGTTTCTTTTTTTTCCTTTTTGTTTTTTTGGAAAGACGTATTTTCAGTGTTTTGTCGACTTTACAATCGACATCAAGGTATAAATCAGTGCAACCAGTTGAACAGACTTTATGTTCACCCCTCACAGTCTTTTTCATTAATGTTA
Source organism: Moxostoma hubbsi (assembly GCA_032164185.1). Classification (NCBI taxonomy): domain Eukaryota; kingdom Metazoa; phylum Chordata; class Actinopteri; order Cypriniformes; family Catostomidae; genus Moxostoma; species Moxostoma hubbsi. The sequence goes on from JAVLUX010000012.1 coordinate 45,801,673, forward strand.
AATTCAAATTGGCATCTACAGTATCCTGACTAAGGTCCTGTCTTGAAACTTAATTGTTCCTTGCAAAGAAACAATGCTGAAAATTAAACTGGCTTTCTTGATTGCAGCACAAGACACTATTAGTCCACTCAATAGAATGTCGGAATGCACAAGTCTAATTCATTTGAAATCATATTTACAGTAGTTTATCCTTAAATCCCCGAAGGAGTGCGTACTCCGGGTAGGGAAGGAGGTATTGCCCCAAGTGAAGGAGTTCAAGTACCTCGGGGTCTTGTTCACGAGTGAGGGGACAATGGAGCGGGAGGTTGGCCGGAGAATCGGGGCAGCTGGGGCGGTATTGCATTCGCTCTATCGCACCGTTGTCATGAAAAGAGAGCTGAGCCGGAAGGCAAAGCTCTCGATCTACCGGTCAATTTTTGTTCCTACCCTCACCTATGGTCATGAAGGTTGGGTCATGACCGAAAGAACTAGGTCACGAGTACAAGCAGCCGAAATGGGCTTCTTCAGAAGGGTGGCGGGCTTCTCCCTTAGAGATAGGGTGAGGAGCTCAGTCATCCGCGAGGAGCTCGGAGTAGAGCCGCTGCTCCTTTGCGTGGAAAGGAGACAGTTGAGGTGGATTGGGCATCTGGTAAGGATGCCCCATGGGCGCCTCCCTAGGGAGGTGTTTCAGGCAAGTCCAGCTGGGAGGAGGCCTCAGGGAAGACCAGGACTAGGTGGAGAGATTACATCTCCACACTGGCCTGGGAACACCTCGGGGTCCCCCAGTCAGAGCTGGTTAATGTGGCTCGGGATAGGGAAGTTTGGGGCCCCCTGCTGGAGCTGCTGCCCCCTGCGACCCGACTTCGGATAAGCAGTTGAAGATGGATGGATGGATGGATCCTTAAATCCCATTAGTTTCAATTGCTCACAGGCACTTGTTTAGAGTTTGGCCTATTACCACCTCAAGACCTGAAGACCCAAACTATTTTTAAACAACAAATTACTCTAACCAATGGAGTCCACCAAACATTACAGTACAAACACCCACACACACACAAACACACAAATACAATCTTGCAGCTACATAATATAGTGACTCAGTGTCTATGGCCTGAAGTCTCGCCAGCCCATAACCAGCTTACAGGAAGCACAACGGCCACCATGACTTTTACTGGCTGTGACAGACTGGGAAAGTGAATTCCTGTCTCTCTCTCCTGCTTTTTCTACTTCTCTTTCACTCTTTTTTTGCCATGGGCTACTGGAGAATGGAAAATCACATAAAAGGTTTATAGACGGTGAAAGATATACTTTAAAAATGTATTGTCAGGTAACCTAAAAATGTGCTTCATGTGGCTACATCTCAATTATTCAATTCAAAAAATGTTATTTAATCTGACTGAATTTAACAGAAAAATTAGGTCATCCCAACAAAAGTCATTTTAATGGGTTAGATTATAGAAATAGATCCTTGAGGTAACAATAGCAGGTTACCACTTTTTTCAATATATGTAGCTGTAAGAGCATGTTTGTAATGCACTGAACAGTCTCTCTCTGAACTCATCAACCGGTCAGATTTTCTGAATTACATTAAACCCAAAATGTATAAATTATAGAATTCTCGAGCTCTAGCTGAGCTGAGATCAGCCTCAAACTGAGGTTATAGTCTTCAAGATTTTACATGTGTAAAAACTTAATGACCCCATAATGAAAATCATCTTATTATGTCCATTATGGACCTTATTCACAGTAGCTCCATCTTGAATGTTTGACAGGAAAGACAACGAGGCTGTGAGCGATAGAAAAATCAAATACGGTGCTACTTTGAATAAGGCTTTATAGATACAGTATGTTGTAAATCAGGCTTTTTACTGGTTGTCCATGCTTCATGCTCTCTGTGTTCATAAAAGGCACATTTCTGCCTTTGAATTTTTGAATCCATTCGAAAAGTATATAATCAGACGCAAGGTCATAAGTTAAAGAAATAGTTCTCTCATGGTTTACTCTTTTGAACACAAATCTTCTGCTGAACACAAATTAAGATTTTTAGAAGCATTTCTCAGTTCTTTTGATTCATACAATGCAAGTGAATGGGTGCCAAAATTTTTAAGCTCCAAAAATCACATAAATCAGCATAAAAGTAATCCAGACGACTCCAGTGGTTTAATCAAAATCCTCAGAAGTGATATGATTACTTTCACATTCTTCTTCTTGTGTTTTTAGTGATTCAAATTCTTCATGCATATTGCCCCCTACTGGGCAGGGAGAAGATTTCAAGCAAAAAATTACTTATATATTGATCTGTTTCTCACCCACATCTGTCATATCACTTCTGAAAATATGTATTAAAACACTGGAGTCATTGTATGGACCTACAGAGCTGAAATATTCTTCTAAAAATCTTCAATTGTCTTCAGCAGACGAAAGAAAGTCAAACACATCTGGGATGGCATGAGGGTGAATGACTGATGAGAGAATTTTCATTTTTTGGGTGAACTACCCCTTCAAAGTTAGGGAGAGCTTTGTTTATATTGACATTTTGTAGCTCTTTGTAGATTAAAAAGGTATATTTGAAAGATAAAAAATGTAAAGAATTTATATATGAGGAAGGACCTTAAAGGACCCCACTTTGGAAGAAACCGTTGCATTGTTAAACTAGTTCTTTGATGGAGGACAGAAAAGACACTTACAAGACATTTCATCTATATTATTGCAATATTTTAGCAAATAAAAGTGTAAAATATAAAAAATCCCTACTATGCTGTTCAATGCATTTTGAGATTGAGTACATCATTTTTCCTGAAATAAAATAACCATTTTAGCACCTCTAAATCTGAGGCCATGGTTCTCAGCAGGAAAGTTTATAGGGAAGGAGGTATTGCCCCAAGTGAAGGAGTTCAAGTACCTCGGGGTCTTGTTCACGAGTGAGGGGACAATGGAGCGGGAGGTTGGCCGGAGATCTGGGGGCAGCGGGGGCGGTATTGCACTCGCTCTATCGCACCGTTGTCATGAAAAGAGAGCTGAGACGGAAGGCAAAGCTCTCGATCTACCTGTCAATTTTCGTTCCTACCCTCACCTATGGTCATGAAGGTTGGGTCATGACCAAAAGAACTAGGTTGCGAGTACAAGCGGCTGAAATGGGCTTCCACAGAAGGGTGGCGGGCTTCTCCCTTAGAGATAGGGTGAGGAGCTCAGTCATCCGTGAGGAGTTCAGAGTAGAGCCGCTGCTCCTTTGCGTCAAAAGGAGACAGTTGAGGTGGTTTGAGCATCTGGTACGGATGCCCCCTGGGTGCCTCCCTAGGGAGGTGTTTCAGGCACGTCCAGCTGGGAGGAGGCCTCGGGGAAAACCCAGGACTAGGTGGAGAGATTACATCTCCACACTGGCCTGGGAACGCCTCGGGGTCCCCCAGTCAGAGCTGGTTAATTTGGCTCAGGATAGGGAAGTTTGGGGCCCCCTGCTTGAGCTGCTGTCCCCGCGACGAGATGGATGGATGGATGGAAAATAACCGTTTTAATGTTTGAAATACAAAAAAAAAAAAAGGCTGCAATTATCTCATCCCTGTAAATTTGACCTTTTGTGTCTAGACAATGTAAAAGAGTGAGTTTGGGAGTCTATTCCCATGTGTGCTTCTGTTTTTAAATGACAGCTGTGTTTGGTTAGAGTTAGCAGTTAACGTCAATGCACTCTGTTATTTTTAATCTTCAATAGCAGCAAGAGTGATCAAACGTAAGCACAGCTCATCTCTTCACAAGCCTCTGGGGACGTGCGACCTTAAGTCAGTATTTAATGAGAGATATGAGGGACAGACTCACAAGCTAATGAAATAATGTGTGTGTTTTTGTGCACGTGTGTGTATGTGTGTGTTTTGTAGTCACTCCTCAGTTTACCCCTGTCTAGCTATTGTATTTTTAGCTTTCTTCAACATATGCTGTTTTCATTCTCTCTATTTCTTTTCTCTAAATTTAAGTTGGACAGTGTTCCAGCAGTAAAACCAAAGCAAACCAACAAGCAGAGAGCCGGCTGGCAATGCTGAAGATGACTGGTTTGGTTGAGTAGATTGGAGGCCAAGCTGTATGCATGGCTACTTCTGGTTAAAGTCCATAAATGCAACACTCAACAAAAGCAAACATTCTAGAACAATCTGAAGAGTTCTGGAGATATTATAATAACACTAGCAGTGAGACTATTGCAATACAAGTAGAGCACATTTCAAATGTCAACAAACACAATTACAAAAATAATGACTTCCAAACGGTTTCTTGAACACTACCACCGTCTACCGTTGGTCGGGAAAAACAGACAGTCCTGCCCCCCACCTCACACAAGTAGTTGAGCCAACAGGCTGGGCAGGATGCTCAAACAAACAGGGCAATGTTTTGAAAGGGCCACAGAGCCACAAAGTTTATACTTTTGAGTAGAAAAAATAAATAAATCCAACAAATATACAAATTACTTACTTATACTCTTCACATTAGGCTGGGATAGGAGCAGAGTAAACGGAAAACATGGCCCCTAAAACTTTGTCAGAAACGTGACAATGACATGTTTAATATACAGTATGCATAAATCATCTATATTATTTCAATATTTTAGCAAATAAAAGTGTAAAATATTAAACATCACTACTATGCTGTTCAATCAAATACATAATCAGACTTTTTCTACAAGAATATGTTCATAGAAATCAGTGGATGTACAGCCCATTGGACAGTTCTGCCAGCCTGATCTTACATAAAAACGGCAAGTGTGCGCCGATTTTTCTTTAGCCGAAATCGGTATATGTTGAACGAATTTGAAAACACTGCCTCCAGAGGCTAAATCGGTAAGTGTTTCGGAGCATATAAACACGTGTGATATCCATTTATATCTAGGAGAGGTCGCCAAAAGCCAGTTGTAATAATAATTGTTTTCAGCTGAACAGGGTTAGCGTTACCAGTCGAGGCACAAGGAAAGTAATTATTATTGAGCCGTTCCAAATATGTCCAATGGGAAACAGGGCATGCAAGTGAGTTGGCATACTGTTACCGATCCTAGGGTACCAGAACTTTTGGAAACAGCATGCCGACTTCCCGTGTGATCATGTTGTTTATTCAGGGACAGATTTAGGTATGGGCGACATCTTGCCGGAGGCGGCACGGGGCACCCGCCCCCTGAAGGGAGTTTTGCCCAGAGCGCCATACAAGCTAAAACTGCTACTCCAGACTGATAGTGTTTGAACTGTAATTGTTCCTTGGTTGACGAATGCAAACTGTAGCGGTTGTTGCAGTCTGTCGTAGCACATTTATTTAATCTTTCATAATTCTATGTTTTGCCAATTGACATTTTTAATTATTACCAAGACTGCTCTGAAGTTGGCCAATTATTAACATTAAGTATTTTTACTTTTTAGTAGTAATTTGAGAAACTGTTCTTGGGAGCAACATTGTAGAGACCAATAATAAATGGATGTCAGATGATTAATGAGTGATCTATGCTTCCCCTTTCTTAAAAAACAAAGCAAGACAAGTCTAAGCAACAGTAATTGGCATATCTCATTCAAAGGCCAAAATCTCCCCTTCACAGGCACACAAAGTTTCTCCTATGTTTAGATCATACTATGTGTTACACTCCATTTGTGTGTAAAACTGGTACACTATTATTAAAGAATTGGCATTCTATTTAACAGATATATCCCTATAAGTATGTGCATAGAAATAAATAAACACATGCCTCCTTTTCACCACTTTGGAATGCACCAGCGTACTGTATATGTGAGAGTCTGACGGTAAATGTGAGAGATGTCGATATGTCAGTGCACTATAAACAATAGAGGGACATTTCTGCTGATCAGCAGCATTGCAGACAACAGAGGTTGTTTCTGCTGAGGCAATGAAGTTTCTGCCATGTTAAATCTTTTCCTTGACATCATCGCTATGGACAGCTAAAAATGTATGTGCACATAAAAAAGATAAATATATAAATAAACGTGGAAGGACATACAAAATATGATCTTTCGACTTGTCGTTCTTGTGCATCCACAAATAACAGATTTAATGGAATTTCTTTAGTTCCTCTTACTTTATAGCCACAATAATCTCATGTACCCTTTATTGACTTTTTCACTTTTAATATTACCTACTGAAACACTTTTTTGTGGGACTTCCCCAGGCAATGTTATGAATATTTGGCAGAGATTTAAACAATACATCGGTAATGTTTTACGTGCACTTTGAGAAGTGGGTGTAATTTGAGGAGACATGACGGACCGTATGAGTGCAGATGAGTGGAGAAAGAGGGCATTCCATTAGGTCTAATATGCTTTATGTATTCATTAAGCCACTCACAGCGAGATAAGCAATGTGAAGATGAATGCAGGCATTAGAAGAGACAGTAAATGAGACAGTGTGTCTCTGTCAATATGTACAGATACAATATACAAACATCAGTATAGTCTTGCAAAGGCACAATTATTCAACAGAGAGTTGCGGTTATGAGAGGAGAGGAAAGTTCGGTAAGATGGGAGCACATAGAAATAAAAACAGAGGCTTTTACAGATGAATATGGGAGCATGAGTCCAAAAAGAAGATAGATACATTTATGAACAATTCAAATAATTAAGAAATAACACGCACACAAACATTTAGAATATTGCAAGTGTAAAGTATACATTTTAAAAAAGATTTAAAATCGAAATTGAGGAGATTTTGATGTATTCTGGTCCAGTTTTGGTCTTTGTCTAATTGGGTTAAAGACTGGTGCCAATTTCACTTAAAAGGTCAATTTGCATTTCAGAAAATTCAGGGATAATTTGAAATACATCTGGGCATTTCCCTAGCACAGATTTTGGAAACAAAGACTACAGTCCAGACGGGTTTTTGACCAACACTACCTAGAGCCCTTTGAGTGGCAACAACATCAGCTGCCATTTATAGGTGTGTTCCAATCAAGGTAATCCAAAATTACCATTACAGAAGAGTACACACTTCCTGGAAGTCAGACCTTGAAACAATCACATGATTCCATCCAGATTTTACACTGTAAAATTAAAATGTACCATTTGGGATTCCTCAGATTCCACACCAACAAAACCCTATATGGAGATACTCCAGGCACCCTTAAAATTATAAGTCCATTATATATATATAAATAACCCCAATTACGAAAAAAGTCGGGACATTTCTAAGCAAAATGCGAATAAAAACAAAAAGGAGTGATTTGTAAATTATAAATTTATACAGTATGAGCGGGAGTGGGAAATTGACCGGTTTGCCAGATTAACAGTCCAGCCCTGTTGAAAGCACTCATCTGCACATTACATGATGTTTTTTCTTGTGAATTTTTATGTTTTTTTTATGTCAAAATTTCAAATCTGTTGATTGCAACACGCTCCAAAAAAGTTGAGACAGTCGAGTGTTTACCACTGTGAAAGTACCCCATTCATCCATTATTCAGGTCTTCAGCTGCACAATTATACAGGGTCAGATAACAGCTTGGATGGTCCTTTTCCTCACGACAGCTTTCTTTTTCAAAAACTTTTTGAAATGTGGACTTATCGGACTGTTCTACTTTCCATCTAAGATGAGACCGAGCCCAGAGAAGTCGGCAGCGCTTCTGGACAGTGATGATGTACGGCTTCTCCTTTACATAGTAAAGTCTTAACTTACATCATGCAGCGGCGAGTGCTGTTCACTAACACAGGTTACTAAAGTAATCCCAAGCCCATGTTCATGATATCCATTACAGATGAATTATGTTTTTTAAGATAGTGACGTCTGAGGGATCAGAGATCACGCGCATTCAGAAGTGTTTTTTGTCTTGCCTTTTACACTCCGAAATTTGACCAGATTCCTTGAATCTTTCACTACATTGTGCACTGCAGAGGGTGAAATGCCCAAAATTAAACTGTAATATCTATAAAGTCTTAGTCATCATTGTGTAGTTTGATTAAATATTATTGTAAATTGTGTATAAAAAATAAATAATTAAAAAATGATAGTTTTTAGAACCCCAGTGAGCAAGATGAAGTCGACTGTGTCAAGGAACCCAAAACTCCATAAGATGTTGTTTAATGGAGAAACCAGGCTCACTGTGGGGGCTGGTTCCCCTCTGGCTAACATCATGTATATAATGCCAAAATTAGTTATTTATGTGCAGTGCAGGTCATGGGTTAAGATTATTGAACTAAGTAAGTGTTAAGGTCCAGTGTTTAAACAAAGATTGTGTATGAACTGTAAGATTAATGACTAATGTCTTTGAAGTCCATCCTGGATTAACAGCAGAAGTTTACATTGATGCAATGTCCTTTGTTAGTTGGCTGATGAAGGCTTTTGTTTTTTAAATAATTGGAAGAATATGTATTCCATTTTAAGAGTGTAGTCCATCATTAGACCAAAGTGATACAGCCTGAGATCAATGAGGTGCATCGCAGTTCAACCGGCAGGTCATTTCGGTGAGGTCTATCCTAAGTACGATTAATGCAATTATTTGATGATTAATTGTCTCTTCAAGGGCTTTTACAATTTATTGTCATGTGAACTGTCATATTTTTTTAAGGTGTGCTTTTTTCTGCATGTGTGCTTCATACACCGTAAGAACGTATGTTTTTTACATATTTAACTTAATATGAAAAAATACAAAAATAAAATAAGGCTTTAAAAAAGGCTTGTGAATGACATGAAAAATAATGTTTTACATATCAAAATATTCGTAAATACTTAAAATATGTCTCTTTTTGGTCAACTTTTGTTTTGGTCAATATCACATTTTCACTTGTTTTTTGAACTCTATTTTTCGAACTGTATTTTTTTAAATCAAATATAATTTATTTATTTAAATGCCATGAATGGTATATATATATATATATATATATATACCATTCATGGCATTTATACAGGATATTTGCTTAAGATTCCCATATTTGGTCATTAAAATGTGATTGGAATTTGAATGCCCAATAATCACGATATCAAATAACCGCGGACAGATGGTTATTTAATAATCGTGAAAGGCCTAATCCTAAATCCAAGTTTCAGGCAGTGGCATATGAAGTATCCCATGACTTATGGTTGGAGTTGGCATCAGTTCATCCTCTGAAGTCCATCGTAATAGACTGAAGTGATATCTGGCCGGCACTGGCAGCATTTAGTCATCATCACTCAGAGACGTGCAGCAGTTGACACCAGTCTGACACCAAGCAGGAACGGAGCTGGATGTGGCCGGCTCTGGTAACCTCAGGATATGAATTCAATAGAATAATATTAGCATAGATGCCATTCAATTTTATAGATCATTTTAAGAGTTATAGATCATGATATATGTTTCTGGTTCTGGCAGACAAGGATAAATTAGGTGTATGCCTGGCTGAATAGATTTTAGTCTAGACTTAAACTCAGTGAGTGTGTTGAAAAGTGATAGGAAGAATATTCCATAGTTTAGGAGCCAAATAGGAAAAGGATCTACCTCTTTTTGAGGATTTTGATATTCTAGGAACTATTAACAGGCCAGAATACTGTGATCGTAATGGACGTGTTGGAATATAGTGTGGTAGAAGGTCACTTAAGTACTGCGGAGCTAGACCATTCAAAGCTTTGTACGCAGTTAACAAATTTTTTAAATGAATACAAAATATAACAGGTAGCCAATGTAACGATCATAAAATGGGGCTAATATGATCATATTTCTTTGTTCTAGTCAGCACTCTGGCAGCTGCATTTTTATATTATTTTTATTGCAAGTTTATTTATTGAAGTTGCTGAGCATCCTCCCATTAATGTATTACAATAATCTTCTAATTCAAGATCATGAGCACATTAATTAGTTTTTCAGCATCAGCAACAGAGAACATGTGTATAAGGAAGAATGCTGCTCTAAAAACATTGGAAATTTGATTTTCAAAAGACAGATTGGTATAAATTATAACACCTAATTTCTTCGCTGTAGAAGACGATGTAACTGTACATCCATCGAGAGTCAAATTATATTTTAGCTGCTTATTTTTAGAGGGTTTTAGTCCAATAATTAGTACCTCTGTTTTTTCAGAATTGACTAGAAGGACATGTCTGGCCATCCAATCTTTGATTTCATTGATAATCAGTTAATTTGGAGAATTGTGAAATTTCGTTGTGTTTTCGAAGAAATAGAAAGTTCGGTATTGTCGGCATAATAGTGGAAACTTATTCCAGTCTCTGTACTGTGATGGGGCCTAAATCCATCTGAAATTGTTTATATATACTATTTCTCTATAGAAATTAACATATTTGGGAGGACACTACCTTTTCAAAAAAATTTGACAAATGGTAGATTTGAAATCAGTCTGTAATTAGCCAATTTTCTAGGATCAAGCTGTGGCTTCTTAATAAGCAGTTTTATAACTGCCATTTAAAATTTTTATGTCTATAATGTCTTAGGGATAGCGATGAGTTAATAATATTAAGAAGAGGTTCAGAGATTAAAGGGAATCCCTCTTTTAAGAGCTTAGTTGGTATTGGATCTAACATACATGTTGTGGCTTTTGATGTTTCGATAAGTTTTGTTAGCTCTTGATGAACTATGACAGCAAAGAAATTAAGTTGCTTGTGAGGAAAATTATGAGGTACTGTGACAGATGATTGCATAATTCACATTTTTTACTATGTGACCTGTGTGATGATCAATGTACTACCCACATCAGAAACAGTATCTACCGGCTTCTCTTTCTCACTGACCTCCACTAGCATCTGGATGCATGTTTCGAGCTCATTAATCTTCTCCGTCAGCCTGACTTATTCCTTAAATTAATCACATGTAAATACTTCACTGCTGATGGAAGAAGCTATACATGTGGCATGTAATGCAGGAAGCAATAACATGAGCTTATGCTATGACTTACTGTGATTGTTTTGTTGTTGTTGCTGTTGTTGTTGTTGTTATGGTTATTCTTGAGCAGCTATGGTTTGAGAACGATGTGAATCACTTACACTATTGTTTGCTGTTATGGTTGTTCTTGATAAGTGGTGCTTTGAGATCGGTGCAATAATCTGCGTAACACAGAGGAGAAAACGGGTGCACACGGTAAAATGCATGCAGCTGAATCGCGAAAAGAGAATAATGCAGGGAATAAACCGTGCGTGCTGAAAAAATGTCAGAGATGAAAGATTCAACGCTGAAAGCAGAAAGAAAAGCAATGCTAAAAAAGCTAGCAGGCTGCAAATAGACTCGAGCTATGCACCAGCAGCAAAATGGTAGAAAACATTTGGTACCAAAATGGTATCAGGACATCCCTAATATATATATATATATATATATATATATATATATATAACCCCAATTCTGAAAAAGTTCGGAAGTATCGAAAATACAAAGGAGTAATTTGTCAATTCTGTTCACTTTGTCCTATATTGAAAGCACTACAACAACACATTATTTGATATTTTACCTTGTGAATTTATTTATTTGGAAAATGTACACTCTTTTCAAATTACATGATTGCAATATGCTCAAAAAATGTTGGGACATTCCAACCTTTACCAATGTGTAACATCACCATTTCTTCTAATAACACATAATTAAGCATTTGGGTACTGCAGAAACATGTTAAGTTTAGCAAGCAGAATTTTCCCCCATTCATCCATAATGCAGGTCTTCAGCTGCAGAGAGTGCGGGTGCTAAACTGCAGTCCTGACTTGGATAATGTGATAATATGTTGCACATTATGAAGTGCACAATACAGCACTGAAGTCCCTGTACAATTGCACAGCTGAAAACCTGCATAATGCACAATAAGTTATACATACAAACACACACACACACACACACACATATATATATATATATATATATATATATATAGTTTATACATCATATTACTACATTTAACTTATATATGAATATTTCTATATCATACATATAGACTGTGTATGCGTGTGTGTGTGTGTGTGTGTGTGTGTGTGTGTGTGCTATACATTAATAAAAGACAACAATAACTCAACAATAAATACATTTGAATAAATGGACATTTTAAAAATCTGTTCCCAGTTCACATTCAGCTTTGAAAAACATGACATCATCTTTCTTCTATTGATCTCTACTGACCTTATATGATTTCTGAACTGCCACTTTAAGGGATGACACATTTTCAACACTTATATGTTAAAATGAACATTAACCAAGATTAATAAATGCTGTAAAAGTATGGTCCAATGTTAGTTCAAGTTTAATAATGTTCTTGACTAATGTTAACAAATAGAACCTTATTGTAAAGTGTTACAGTTTTCCTATTATTATGTGCAGCGGTAACTACAGTTACCCTTCTGTCACCCACTCGACGTTGTGTCAATGTAGTGACACTAGGGGTCTCTCTTGAGAGCCATGGTTACCTCTTATCTTTGAGAATAGGCCAATGAGAATTGGCAAACAGAATTTGCATGCCCCTCCCCCCGACAAATGGGTATAAAAGGAGGGAATCGTGCATATGTTCAGACAGATTTTTTCTTCGGAGCCGAGCGGTTGTGTTTCAGCAAGCTGAGTAAAACCCACTGCTGTTCCACTCACCTCTAAAGAGCATACACTGTTGGAAATACGTTGAGGACTCAACTGAACTAGCGCCTACGGGCCGACGGCGAGCTGTCCGCTATGCTTACCCGGGTCGCCGCAAGTGTCAGGCTGGACTGGAACCCTCCGTCCCTCCCTCAGCCCTCACGGCTAGACAATTGTTTCTGGGGCACTGCTCACAGCCAAGCCCTGGTTCCTTTCTTCCCGAAGGTGCATGATAAGCTGACGAAGTCAAGGAGGGCACCTTTCACTGAACGAAACCGGCTCCCTCGCTGTACGCTCTCACTACCCTTGACGGCGGGGCGTACCACGGGTACACGGAAATCAGCCCTCAGCAGGATAAGGCCGTTGCAGTGCACCTGTGCCCGCAAAACACCGCCACCTGGTAGGATCGACCGTCACTCCCCTTCAAGGCCTGTAGGTTGATGTCGTCTCTGGCGACCAAAGCCTACAGCGCCGCTGGACAGGCCGCCTCCACCCTGCATGCTATGGCCCTTCTGCAAGTCCACCAGGCCAAAGCACTAAGAGATCTGCACTTGGGTAGTACTGGTCCTGATGTTCTGCAAGAACTGCACTCGGCGACCGACCTCGCCCTCCTGGCCATGAAGGTCACAGCGCACGCACTCGAAAGGCAATGGTCACCCTCGTGATTCAGGAACGCCATCTGTGGCTGAATCTGGTCAAGATGCGGGACCCTGACAAGGCTCGCTTTCTCAACGCACCCATCTCCCAGATCGGCCTATTCGGTGATACAGTAGAGGGCTTTGCCCAGCAGTTCTTGACAGTGAAGAAACAGACGGGTGCCATTCAACGCATCTTGCCTCACCATGGCTCAAGATCCCGCATTCAGTCTGCTCGCCGAGGGCTCGCCGGGTAGAGAATCTTTTATTTCCTCTCCTTTGCTTGCCGCACCCACAACGGGCTGTGGTACCCATCTTGTCACAAAGGAAGCAGTTTCCTCACTCCCTGGGTCACTTAGCCAGTGCCCACAACTGCCGTTCTCATGGCGATCATACACCGAGCACTTGCAGTCCGGCCCCCATGAATGCGGACCCTCCACCATCATGTGCCCAACTGTATCAAACTCACGCATCAGGCTGGCAGGTGGTGATGAGTCCAGAGGTCGTCGCTACAGAAACTCCTCTTCAGTCGCCTACATGCCCCAGGTCAGGTACACGGAGCAATGTAAGTGCTTTGAGCCTCCCCTCAGCACAACCACCTTTGGACACAGCAATGCTACCCGATGTGACGTCGCCTGCTCCCCCCAAACACGAGGCCCCACCTCCAGGTATGCCACACATGATAATCTCTTTAGTGCATCTATCTTTTCTTGGCATGGAGTTGACATGACTCAGTCTCAATGACAGCACGCCTCACAAGTGAGCACACGCAGTCGGTGCTGAAGTGCCTCTTCAGCACCAGCCTCAGACTCGAGTCCGAAATAGTCACGGTGCCACGGCACATACCGTGTGACCCTCACCCCTTCCTGCTGTCACTTATTCAGCCCTTGGACAGACCTCTGTTTTCAACGGACAGGAGTACCCGTACAGCAGGACCTGATCATCAGGTTCCTTAGATGCACCTGGAGGCTGAACCCTCCTAGGCCATGACTGTTCCCCTTGTGGGACCTCTCTGTTGTCTTCTCGGGCCTTCAGGGAGTCCCGTTTGGACCAATAGATTCAGTCAAACTTAAGGCAAATCTCCTTGAAGACAGCCCTCCTGATCGTGCTCACTTCCATCAAGAGGGTTGGGGAACTGCAAGCACTCTCTGCCAGCGACACTTGTCTGAAGTTCAGTCCGGCAGACTCTCACGTCATCCTGAGACCCCGACCGGGCTACGTGCCCAAGGTTCCTACGACCCTGTTAAGGGATCAGAACCTGAAAGCACTGCCCCGGGAGGAGGCAGACCCAGCCTTATCGTTGCTGTGTCCGGTGCGTACTTTGCGCACCTATTTGGATCACACACAGTGCTTTAGACACTCTGACTGGCTCTGGACAGTCTGCTTTGGTGGACAGCGGAAAGGGAACGCTGTCTCCAAACAGAGGCTTGCCTAATAAAATTATATAAAAATAAAAGAATTGATGAGAAAAAGAGAAAACTCACTATCACTATCACTCACTATCCTTGGCTGGATGACTTAGCTTTTGACCAATACATTTCAATAGCAGATCTTCTTTTCACTTGAAATCTGACTGTATTGAATCTTTATTAATGTATTTTAAAGGGATTAATGGAAAGGAGGAGGCGAGAACCGGCTTGACAATATAAATAATATTTTAATAAGGAACTTAAACAAAAAGACAAACACACAAAGGTGTCGGAGAGCTGCCCGTAAATCTCTCTCTCTGTCCCACATCAGTCTCCATTCAGCCTTTATCCCTCTCTGAGGCTTGATTAGCCTGATTAGGGGCCAGGTATGTGGAATCACGATCCGACCCGGCCCGGCCCTGCCCTCCACCCTCTCACATGTGTATATATAATAAGCACACAGTACATTTAAGTTGTTCTATTTTTCATCAAATTACTTTTTCGATGTTTTTTATCACAAATTTTTAAATGATTAATTGCTGCTGTTCATAAAAAAAACTTAAAGCACTGTTGACTCTGTTCTCTATTTTATTACTAGCTCTTGAATAATTCCTTTAAAAACGTGAAGGCAATGTTTAGGAGAAACGCTTGATGGCTGCATTATTTTAATTTCATTTGTTAATATTTATATCAGTATTAAGCTTTTTAAATAAAACGTTTTCAATCGCATATTTGTTTATTTTATTTATACAGTGGTTGGGGTGCCGTGGTGGAAAAAACACTATAAAGGGTTGCCGTGGTTTAAAAAATTTGGGAACCACTGCTCTAAAACATTTATTTTATTGTGTGTTTTGAGAAAATCTTTGGAAAAGGCCTCTGTACATCACAAAAATTGTCTCTTTTTGTAATAGCTTGATAGAGACTGGGGCGTTTCAGAAGAACCGCTGTCCTACAGAGTTGATTCCAAAGCTGCAGACTACAAGGTCGTTTCTTATAGAGTAATTACAATTGTTTTCATGACTACCACCTGGTGAGTTCTCACAGGTATGCAAAAATCTGAAACCATTAAAACAGAACTTAAACAGCTGCAGGACCACAGCAAGGTTTATTTTGTCACACTGTCAGTCATGCACTCATTATTTCTACCAGAGTTATTACTAAAAAATACATTTACATAGCAGCAATCATTGTCAAAATAAACTAACATGGATGTCCTCCCCTGTTTTCAATTGACCTCTCTCTCTTTCTCTCATATTAACACAGCTACTTGACATCTATGACAGGGCATGGTGAGAGGAACATGCTTAGAGAATGTAAGGAAAGAAAAAAAGAGAGAAAAGATAAGAACAGGAAATCTCTATTAACTGTAACAAATAAAAGGAGAAGCTTGTTTTATTGTATTATGCTCATAATTACAATACTTCAAATCTATTTTATCCTCATGCTGTGGTGGTGAAGTAGTTCTCAATCACTGCATGAAACATTTCTTCAAAGGCATTAAAAAAGTGATTGTTTAGACCACATCGAAAACCACTGACAGCCATTTGCACGTAGGCAAATATGAATCAAACTTTCATATCAAACAGTATAGAGTAAACTGCAGTTTGTGTCTTTGCAGTTGTGTGAGGGCAAGCAAAATAGCAAGAATAAAATCTTCAAAAAAATTAGTCCTTAAACCAAGATTTAATAAACATCCTGTTCTTGAAACCCTGTATACCTTCTTTGAAAGTGTGTGCCTTGAAAAAATATAAAAGTGAACACATAAAGTGTACAAATATTATGTTGTACAACCATTTTGTTGCAAGGATATAGACTGAGTGGCAATGAAAGCTGTCTTTTTATCATATTATTTGAGAAACAATTAAAAACAGAATCATTGGTTTATAGCTCTGAGAGTGCAGGGAATTCACTAAAATGTTATTGTGCCTGCTGATAAGGTTGTATATTTGCACATGCATTCTCTGTTGTTTAGGTACCTGTTTCACTAAAGGAATGATTTGTATCACGTAAAGATGCAAATATGCCCAAAAATCTGTGATGAATACAATTTGCATGGTCAAATCTTGCAGGCCAGTTCTGAGTGCTAGTTTGTGTTGAATACTGTGACTGTACAGCATTGCTCCACCACTGGGATCCAGCCCCCTAAATCGGCTATTTAAAATGCTGAAGGTGTACTCGAATGCACAGTGCTTCTGGATAATTGTTTATATGTGTGTGTGAGTGTTTAAATGTGTATTTCAAGGGTGGGTCAGTATACAGTATATGTGTCCAAAAGTCACAGGATCACCCAGCAGATATTTTAAAAATCCCCATATCTGCAAAAGAAGGAAAAGTTGAGAAAGAGGAGGTGGGTAAAAGCAGAAAGGGAAAGAGAAAATGGTAAATGTCAGTGAACTTTATCATCAGTCCTTGTTTTCCAAATCGAAGGTGATGCTATTGTTAAATACATAAGAACAAAACTCTGTGAGGCACTGGCCTCCAAACGCTCCTCTATCATGAATAAAAGAGAAGGAACAGAGAAAGATGTGACTCACTCGTCCTCTGCCATGGGGGTGTTGTAGCTCTGAAAGAGTGGCTGAACAAAGAGTCCAAGTGTTCCAACAACACAGACCAGAATAAAAATCCAGAGGAACAGCCTGTCGATAACCATGGCTACATACTTCCAGTCCTCGATGATCTACATAACACATGCGATATAAAACACATCAAATCACCCCAACTAGTGATGTCCCGTACGAGTACCGATACTTCATTTTTGGTACTCGCCAATACCTGAACTCCATATCAATAATTTATTTCAATTTTATCATCAAAATCTGTTTAAATAAATGAATTCATTAAAAATGTCATCAAATGAATGTATAACAATTAATTTTCAACATAATATTGTATTATTCTTTTTTTAGCAAATGACGTGCTTCTATACAGAACCTCACAGCACAATCCAAAATACATACAGTAATTGGAGTTATTTTTTGTCAAATAAAGTGGTGCATAACAGGGCATCGCTGATGTTAGATACTGCTTAAGTATAATACAATTGCTACTGATTTACTGTATTATTATTAGTAGTAGCAGGGCTGGACTGGTAATCTGGCATACCGGGCATTTTCTTAGTGGGCCAGCACACTTTGTGGTCAATCAGGGGCGGACTGTCCATTGGAAGAACCGAGCAGGCTGGTGGGATGGCCGTGAAATGGGGCGAATGGTCCGCGATAAGCTAGTGTGCCACCGCGTTATGCAGAATGGACCACAAAACGGCCCCCGCTCAACAACGTTTGGGCCAGTGGTTATGTAAAATAATTCTCTTCCCAGTCCAGCCCTGAGTAGTAGTACCGTTACAGTTAATGTTACATAACTTTACAGTAGTGATATATTCTGTCATACTTTTTTCCCTAGAAATTAAGCTTTTACTTTGACAGAGCTTTTATTTTGACAGAGCTTTTATTTTGAAGTGTTTCTGTGTTGTTTTGACCAAGGAGCTCTTACGTTAAGACGGCAGCTTCCCACTCTGGAAAAGCAGGTCGCTACGTGACTCAAAGTGATTATTAAACCGCAAAAGGCTGCTATTTAATTACATAAGTATGTACTCTGTATGTACCTCGTGCTACAATGTGCATTTTATATTGTTTACTGTCATCTGCTACAGAGCGTGCAATGCTCATGATGGTGTTTTCCCTGTATAAGCCAAGGGGGAGCTTTAACAGGTCTGAGCAGTTGGCGTCAGCACCACACATTCACAAGCACTCACATTTGAATTTCATGCAAACTATATATTTATCTAATTTAACCTCACTAGGACATAACACGATTTGTAGTGCTTTGTAATGGAGCAAAGCCTCCATCACTGTTTATGGACTAATGCAAGACTGTTAATACGAGATGGCGTAATAGAAAAGGCATATACTGTTACAGTACATGCTGATTTTTTTATTTAAAATGTTTTCCCCTTTTTCTCCCAATTTGGCATGCTCAATTCCCAATGTGCTTTTAAGTCCTTGTGGTCATGTAGTGGTTACCCACAATCCGCGTGGCGAAGGACAAATCTCAGATGCCTTCGCGTCTGTGACCATCAACCTGCGCATCTTATCATGTGGCTTGTTGAGTGCGTTGCCACGGAGACATAGCGTGTGTGGAGGCTTCACGCCATCCATAGCAACCAGGCCAATTTGGTTGCTTAGGAGACCTGGCTAGAGTCACACAGCACACCCTGGGATTCGAACTAGCGGACTAGCGAGCTCCAGGGGTGATAGCCAGCGTGTTTACCACTGAGTTTTAGCTCCAGTAATATTATCCATTAATAAAGAGATTTATTTAAAATGACTCCTAGGAGATGTAATATTTCAACACTTCAAGTACAGTAAATTATATTCTATTATTTTAACAAGATCCAAAGATGTATGGGCTAACCCACAGATAACCACTG
Organism: Moxostoma hubbsi; assembly: GCA_032164185.1. Classification (NCBI taxonomy): domain Eukaryota; kingdom Metazoa; phylum Chordata; class Actinopteri; order Cypriniformes; family Catostomidae; genus Moxostoma; species Moxostoma hubbsi. The sequence continues at coordinate 45,820,612 of JAVLUX010000012.1, forward strand.
ACCCTAAAATCACACATTAAGGAATAAAGAATGAGTTGAATTTAAAACAATCAATTATTGTTCATACTGGTACAGACTAATTCAACTTATAAAACTACTTAAGATCAATACATTTAATAAGTCAATTAATTAAATAAATACCCAAATGCTTCTTACCCCCTCATCATCATCCTCGATTTTCATATGATCAGCGATGAACCTCACACCCTCAATGGCCTCGTCTACATCTGTGTCGTGTCTGACCCTCACTCTCTGCCTGAACTCTGACCCCTCTGGAAGATCCCCAACTCTCCAGGCCCCGCAGACACGGCCCTGGTCATTACTTAAGAAGAGCGAGTCTCCATCCGTCCTTATGTTCTTTGCATCTGAGGAGAATGATTTCCGTTGGTGCTTCCTTCGAAACCTTTCCCGTACATTGGACCTTCCGGGTCGTCGCATGAGGAGGAATCCAGGAAGCTTATGCAGGAATACACGTTTGACCCACTCTGGCATGCGGTGTGTTGATGGAGAACGGTGGTGCACATTGAGCACGCACACACTCGTCACAATGGAAAATGTGACTAGCACCATCGTAAACATCAGATACTTCCCTATTAATGGAACGGCCAATGACGTTGGTGGAACAATCTTTGATATCAGGAGTAGAAACACAGTGAGGGCCAAAAGAACAGAAATGCAAAGCGTTATCTTCTCCCCACAGTCTGACGGAAGGTAGAAAACCAGAATTGCAAGAGAGGTGATGAGGACACATGGAATGATGAGGTTAATTGTGTAGAAGAGAGGTTTGCGTTTGATCACAAAGTCGTATGTGACGTCCAGGTATGTGAGGTCACTGGGATCTTCGTTCTTTCTGCCAGGGAGTGAGACAATATCCCATTCACCACTGGGTGTGTAGTCATCACGGCTTGCAAAATCCGAGGTCAAGACGAGGTCGAGCTCTGTGCGGTCGTATGTCCAAGAGCGAAACTTAAGCGTGCAGTTCTGTTGATCAAAGGGAAAGTTACGAACTTCGATTGCACAGGCGCTCTTGTAGATGGCAGGAGGGAGCCAAAAAATGTCACCAGTATTGGAGACGACTGCATTGCAGTAAAACGATACTTCATACACCCCATCTGCACTGCGAGAAGAAAAAAATATTCATACTAATTATCGACCCATAAATGTATACTGTGAATTCCTACAGAGCATTGAGTGAGTTATATTGGCAAAATGTATGTATTAGCAGCTTGAGAACTCCTCCTCTTTGCACTCTATGTCTGATTAATATGCAATAATTAACAAATCTTTAATCCCAGATCTATCTCTCTTTCTTTTCTGTGCCCTTGTACAGCTTTTTAATTAAAATTAGCATAGAAATACAATGCTTATTTTAGCATAGGATTACATGCCCCAGTGTCTCTTTACAACATGAAATGCCCCTTGAGCAAATTAAAGCTTTATCCTGCCCAATTTATCCATTTAAGCACAGAACATGTGCGAGTGATTCTTTATTTTTATCAACTAAAAATGGAAATTATATAACAATGTCCCTCAACTGATGCCTTCACACATTGCTTCCACTAGAAACACACAGCTGGCCTAGATCAAACATCTTTGTTTGTCATTGGTTTTATTTATTTTTTGTTTTCCTGAGCTCGTCAAGATCACTGGCATGAACATCCTGAAAGAACAGTAACATTGACATCTGCACTATGCTTTTGGCAACTCTGTATAATTAGGAAGTCTCTTGGAACAGTGACAGCCTGCTTGTTGTATTGAATTTGTCACTAAACACTGATGGTGCATAAAAGCCTCAAAAATCCCCAAAGTTTACAAGGCTTTTGGCCTCAATGTGAACTAAGAAATGACTGTGGTATAAAATATAAACAGACATTAATAAAGACCGCATTAAATCTTTATGAGCTTGATGGGCACAGTTTTCTTTCCTGTGTTGACATTTCCTGTTGAAACAGGAAGTTTGGGTGGAACACATTAAAAGGCTTGTCCATTTTTTAATGGAGTGACTGCATTAGGTGTAAATAGCACCTGTCACACAGCGCAGCTGTTTGCACTCCAATAGTCTGGTGGAAACACATAAATTAAGGACCATCTGCATTCCTAGTGTCATTCCAGTGGTGTGGGGTGTGATGATGGCGTGGATGTGATTTTTCGTGCGGATGACCCGGGTTCGAATCTGCCTTTTGGCCAACTTTGTCTAGTCCTGTTTCCTGTCTCCACTCATAATTTTTCCTTTAATTCTACTCATCATATAAAATAAAATGAATATAAACGTTTATTTCCTCGCAGTGATTTGGTCACATGAAGGTTGGGGAGTTGAGAGAAGGGTTTGATTAGGGAAAAATAAACTATGGTTTTACTATAGTAATATTATAGTAATCATGTATTTTGGAGGAAGCCCTAGTTAGAATGCAATTGACCATTGAGTTACTACAGTAATTTGGTGTTAAAGGGTTAGTTAACCCAAAAATTAACATTTTCTTATTTTTTACTCACTCACATGCCATTCCAGATGTGTATGACTTTCTTTCATCTACTGAATTCAAACGAAGATTTTTAGAAGAATATTTCAGCTCTGTAGGTCCATACAATGCAAGTGAATGGGTGCCAACATTTTGAAGCACCAAAATCTACATAAGGGCAGCATAAATGTACTCAAGACAACTGTGGTTAAATGACAATTGGTTAAATATATATCTTCAGAAGTGATATGATAGGTGTGGGAGAGAAACAGTATTTTTTTTTACTCTAATTTTTTTAAATTTTACTGTCAAAATTTTGGCACCCAATCACATGTATTGTATGGACCTACAGAGCTGAGATATTCTTCTAAAAATATTATTTTCTGTTCTGCAGAAGAAAGAAAGTCATACACATCTGGGATACCAGGAAGGTGAGTAAATCATGATTCTATTTTTACTGTAGTAAAGCCATGGATAATTTTTGTAATGGAAGGTTAAGGTTAGGTTTAGGGGTAGGCAGGGCTGTTTCTGAGCATAAGGGGGCCCTAAGCAAAATCCTACTTTGAAAATGTTTTACATTCAAATTAAAATGTTTTTAATTTTTAATATATTAACTACAAAAAAACACAATAATTATACACAATGGGACACAACTGCATAACGTTAGCTAACTAATTGTTGCAATTTAATGCATGACGACAAACAACTCTCTCCTTGCAGTTACATTTTCCCTTCTCTCTCGTGCCACAAGGGGGCACCCTAGAACTGTTTACTTGAGCCATAACAGAGACAGAGACCTGAGACTTTTTCGCAGCTTTGAGTATAAAAAGCACAGTATATATATATATATATATATATATATATATATATATATATATATATATATAAAATATATATTGTTTGCGGGCCCCCTGGTGGCTCGGGTCCCTAAGGGGCCACTTGTACCGCTTATAGCTTATTTGGTAAGAAAAAGACGGCAACTTATACATGCATATATCTCCTCAAATGTAATTTTATCAGCTTTTAAGAGTACACTAGTCATATAGATGGCTTTAAGCTAATATATGGACAAAAAGCTACAAAACACAAAAACATTTGATCCATGATGGTCTTTAAGGTAAAGTTTGTGTTTATAAAACTAGTCTAAAATGTATCAAAAGTCTACTTTACAAATAAAACTTTGCATTAATTATTTAAATGTTGTGATACACATCAGAGTCTTGACTGTTGTTGAACAGTAAATGGATGTCAGGCACACATGTCAGTAGCTGTGGCGTACTTATTATAGAGCACTATGTCAGGGAGCCAGATGTGCTGTGATGGTATGCGTAGTTTTTTGATGCCCTCATACTCATTTGGGTCCCATACCAGTCTGTAGTCATTCCACTCCTACAGAGAAAGTAAGAATTAGTTTATAATGGTTCAAACTGGGTGAAAACTATTAAAGACTATCTGCATTACTAAAGTATGTACCAGTATTTGTGTCAAGCTCATTTAAAATAAAACAGCTAAATGCATTAAATTCTCATTGCATTTAATAGGATTTTTCACATAACCAAAATAGCCAAAAAGTGAACTATAACTGAACTACAGTTGGGCGCAAATCTGCCCAGCGGTTTGTGTACATTCATGTGTGTGATTGGGGAAGTTTATTTGACTTTGTTATATAACACATAATCCTGGCACATGTAATCCTGGTGAACTTACCTGCGTCAGCCACACATTTGTTGTCATGATTTGCTCCCTCTCATTCTGTAAAGAGAACAGAACAGCTCTGCATGTGTTATATGTAACTGTTGTTTAATTTTGGGGATTTTTGCCTTTGTATCAGAAAGGACAGTGAAGAGGGAACAGAAAATGATTGAGGAGAGAGGGAGAATGTTATCGAGACATGACGCAGTCCACACTCAAACCTTTGTCACCCGTGTGAGCACTAACACTGTGTCCTAACCAGGTGTGATGTGAAATGTTTCCAGTGAAAAATCCTTTTTCTGTCCTCACTGAAAGTGAAAGCCAAACAGAACATATACAGCAAATGTAAAGATGTTTAATGCACAGCTGATTGGAGCACAGTTTAAACCATTGAGATTTTGTTGTAGTTGTGATTACCCAGTGCAACCTGACAAAAATAGAAGCCAAGTGACCAGCAACATGTCTTGTCACTTTGCCACATTGCATCTGGTTAGGACATCATGTCAGTGTGAATGTACCATATGGCTCTAACATGTCAAGTGAATCATGCAACTCCTGCGCTATGGCTCTAATGCAATTGTGTGTACTGTATGTTCAGTACAATTATAGGTATTATAATTATATTATTTTCATCCTAACTCCGTATACAGCCTCTGAAAGCCACATTGTCCAGCTTTTGGATACGTCCATTGATTCCCAATATGATAATGCACAGAGAATGTATGATTTTTATGGAAAGTTAGTCCTATTGCCCACGCACGTGGACATTGAGTTTAACAACGTGTCTTTTAGTGATAAAACAATGCTATTTTTAAAATGGCATATCGGATGAAACTAGAGACTCTTTGGCTCAAACTGTTTTTAATGTGAAAACATAAGCTTGTTTTCTTACCAGATGTAGTTTTGTTGTCACATCTCCAAAAGACAAATTCGGCTGAGATTGGCAATATGTTGTTTTGTCACATGACTTGGTGCGCTGTTAGTTTAACCCTTTAATGACAGTCTAGAGTCTCCTGAACTGAGATCAGTTGGTTTAAAAAATATGTAATTAAGCATAGCCAATAGCGAAGCCAAAACGTAACATTCACACATGTGGACGTGGGGTCTCACGAGGTTAAAGGCATTAAGCAGATGCTCTTATCCAGGGAGACTGATTATATATTTATAATGCCCATATACAGTATCACACAAATATGACATATAGAGTATGTGCATCATATATTTAAGCTACAAAATTTGCCACCAAGCAAATACCCAAAATCGTGAAAGTGACAAAAATGCAAAATGAGCAACTCAGTTGTGTGTTCTTATATGGGTAGAAAAAATATATCCTCATAAAGGCAAAAATACCACCTGAAAATAAATTCCAGGGGGCAAGTATGGAAGAAAATAAAGTTAAATTCTAAATCTGATTGTGTGTTTGTATGTGTATGAGAAACACTCACCACACTTATGAGCTGTGCAAGGGAGACTTTGATGCCTATAATGACCTGCTGACTTTTATTGACTGCAGGCCGGATGAGTTTATTGTAGCGCTCAGGACCCAGTAGAAAATCTACAAGCCTCTCCTCAGCATCAGCAGCAGGAGACCCTAACACATAGATTCACATGAGGGTTGAAAGACAATTCTGATGTACAATGGTTGAACTGCAATTATTTTCACAATCTGTCACAATCTGATGTGGGCTTTGCAAAAAGAGCTGTTATTGAAAGATAAAGAGCATAATGGCGATAAACGGTTGTTTTGCTGCAAAAAAGTGACTATTATAAGTGGACCACAGGGAATTTTTTTTATAATACAATAATCTTTGATGTGACCCCTTTAAGGCTGTTCTACCTTTCAGCAAGTTTCTTAAAAATGAAGCCTGTATATTTGCCAAATCCTTTTTAAATCTGTGATCTTAGAAAGATCTTAAAATCACAAAGCAGTGCAAGCAGAGCCCCCTACAGTTTTTTATAGTTCTTATGTTTTTGAAAATATCTTGAAAAGGCCAGAAGTGTCTGATAAACTGCATGTAATCTGCTTTCACTGGAGAGCACAAAACACAAACATGTCAGAATAATTTTACTGTGCATCTTATCCCATCATAACTCATAAGTCCACCAATGCTGTGGATCGTGTGTGCCAGTGACATGACAAAACAATGACTTGCCAAGATGGTAGCAAAAATACATACAAACAAGCACATGCCATTTCCTCCCCACTGACCACAGTGTAGGATAAGATCTCCAGTGACCGTGCTCCAGAACAGAACACACACACACACACACACTTAATTTCTGTCATGAATCCAACATAATGTCAGACTCGATTGGTATGATCCGTTCCACACAGAAAGACAAACACACCTATGAGCTTCTGTGGCTACTGAGCCTTGGTAATTTTGGATGGCTTGTTCCCTTAAGCAATATCGGGTTCAGACTTCATATAAGTGTGCGTAAAAATTTCCCAATCTTTTGTTGGTCTTATGTACTATTGAAGCCCCATCAGTAAGGCTCAAGTGCACCATCATTGAAAAAACCACAGAAAAATGCTCCTTTTAACACATATTATATTTGATACCATTTAGCATGTTCATTCGTATGTTTAAAGAAACTTTAAAAGAAAAACAATCAATCCTACAAATGAAAAATTGACTCAAAATGGATTTTATTCAAATATAAGGGTCGTCCCCATTTGATGGGTCATCCCATTTATAAACTTGCACAATTTACACACATCTTGTTTTCTTTGCTTAATTTTGTTTTTAAGCAAAGAAAACAAGTTACGATTAGCTGTTTTAGCTTATTAAATCAAGTTGAATCAGACATGTTAAATAACATTTTGGGTTTGAATTAAACAAATTAATTTAGATGTTTCCACATGAAGCACAATTTTACGTGGATTCAAGCCAATGGATTCGAGCCACTGAGGTACATTAGGATTCACTGTTCTAGGATGCTATGCTATACGCACAAAAGCCATAAAATTTTAATAGGAAAAGGTGATGACTCTGGAAAGTCAATTAATGTTCTGTATACAGTATATGTGTGCCTGACCTATCTACCCGTGTGTGTGTGTGTGTGTGACCTCTATTTCACGCTGTAACGCTTCATCAGACAGAAGAGCATCTGCAGCAGCATCTGACTCTAAATGTAATATTCATTTGATTCTCTCTATCTGTCACTCTCTTAATGTCTCGATGCATCGCATTAGATTGAAATATAGTAATACACAGTATGAACAAAACCCCCTTAAAAGACTATGGATCCTGATGCAAGTTATATTTTTTAGATTTTAACTATTATTTTAAAATGTTTAGTTTAAATATAAACATAAAGTTGTAAACCTTTAATTAAACACCACAAATGATCCAACATGATTACATGCTAACTTGATGAACTACAGTTCAAAATGTATCACTGCCATATAGCTGGCAAATGGTCTTTTTCATTGGAAGTACAATTCTCTAAAACAGACTATTTTAAGGTTGCATGCTCACTTTGCTTTTTCCCTCTTCGTTCAGCTCTTTTCTGGAATCCTATAATATCAAGTTACTCAAACTACAGTGACGTCACATTTTGAGCCTTGCAACACACTTACAACAAGCTTACTGCAAATCTGCCACTCTTTAATATTCACATGCAAATGAGCTTTGCTGCAAACTCTTCATTATTGCCAAAGGTTTACTGGAGGTTCACCACTACTGTTGAAGATCTCCAAACTTCTGGAAAACATCTGCAGTGAATAGCAAGCTCATTTGCATGTGAAAATGTGTGGCCAATTTGCAGCAAGTTTGCCAGTACTCACGGTTGTGCTAGTCTTATATTTAGTAATAATAATAATAAACTTTTTTTATATAGCACCTTTCATACAAACAAATGCAGTTCAACGTGAACTTGACCATGGCAACTTTGCGGTTGAAGCTTTCCTTTCTGAATGTAAATGGCACTCCAGCCGCCCCCTGCATCGCGCCTTCCTCCCACGGGATGGAGGTCGACCCGGCTGGTGATGGAGGCGAATTGGGGTGTTCAGCGAACATGGCTTCACCGGGTAAAAACCCACAAACCACCCGCCCCCCAGCACGCTCGCTTGCTTCCGCCAGGGTCCGAGATGAGACCGGCTCGCCCCATGGCCAGTCTGATGTCTCCTTCTGACCCCCCCGGGCTGGATGATGACATCGGCACTGCATCAGAGAGCGTCGCAGCGTCTGACATGGAAGACTTGACTTGGGTCGGCCCGCCCAGTTTAAGGCCGCTACGCAGATGGCCGACATGCTTGCCCGGGCCGCCGTAAGCGTGGGGTTGGACTGGAACCCTCCATCCTCCCCTCAACCCTCGTGACTAGAAGATTGGTTCCTCGGGTCAGGGCACCGCTCAATGCCCCCCCTTCCCCCCCTCCAGAAGTGCACGATGAGCTGACGAAGTCATGGAGGGCACCTTTTACTGCCTGAATCCGATCTCCTCACTCATCCGCTCTCACTACCCTTGACAGGTACACGGAGGTCCCCCAGGTAGACAAATCGGTTGCGATGCACCTGTCCCCACAGAACGCTGCCACCTGGCGGGATCATCCGATACTCCCCTCCAAGGCCTGCAGAATGACATCATCCCTGACAGCGAAAGCCTACGGTGTCACTGGACAGGCCGCCTCCACCATGCATGCCATGACCCTCCTGCAAGTTCACCAGGCCAAGGCGCTAAAAGATCTTCACTAGGGTAGTCCTGATCCCGATCTTCACTAGGGTAGTCCTGCACTCAGCAACTGACCTCGCCCTCTGGGCCTAGAAGTTCACAGCGCGGGCACTCGGACAGACAATGGCCACCCTCATGGTCCAAGAACGACATCTGTGGCTGTACAAGGTTGAGATGTGCAACACCGGCAAAGCACGCTTTCTCAACACGCCCATCTCACAGCTTGGCCTATTTGGAGACACCGTCGAGGACTTCACGGACTTCACGCAGTTCTCATGGAGGCGATCCAGCATATCATGCCTCGGTGCCATTCCAGCTCGAGCAGTACTGGAATATGTACTCCACAGGTATCAGTCATCACGATTACCCCCTGTGTTGTATTTTCCACGGTGCAGTCCCCCTGCTGGTGGACCTGTGTCACCCTTGGGCAACTCCCCCTGCCCCCAGTCGCTGTGTTTGTAGAGCTCCTCCCTCACCAGGTAGGACCTACCACCGCACCACTTCCATGTGTGGCTCATAAGCTCATGTGACGTATTTGCCACATATGACCTCCCCAGCCTGGGCAGGATGTCCAGGGGTCTTTTCTCCCTGAAAGAATAGGAGTCGGAATAGAACACCTTCCCCAATGCGTGTTATAGCATATAGATTGCCTCAGCTGCTTCTAACAGCCATATGGTAAACATAGAGTGAGAAAAGGCCACGGCTGGCACGGCCTGCTCGCTTTGCCAACCCCAAGAGAAGAGGGATGCCGGGAACCTAAAAAGTGTATAACATTTTTATGGGGCGTTGGGGAATGTTAGGTGCAGCCTGGCGCGGGCTGCTCCTTTGGCATGCAACAGCTTGCTTGCACCTGCATCAGCAGTTCACGTAACATGGTTCAGTGTCGTGGCGTTATTGGACACAGACCCCTAGTGTCACTTCACCGACACAACGTCCCTGATGGAGGGAACGAGACGTTGTGTTGCTCTTGCCAAAACACCGTACCAACCACTGTAATGGCCGAACCTTATTCTCAGCTCCTCAGTGCAAAACCTGACTAAACAGATGCACGATTCCCTCCTTTTATTCGCGTATGTACAGGGGAGGCACATGCAAATTCTGTTCGTCAATTCTCATTGGCCTTTTCTCAAAGCTCAGAGGCAACTGAGGCTCTCAAGAGAGACCCCTATTGTCACTTCACTGACACAATGTCTCAATGCCTCCATCAGGGATAGTAAAGGTAGAATTTGCAGGCTTTTGAATATTCTGTTTGGCTACAGCCTTTAGCATCAGTCGCTAGTGCACCTCTTGAGGTCAGGAGAGTGAGGTTTATACACATTGCACAGGTTTCTATCAGCTAGTCACCATTACAGATGGCAGTCAAAATGGAGAGTAAATGTTCAAATTAAGTGTTATATACAGTGTCATTGAGCAAGATGAATGTAAAGGGGGGGGGATTTATTAGTGCTTATTTGTATTATTTAGAAGAGTTTTTGTTATATTGGAGTTTTAGGGGTTACCATTATTGTGAACAGTGGATCTTGAGCTTAGGTTGAGAACAGGTACAAGTGAAGTGTGCAGATATTGCTCTACTCATTGAGCATTTGATGTGAATAAAAAAGCATGGTGTTTGCAATTGGCATACTTACAAGTAAATACTATATAATTACAGTTGGTTAATATATTAAACCCTGGGTTAACATTCTTATTTGCATATTTACAAGGTTAATATCACTGATTGGACAAATAACATGTAAGGGTTATGCAACCTGTTTAAATAAAAAATATATAAATAAATGTCTGTCTGTGAAATGTCGGCACAAATCTCCACTCTGGCTGTCTTAAAACTTCTGAAAAATCCTCCAAAAATGTTAGTCTCTTCATCACTCTAATTAATATGTTTACTGTTCGGCATTGTTTCCCTTGCTGAAACTACATAGAGCATGCACGTTTCTGTGACTGTACATCGCATATAAATATATTTATTTAGGTAAGTATTGTTTAGTTGGTGATTGATCTGTTGCTTAACAACCTGCAATAACATAATAGCACCAATTGTTTTTTACACTGTATAATATTGGTGCCACAATTCATAAAGCAGGGCTTTACCTAGGGTAAAAAATGTGGCCTTAACCTGGGGTAGAAAAAGACGTTAACTCAAAGTGATGATAAGACTTAAGGAGACATATCGACATGCTTAACTGCAGCTCTTTAAAGAGGTAATAATTTACACTTTATGTGTGTTTATGGCTTGTTCATTTGAGCAGAAGTTTATGTCAGTGTGCTGTGACTGAACTCCTTGTGAGGTTTTGTCATGCTTGGCCTGGTGTTAATGGATGTCCGTGGGAGTTAAGTCCTCTCATCCCTCACATTATGTGTCTGCTTCCTCAGTATACTGTAGCAATAACATAAAATTCATATCACACCAAAACACACAACTACACTACAAAAAACGAATATGTTCTTCTCAGCATGTACAGGTACATCTGAGAAAATGTATCAGGTGCACAACATCCAATAGGAGATCCAGAAGAACTTTAAGAACATGAAAATCTTCTATGACACAAATAGGTCTAATTTTACTGTAAGATGTAACTTACATGATTTTACCTGTCGGGAGTATATTTATACTCTTCACTCGAAGCACTTTTGAAAGTCTTGCCAGTAATCACAGCTGCAATTTTGAGAATATCTCCATCTTCAGTCCAACTTTAATGGTTGTTTCCACCCCTAAACTTGTTTTGCACCTTTTTTATTTTGGTTTATAATTCCAAATTCCATTTTTGTATAATTTTATGTTTGTTTGTTTTTTGTTGCTGTTGTAGTTTTTCAGATATAATTTACTGTAATGAAGATAGCTAATAAATCCAAAATATTGGGGCCTGGGTAGAGTAAAGACGTTGACTACCACACCTTGAGTTACAAGTTTGAATCCAGGGTGTGCTGAGTGACTCCAACCAGGTCTCCTAAGAAACCAAATTGGCCCGGTTGCTAGGGAGGGTAGAGTCACATGGGGTAACCTCTTCGTGGTCACCATAATGTGGTTCGCACTATCGGTGAGACACGTGGTGAGTTGTGCGTGGATGCCGCGTAGAATAGTGTGAAGCCTCCACACGACTATGTCGCCGCGGTAACGCTCTCAACAAGCCATGCGATAAAATGCATGGATTGACGGTCTCAGATGCGGAGGCAAATGAGATTCATCCACTGCCACCCAGATTGAGGCGAGTCACTACGCCACCACGAGGACCTAGAGCGCATTGGGAATTGGGAATTCCAAATTGGGGAGAAAAGGGGTCATGGGTTTGATTTCCATGCTTTACCAAATGAGCAACACTGAGCATGTTTACATGCATGTTCATGTGCCAACATTGTGTGTAGTCATGCAAACGCATTGAATGGTGCTCCTTGTTCGGTGTGAGGTCAGAAATGGCGTAAGAATAAACCGATCGGCACAGGAAGATTTTTGCCCATTATGCCCGTTTCGCATTGCATGTAAACACCTTAAAGGGATAGTTCCCCCAAAAATTTAAATTCTCTCGTCATTTATTCACCCTCATGCGTCCCAGATATGTATGACTTTAGTTAATCTGCAGAACACAAGTGAAGATTTTAAAAAGTATATTTCAGCTCTGTTGGACCTCAGAATGCAAGTGAATGATGACCAGAACTTTGAAGGTCCAAAAGGGACATAAAGGCAATATAAAGCAATTTTTGTCTTCCAAATCCATGTCTTCTGAAGCGATTTGATAGGTGAAGGTGAGATACAGATCAATAATTAAGTACTTTTTTTACTGATAATCTACACTTTTACTTTCACTTCCACATTGAGCCACCTACAGATTTGTGCTGGTCAAAGGAGGAGATTGATAGTAAAAAAAGGACTTACATTTTAATCTGTTTCTCGCCCACAGCTAGAATATCATATCAGAAGTCATGGATTTAAACAATGGAGTCATAAGGATTACTTTTATGCTGCCTTTATGTGAGTTCTGGTCACCATTCACTTACATTGTGTGGACCAACAGAGATGAGATCATTTCTGAAAATCTTAATTTGTGTTCTGCAGAAGAAAGACAGTCATACACATCTGGGATGGCATGAGGGTGAGTAAATGATGAGAGAATTTTAAATTTTGGGTGAACTATCCCTTTAACAGAATGTTGAATTCTTTCTGCTTTGGACTTGTTGTTGGGCTGATGAGCTCCAACCTATGACGTTTGATATCCAGTCTGTTCACGCACATGCGCACCCCTCAAGAACCTTTAAGAACGCCACTTATATTTACATGACCACATAAGCCACGTTCTCCGGGAGAAATCAAGGTGTGTAAACGGCTTACAATTAATCCCTTAAACGGCTTAAGTTAAGTGGCGTTCTTGTTTGCATGCTTTCTGCAAGGGCTGAAATGATTAGACGACATTATTGAGAATGTAGACAATAAAAAATTTACGATAAAAATGTTCGTTGTCGAATAGTCGTTTGATCTCATTTAACGTAACATGAGATCACATTAAACTCTAATGATGACTCGTGCCTGTCTGAGGAGAGGAAGAATTACACAGATCACAGTTCAGATGCACTCTAAACTTTCACTGCTTCAGGTGATGTAGATCGGCAAGTATAAGGGGATTATAATGCAAAAATATCAAATAAGTAAATACAGAAGCACTCTCGTTGTGGAATAAGTGGAGCCGGAGCTCTTTAAAGGAAACACCCCGGCATTACATCTTAAATGCAGTTATATTTAATGCGTTACAGCTTTATTAAAGATCAAATAATATGGAAACAGGTCATGTAATTAACTACAAACTCCGAAACTGTCATTTCTCTGTGCGGTCAGAGCCTCTTCTATGAGTTGTGTGAATGTCCCGATTGAAACTGCACCCGGCTAATGCAGACTCTGTCACGGGACGCCCGTCCCTCGAGCGCACACGTTTAATGCAGCTAGATTATAACGTGATGGCTTGAGACTTATTAAATCATAATATATGTGTCATTGTGTGCTTCTTATCGTGAAGAAAATTGGCAAAACGCAGCTTTATTAATAAGAGAGAGTTTGTTTTTTGTGAGTTAAAGATGGATTGAAGTGAACAGAAAGGTGAGAGAGGTGTAGTCTTCACCCCATTATACACAGCAACAAAATACGCTTAGGATTTATTTTTGTTTAGGCTTGTTTTCCAATATAAATATCCAAAACTCATTTAAAACAACATTTACTTTAGCAGCTACACTGTAGAAGAACAAATTGTTATCTGAGAATGTTGAATATAATATTAAAAATACAAATATTTTAAAATATCTAAAAGTCCTTTAAAATAAGATGCATTCACCTGAGAAGCAGCATATAAGATATATAGACTTGCTTTTAGAGAATAGATCTTGAATATAAATATATTTAGTCTTTACTGCACTTGCAGAAGTATAACCAATGAAAATACACTTCTATACAAAATACACTTACAGTATATTTAAGATACGTCCTCTTAAAGCAAGTCTAAATATCTCATATGTTGCTTCTCAAGTAAATGTATCCAGTTTTAGGGATTTTTAGACATTTTAAATGGAAAACAAGACAAAAACACTTTTTGCAGATATTATTTGCAGTGAATTTCTTTACTGAATTAAACTTGTCAAAAGTTTTTATTTTTTTCCCTTTAATTCAGTGAATGTTATTTAGAGGTATTTTTAAAAGATGATTTTTGTCCTCTTTGTTGTTGCATGTTTCATATTACCTTTTAAGTCAGGACAAGCTGAATAATCAGCTAAGAGCTAATGATTAATCAATCAGTAAACCCAAAATAGTTGAATAATCATTCTAATAATCGTTAGATTAACTGATTATCAAAATAATCGTTAGTTGCAGCCCTACTTTCTGCAAAAACTCCGGAATAAACCATTTTCTTAAGTGCATGTTAATGTGGTCAGTAATAAACAGTGTAAAGACATGCATGGCTCAATGAGATGATGCTGTTTTTGTCATCCAAAATACATTAAAGTGCAATTCACACAAAACAATTACTTGAATAGACCTGTACCATGATGAATATATATATATATATTTTTTTTTAATTCATTAATTATAGTAAAAACAAAAATACCACTAGACAGTAAAAATAAGTAAATAAAAAAATAAAAGGTTTATTTTAAAAGCTGAAATTCTTGTAAAAAAAGTATTGAAAAAAAAATAATAATAATGGCATAAGAACTTATGAATAATGTTCTATTGTAAATTAAGCATGAAATAATTGTTTAAAATATTATTAATAAATTAAAAGCCTTCAAATCAAAGTCAGGTGGTGTAAACATGCCCGTAGCTATTTTGTTGTCATGTTAAAAAAAAAAAAAAGTAAATGTAAAAAAATAAAAAATAAAAACAAAACAATTTAGAACCTCTAGAAATTACAGTTTAATTTTTACTAATTCGCTTTTTTTATGAAAAGGAACATTGTATTCGGGTAAAATGGAGTAACCCTAGAAAATACAGCATAATATATTTTATATATATATATATATTAAATATAATAAAATATATATTATTAATATAGCCTATGCCTTATCATGACCCACATACAGAAACACCTTAATGAAATTTAAGAAACATGCAACCCAAAATAGTGTTTGCAGTGTCTGTTGAGGGAGAGAGAGAGAGAGAGAGCGAGAGAGAGAGAGAGAGCAA
Organism: Moxostoma hubbsi; assembly: GCA_032164185.1. Classification (NCBI taxonomy): domain Eukaryota; kingdom Metazoa; phylum Chordata; class Actinopteri; order Cypriniformes; family Catostomidae; genus Moxostoma; species Moxostoma hubbsi. The sequence goes on from JAVLUX010000012.1 coordinate 45,836,095, forward strand.
GCAAAGTAATTTAATTAACATCATGCTGTCCATTGTTTGTTCTTTAAAAAGTGTACTGCATACTTTATCACTGCTCTTTTTTCTGAATATGCGCTCACTATGACACACCAGAAAGAGATATGTAACAGAAAAACTGTCCCAGAAAAATTATGTCATTTAAAAGCAAATTTTATAGCTTCTTACTTGCCACGCACAGCAAAAGGAGCCAGAGACAGAACAGCCACTTTGATGCCATCACGATGCCCATCACTGCCCGTCTCTTTCTGCCTCCGTCTGTGCAGGGTGAAGGTTCACAGTGATGTCCAGACACGCTCCTCTTCAGGACTGGTGCTGTCGTTTCACGAGGTTTTCTGTCTGTGCTCCGAGCTTTGCTCTTCCCCTCTCAGTATTCAGCAGCCGTCCCCTAATCATCGATGTTTATCGCATTAATACATTTTATTCCAATCGCGAGCCCGTCCAGCGACTTCAGCCAAATTACGCGCGCTTACATTTGAAGAAGCCATTCCTCAAGTCAGTACGCATGTCTTATCAAGAAAGACACCTCTGTTGCCATTACACACATGTCCTCTTGTTTCCCGACACCACGACAATTAAACGTAGATTGCGCGAGAACAGGTGCGTCTTTATTTACTCAGATGGGACTGTTGAGTTTCTCACACAATCATGTCTTTATTTGTCAAAGCTCGCATACGCAGCGATTTGTAGTAATGTTATTGCACTTTTAGGAGTGTTTTCCAGGCTGAGCGATCTCCGGAGGCAGTGCAAGGATCTGTGAGAATATATTCGAGAATAAGTGACGGCGAGCGCCGGGCTTGTGCTGGTGAAAGAAAGAGTTGAGACAGGTTGCAGTTGTGCCATACAGTTTGTTAAATGGGTCAATGGCGTGACGCAATTTTTTTTATTTATTTATTTATTTATTTTATATTTATTTATTTTTTGTCCTGATATATTAAGTTATTAAAAATACATTTAAAATGCAATTTACACAAAACAATTACTTGAATACACATGAGCTATGGGTGTGTTTTAATGTAGGCCTATTTAAAATTAAATGAGTTCAAAATCGTTTTGATTGTTTTTTTTTTTTCTGGGGCTTAGTCAAAGACTGCTGTATCCATCTTGGTTTTTCTATTACAAAAAGACAGTATCATTAAAAGCTTAAATTCTTGTAGAAGAAAAAAAAACAATTTTGTTATAGAACATTATTATTAATGTTTGAAACTTTTGTCCACAAAATCAAAGTCAAGTGGTTTAACCAACGTGCTGGTAGCCGCAGCTGTAGTAACAACATAAATAAATAAATAAATAAATAAATAAATAAATAAATAAGAGGCAAGGCAAGGCAAGTTTATTTATATAGCACATTTCATACACAATGGTAATTCAAAGTGCTTTACATAGTAGAAATTAAAAATAAAAAAAGAATTAAAAAAATAAATAAATAAATGAAAAATAAAAAAATAAGAATAATAAAATAAGAATAATTAAAACAGTTTAGAATTAAAAAAAATCTAATAAAATACAGTACAAACATTCGGACACACAGTGGCACAGTGCTCATTCAGTAAATGCACAGCTAAACAGATGTGTTTTGAGTCTGGATTTGAATGTGACTACTGTAGGAGCACATCTGATCTCTTCTGGAACCTGGTTCCAGCTGCGGCTGGCATAATAGCTAAAAGCAGACTCTCCTTGCTTAGAGTGAACCCTTGGTATTTCTAGCTGATGTGATTCTAATGATCTGAGTGATCTGTTGGGTTTATATTCAGTGAGCATGTCTGCAATATATTGAGGTCCTAGCCCATTGAGTGATTTATATACCAGTAATAATACTTTAAAATCAATCCTAAATGTAACTGGGAGCCAGTGTAAAGACCTGAGGACTGGTGTGATATGTTCATATTTTCTGGTTTTGCTCAGAATTCTGGCAGCAGCGTTCTGTATGAGCTGCAACTGTCTTATGGTCTTCTTGGGAAGGCCCGTGAGAGGGCACCCCTTTAAGACCCTAATGACTCTGTGTAAAAAAATATCTGATATTTAGATTTTGTTTTTTTCACTTTTTCTTTAGCTCAAATGGAGTAACTCCTATTGATGATTATTGTCTCAAAAATTATACATTTGTAAAATAAAAAGTGATATATTTAATCAAATATATCAAATATTTTTTTACTTTGTAAAATATGTTTGAAAACTTTTTTAATTTATTAAGTTGTACACTCATGCGTATTCTGTCAAGTAGTCGTCTATCTCTCTGTCTGTCTATCTATATATCACTCTGCCTGTCTGTCTATTTGTCTGTCTTTCTGTCTGTTTATGTATCTCTCTGTCTATCTCTCTCTCTCTCTCTCTCTCTGCCTGTCTGTCTATCTTTCTGTCTGTCTGTCTGTCTATATATCTCTCTGCCTGTCTGTCTGTCTGTCTGTCTGTCTGTTTATCTATCTCTCTGTCTATCTCTCTCTCTCTCTCTGCCTGTCTGTCTATCTTTCTGCCTGTCTGTCTATCTTTCTGTCTGTCTGTCTGTCTATATATCTCTCTGCCTGTCTGTCTGTCTGTCTGTCTGTTTATCTATCTCTCTGTCTATCTCTCTCTCTCTCTCTGTCTGTCTGTCTATCTATCTGTCTGTCTTTCTTTCTTTCTTTCTATCTATCTATCTATCTATCTATCTATCTATCTATCTATCTATCTGTCTGTCTGTCTGTCTGTCTATATATCTCTCCGCCTGTCTCTCTGTCTGTCAGTCTGTCTCTCTGTCTCTTTATTTATCAATTCAATGGGCTTTATTGGCATGAAAGTTTCAAAAACAATGTTGCCAAAGCATCATATATAATAAATAAAATAAAAGCAAAATACATTTTGTCCAATGACTTGGACAGTATATAATATAATTATAAGTAATATATAAATAACAGCAACATATACATTATTATTATTATTATTATTATTTATTTGACCTCATCACATTGTGTGTGTGTGTGTGTGTGTGTGTGTCCAGATCTTTCACTGTCCCTCAGGTTGTGGCACGTTGACACATATTGGGCAGCAAGATGTGCCCTGTCTCCTTCTCCTAGGAGTATTTGTAATGAGAGGTCATTTAGGTCTTTAAAGTCTAAAGTTTCAGAGTTAAACTTGTTTAAGTAAACGTTCCTTATTTCTCTGAATGTTTCACATTTTAGGAGGAAGTGCATCTCTGTCTCGACCTCACCTGTCCAACAGTGTGCACATATTCGGTTTTCTTTTGGTTGCCATGATTTTTTGTGTCTTCCTGTTTCAATTGCCAATGTGTGGTCACTGAGCCTGTATTTGGTTAGGGTCTGTCTCTGTTTTCGATCTCTGACAGTAAAGAGATATTTTGCCAACTCATACTCTCTGTTTAGGGCCAGATAACACTCTAATTGACTTTGGCTTTTAGTTTCTTCTTCCCAATGTTCCAAATAGGTTTCTTTGCATTGAGTTATAATTTGGTTTACTCTGATTGGTGTTTGGAGAACAGTGTTGATGTGAGACTGGTCAAAGTGTGTTTGAGGGGGGACGACTTATCTCTCTGTCTATCTCTCTCTCTCTCTCTCTCTCTCTGCCTGTCTGTTTGTCTATTTTTTTTTTTATTTATTATGCCATTTCTCTGTCACACACACACACACACACATATATATATAGAGAGAGAGAGAGAGAGAGAGAGAGAGAGCACAAGAAGTAGCAGGATTTTTAAAAGGCTGGTTCTGTTTTCCATAAGAGCAAGAGATAACCTGTCCACTGTTAAAAGCAGAATCTTGTCCACAGAATGGACAAAACCTCCATATCTGACACACACACACACACACACATACATCGCAAGAATGGATGCTCAGTTTCCATGATATCCGCAAAATGTTGTTTGTGCAAAACTTTATTTTTTAACATTATCGGTCTACCAACATCCTCATTCCGCTGTGTATGATATAATGTAACTTCATAGATTGTGTTGCTACATTACATACAAGCACACACACACACACACAGAGAGAGAGAGAGAGTTCACACTGACTCATTGAATCTTCAACAAAACTGACATAAAAATTACCACAGAAGTGATTTATGACAGATGTGAGACTGTAAGGTGTGAAGTTTAAGTGTTGCGAAAATAGTGCTTGCACACACACACACACACCCCCCTCCTCTTGGATGATGGAGATTCCAATCGGTCGTAATGTATTTGGATTACCTTTTACCCCCGTTTGCCCCACAGTAAAATAGATTGACGGGCATTATAAAGGTGTGTGAAAGATAGATTTCTGCAATATCTGGGGGACGGGTACAGATTCAAAGCAAGGTAAGAAATAATTCATTATTTGTGGCATTTTTATTCTGGTTGCCAGGAAGACAAACATCTGTTTTCAAAAGAGACAAGATTACAGTTCTGACATGACGCATCTAATCCAACCCCCTCTAGCAAACCGCACACACTTTCGACAACATTTTTACTGTCCTATATATAAGTGTGTACTGCTTTCAAGATTAGATGAGGACATTTAATGGTTTAAGTAATGTCATTTATTTTCTAGGGCACAACCAAAAACATAAACACAAACATGCATGAGTTCAGTTACTGAGCTTCATGAGGTAGCACCACATAATGTTGGCAGGATGCTTTAGGCAAAAACTTTGCATGAAAACACATTAGAAAGGAAGCATTTTTTTAACAGCGATAGTCACCAGGGGTTATAAATAGATGGCCGAGCCTTAAAGGTTCAAACTGTAATTTGTGCACCTCAAGGAACACCAACCAGAATTGCAATATTATTGTGTGAGTGGCCCGAATGTGCAAAAGATAACAATATAGGCCCAAACAGTAGTGTGACTTGTGAGTTTGGGGTGTGACTATTTGTTTGGAGAGCCATGGATGAAGGAAAGAATGTCTCATCTTTGGAAAACTTTATTTTTGCAATTCTGTTTGGTGCCACTAGTGGTGCGGAAATAACAACCTCATGTTTAGAGCTAGTTGTCCCCTTGTTGCAAGATGTTTTAACTGAATGTGATTCTGCATGTTCAGCTGTATTTTTTAAATTAGCAGCAAAATCACAAGGTCACAGCGAGGGGAAAGCCATGACTGCTGCTCTTAATATGAAGAGACAACTAAAATTGAACAATTCGTAGGTTGATTTCCTCTTAAACTGTAAACAGTTTAAACTGTCTCTTTGGTGCTATAAAACTGTTCTATTTGATTTGAGTGGCCCGACCAGCCCAACACAACAATGTGAGTTTGAGGGGGGGATTATCAGTTTGTTCAATCAAAGGCAGAATGGATTTTTGCTGTTCTGTTTGGTGACAATAGTGCTGCAGAAATTATACACTTAAGCTTTAACTTAAGGGGTTTCTTAAAACTGGGGCCTTCTTATCGTGTCTGCAGGAAAATTTCCTTCCTGCTTTCTGTCACCATATATAATCAAGTAGGGCAAATATTAGGAGCGTTTTTAATCCTTTGCCAAAGGTAATAAAAGTAATTAAAGATGTTTTTTTGTTGTTGTTGTTCTTCTGAGCTCACTTCAACCAGTATGCTGAATTTTAGGGTTTAATTGTTAAAGGTGAAGTTTGTAATATCTGCACCACTAACTAGCGTCACCAATCAGAATTGCAAAAATAGCTGTTTTCAAACATTCCACTCACCTGCCATTGGTAAAAAAAATAAAATAAAAAAAAACAGATAGGTCTGTCCAAGTTTTTTTTTTTTTTTTACAATTCTGAAAAAAAATCGCTGTAAAACTTTCTAAACCTTGAACAAAAGACTGACTAGATGTTCCCCCTTGTAGATATTTATCCCAGTGGACACTATCATTCTTCCAGGCATCATTAAGGGAATGTTTGAATGTAAATTCAAATTTCACCTCTATATGCACCCAACAATAAATAAACAATTATCTTAAATCAGAATATGCTGAGAAGTAAGTTTCTATCAGGAAGACTCGCAGACTTGAGTGAGATTTAAGATGACATTTATTTGATGAATATAAAATCGAAAAGTAATGTCTCTCTTTGACGTAGGCCCTGTCTGTAAGTCCGAAGAAGTTGTACTCGGAACCGTCATATCCTGCCGAAGATAGGAGGCAAGGGCGAGGAGCCTACCCCCGTGCAGGATGGGACTCAACATGTGGTGGTGGGGTGGAGGAGGTTGCCGTGTTAGCACACTGAAACAGCAATGTGATAGATTGTGAGCAGACTTATAAAGCAACGGCTTACATGTGATTGGCTAGGAGTTACCCAGCTAATGGTGCAATGATGTACAGCTGCTAGTGTTCCCGCTAGAACTACGCTGTGCTTACATTTACAAAAGTATAAATAATTAAAAAACACAAACGACTCCACCTCACCATACTTGGTATCTCCCCATTCCCGTGATGCATTGCAGCAACAGTATAAATACACTAATAAAAGGCATTTCAGGTCTTTTACCAGATCAACAAGATGGCCACTGCTGTGTATGCAAGAGCAACTGCAGCTAAAGGGAGTTCAATGAAATGTTGAATGAATAAGTATTTGTTTAGTGCTCAGGTGGCAAGTCTGAAGCACACACGGTTATGTCTGTGTGAATGTATGTTGGGGCATTTCAATGATAAATCATTCTCTAGAAATTCTCCTCCCTACCCAGTAGGTGGCGATATGCTCCTACTTTTGTGAATCGCCAAAAACAAAAGAATGTGAAAAAAATTGTCATTATTATATTAATATTGATCTGTTTCTCACCCACACTTATCACATTACTTCTGATGGCATGGATTAAACCACTGGAGTCATACGAATTACTTTTATGCTGTGTTTATGTGCATTTTGCGTTTTAAAATGATGGTACCCATTCAATTGCATTGCGAGGACCTGCAGAGCTGAGATATTCTTCTAAAAATCTTCATATGTGTTCAGCAGATGAAAGAAAGTCAAACACAACTGGGGCATGAGTGTAAATGATTAAGAGAATTTTAATTTTTGGGTGAACTATCCCCTTAAGCTTGTATAATGGCAAGGGATAATTAAATTGCAGCATTGCATGATATTGCATGCTTTTATGCTTGTTTTGAACGACGATAAACGATGTGAAATGATGCTGTTTTGTATATGGTCACACTGGACATATCCCACATGAAATATTCTTATGTAGATGAAAAACAAAGAGGAAAGAATTACAGTATGTATTAGCAATGTGTTGGAGAAGAGAATAGGAAACCCTAAATTCCAACATTTGCATTAGGGAATAGTGAAGCATAGACAACAATAGAGCAGGTTATAGCATTCAAATATCTGCCCTCCAGCGAATGCCCATTGGAAATGCCAACAAAGGCCTGTGAAAGCATTGATTTGACAGTCTGTACTTGGCACATAAGAATTCTAATATGAGGGATTGAAGACTGATAGAGTTGGTGAGCAGGTCTCATACTTGCACGTACAGGAACTGCATAATGCATTATACACATTTTCACTTTTACCAAGTTCATGTTGCCAAAGTGCACTGTGCCTTTCAGTATTCCAGAGCAATACATCCTTCTAGCTATTAAACTCTGAGCTGTAGATTATGGAGCTTTTCCACGGACACCAGTATCCAGGGGATTATGAGAGAGCTGATCAAAGCTTTCAGATCCAAAGCTAACGATTAAGAATTATTATACATTTTCTTGTCCATTAAATACCCAATTCTCTGGGTAGAGTATTTTTTCAGTGTTTTCTCCCTTGCTCAGTATATATATGGGTTAACGACAAATAAGGATGTCAGAGATAATACAGTAAAAAGGACTTTTAAAATGTTCTATATTGGTTTGTATTCATATGGTTGTCACATTTAAAAAATAAAATAATGTATGACTCAAATTGTTAATTTGTGTAAACATCTAGTAGTGGAATGCCCTAAAATGCATTACTTACATTACATTATTATTTCACATTTTCATTATAAGCTTTCTTAGAAGTGTGGCCCTGCGATGGACTGGCGACCTGTCCAGGGTGTACCCCGCCTTTCGCCCTTTCTTGTTAGCTGGGATAGGCTCCAGCCCCCCGCGACCCTGTACAGGATAAGCAGTTGACGATGGATGGATGGAACTGAAAACAGGTTCATTTTGGAATATATGTATTCAAGTTGACTCATTTGATTATTTCAGCATTAAACTAAAGCAAATGTTACTTATAATTACCTCCTCATGTCAAACAGAACAATGACAGAAGTGCAGATCATACTTACATACGCCCCTGTTGCCCCAGTGTCATTTCACAGTAATGCTGCTCTCTTCCTGCCTCATTGGCTCACTGCTGGGCCTCTATGCTAATTTGTTGTCTCCTATTGCCCATTGGGGGTGGATGGAATGTGGCAAATGTAAATGCACTGTCATGGAGTTGAATTGAGTCAAATGTCAAGCTCAGCTGCACCACCACATGCTCTGTGAGCATGGAACATCTGTGCACATGGCACTCTGTGGATAATGTGATTTTTCTAGCAACAGTGAGCACTGTGGGAGACAGAGAAACAGAAGTAACACAAAACCATGCTGGGTTTTTGGATGAAGAAGCTGAAGTAGTAGAAGGTAGTGAGAAAGTAACTAGGTAAACACTGAAATGGACAGTATTCACATAAATGTAATTGATGGAGATATGATAAAGTTCAAGTGAAAGCTTTATTTTAACTTAAAAAATAACTTGGGGGAGATATAACTCTGTTCAATTGGGCCAGTAAGCAACCAGCTCCAGCAACCACATAGATATGTGCTAAAAGCACTGAGAACACACTTTGAACTGCACAGCGACACCAAAGGGCATAGACTCCATAGGATAGAAACAAGCAAGTATGTTAGACTTCCAATGTTTGACAGAATGGTAGAGATTGATAGCCTCAGTCACCATTTGCTTTCATTGCATCTTTTCTCCATACAATAAAAGTGAATGGTGACTGAGGCTATCATTATGCATAGCATCTCCTTTTTTGTTCAATGGAGTAAAAATAAGTCACATGATTTTGGAACAATATTAAATGATGACTGAATTGTCATTTTTGGGTGAACCGTAAGGAGGCTGAGAATTTGAAACACCAATATGTTGTTGAACACACTATATGATTCAGAAGATCCCACGAGCACAGCAAATCTTTTACAGTCCAGGCAAGCTTAAGAGGTAAACTCAGCTCCCACAACAGAAAATCCATGTTTCATTAGATGTCATATTGCAGTCTTTAGGATGTCATAATTGGATCTGTGTGATGTCATAATAGGGCCTCTATTGTGTAGTAATGGATATGTATGATGTTTTAATGTGGTAGCCATAATGTCATAATGGTGCCTCTATGATGTCATAATGGTGCCTCTATGATGTCATAATGGTGCCTCTATGATGTCATATTGCAGTCTTTAAGATGTCATAATGGGATCTGTGTGATGTCATAATAGGGCCTCTATTGTGTAGTAATGGACATTTATGATGTATTAATGGGGTAGCCATAATGTCATAATTGTGCCTCTATGATGTCATAATGCAATATTTATGCTTTCATAATGGGGCATGTATGCTGTTATAACAGGGTCCTTATGATGTCATAATGATGGATCAAAGATGTCATAACAGGGTCTCTATAGTGTCGCAATGGGACATTATGTCATAATGATGGATCTATTATTTCATAATGGTACCTCTATCATGTTATAATGCAGTCTTTTGATGTCATAATGGACCTCTATTATTTCATAAATGGGTCTTTATGATGAAATAATGGGACCCCTATGATGGCATTATGATGGATCTACAGCCGCTTCCCCATTTAATGTCCCGGTAATTTTACCTTAGTAACTTTCTAGATGAGAACTCTTAAGAGGATTGGCACACCCAATGAGATTCTTGCCTCTTGCATTCGTGTGCACAAATGTAACCCTCGTAGTGACATCATCTAGTGTGGACCATTTTTCTTCTGACGTTGTTTGAACACATGTTTCAATAGCAACAACAAAATCAACAACATTGACAGAGAACACCAAGATAGGAGCTTCACTTTTGTTAGGGATGTTTTATACAAAATGTGGCTGCATCAGAAATCATGTGCAGCTGCCTTGCTGCCTAATCAGTGAATGGCTTCCAGCGTTTTTGAGTGAATAGAACTCTTAAGGAAACTGGTCTCAGAACAGTTTGAAAAGCACTCTATTTTCATCCTACATCTTTATACAGCCTCCAAAGGCAGTTTTTTCCAGTTATCACATGCAGCCTGTGTCTTCAGGTTACAGTTTTTACACTGGGCAAGTGAGCCATGTGTGTGTGTGGTGTCCCTGAAGCCACAGTGAGAGGAGAAATGAGGCGCGCAGCCTATTTAACCATATACTGAACTCAGAGAAAAATATGTTGAAAATGCACTATAAACCTATTTATCAACACTATCTTTACAATAAAGGCTTTTATGACTCAACAAAAAAGGCAATCATTGACTAAAAAAGTTAACTACACAGTAGCAGACCCACAACACTTTTCCTGATATAAATTAGACTTCATGATGGTTAAGTATGCAAAAGATTTAACTGATTTATAAATAAACATCTTATTATTTAGGCCATTATCCGTCAAAATAAAACAATGTACAAATCCAGAAATCCCTTTATTTTCTGTAGTCACAGAGCACAGATGCGATGAAAACTCAAAGCGTCTATATTATAGAGGTTCCATTATGACATCATAAAGACTGCATTATGAGTCTAGAATGACATAATAGGGTCTATATAATATCATAATGGGGCCTCAATAATGTTTCAAGGGGGTCTTTATGATCAGAAGACTTAAAATATGAAAATTATGACTGAGATTTGTTTTTCCGCTGATCGGATCTGCTTCTTTTGAAGTTTGCATGCAGACTTCATGAAGCATGTAAACTGTGCATGCTCCTTGGCCTTGTAAACAAACAACAGCCCGTGTGATAATGTCATACTCGAAACATCTGGTATTTAGTGAGAGCCATCACTATCACAGAGTGACTGTTTACATTGCAGCTGTTTTATCTTTTTAATTGATTTGATTAGATTTTTCGCTGTGCTTATTCATAAAAGTAACAAAAGGGTCTGGAGAAATGTATCGGAGTAAAACCTATACACTTGTTCTTAAAAAAATATTCACGTAAAAGTGACAGTCGCGTCTCTTGGGCGGGGCTTGCCGGGACAATAGCCCTGTCAGAAATTGGAATAGCACCTGCAGTTCACCTGTTTATTTAATTTATTTAAGTCTATTAGTAAGGTAGAAAGGTATACATTTTATTTATGTCTTAATAGGGCCCTCTCAGAAATTCCAAATGCCCCCTCGTGTATTTAATCTTGACACTGACTCACACTGACTCACAATCTGTCTAAATAGGCCTATACCAGAAAAGGTACCATCCGCTTACTGCATTACTGCATTACTGCATTACTGCATGTATTTGATTGCTGTGCATGCATGTCTGCGTGGCATATAGACGCGTTCCACCGTTTGTCAACCACAATGTATCCAAAAATGTCTGTCTATAATTTGAACATCTACTGTAAAACAAACACAACCTGTACACAGAACACACACTTGAGCACAGTGCAGATGATAAGCCTATGTGAACCATCCAAGCACTCACTCTTATGACAGAGTTAGTTAAAAAGAGATTCAGTCCCTTTGAACAAACCGTGTAAATCTCAAGGGTTGATTATTATTCATGAGCGGCACACTCAACACACATATAAATTCATTTGATCAAGACTTAATTTGATTCGGAAGCAGTTACAGGGTACCACGTTACATTAAGCATATCACTTATAACCCACTTGATCTTCATATCGAGCACTTTAATAAGGTGTCAATTTGCACATACATATTTGAGACAATTATGCATTTGATTTTCTTTTTATTGATAAACAGAGTGCATTTAATTGATAAGATGTACGCACGTCCTGAAACTGAAAAAAAACATAGACGTACATAACAAACAGTTGCTCATTTTTCAATCTCTCCCATTAGATTTGACGTAAAAATCCACATATTTAGCTCGTCTATAAGAGCAGAATATGAGAGCATCTCTCTGTACATGTCATTCCTTATTCACTGACTGTGTATTTTTGTGCTTCATATCCTTATCGCTGCACTTACGCCGAGTAACCATATTTTTTACTTAGCAAGTGTCAACACTTGCTCTTTAAAACAACCAAAGTGCTGAAAGAGTTTGGGAGGAAGAAGGGTGAGACAAAGAGGAAGAGGGAGGTAATCAAGGTAATGTATTGACTGGGGTAAAAAGGTCTCTTCCTCACATATCGCTTTGTGAGAGAAGTGTGGTGGTATGCTTCAGTGGATGTGAAGAGTTGAGCCTTTTGTTACTATAGAGACTGCAGTTATGCTCTAAAAAATACTGATATACAGGATCTTTCTAGAAAGAAATCTTAATTTCATAAATGTATCACTCAGCTAACTTAAAGTACCACGGTAACAGCAATGTTCACTTTAACTTAGATATTGTCAATTGTCTTCTTGTGGTAATTTAGAGGGGGAAAATGATCTAACAAAAATCCAACAATGGAGGCAAATATATATATATATATAACATTTGACTTACAACCCAACCATGATCAGATTTCGAAGAAAAGTGCGAAACTATCACTGTATTTTGTAAGTTAGATTTTCAGTATATGTGGTTGTGAAAATTCAGTATGACAACAGAGAAAGAAATTGCCCCATGAAAAACATATTGGGATCTAAAATGCTTTACAGACTGGCTAGAGTAACCTCAACCTCGCAAATGTTTAGAAAGTTTAACTGAGGGGGGTCTGGGTAGCTCAGCGAGTATTGATGCTAACTACCAACCTTGGAGTCGCAAATTGGATCCAGGGCGTGCTGAGTGACTCCAGTCAGGTCTCCTAAGCAACCAAATTGGCCAGTTGCTAGGGAGGGTAGAGGCACATGGGGTAACCTCCTCATGGTCGTGATTAGTGGTTCTCTCAATGGGGCATGTGGTGAGTTGTGCGTGGATTGCGGAGATTAGCATGAGCCTCTACATGCTGTGAGTCTCCACGGTGTCATGCACAATGAGTCACATGATAAAATGCACGGATTGACCGTCTCAGAAGCGGAGGCAACTGAGACTTGTCTTCCTCCACCCGGATTGAGGTATCTGGTGGCACGGGAGTAACCGTGCCACCAGGAGGACTTATTAAGTAGTGGGAATTGGGCATTCCAAATTGGGAGAAAAGGGGAGAAAATAAATTACAAAATAAATACATAAATAAAAGAGTAAAGTTCAACTGAATATGATTTTCAGTTTTATGCCTTTATTCGTCATGTTAAAGGTGAATCTAGAAATGCAGAATAGAAAAGCAAGGTGCCAACTACAGTAATACAACAGACAAGGTATGGTACATTGCAAGCCTTCTGGGTGTTAATCCACATGCCACAATGATCCAAAGGTATACAAAGAGGTGGGAACAAGCCAGTTTTACTCCAACAAAACTGCTTCAGAGCCATAATAGTTCAACAACTCTCAGAGGCCACTCTCAAAATGAAAGAGATATTTTACGTTAGTGGGCACTGGTAAGTTAAACCAAAAAAAAAAAAAAAAAGACTATAAATTAAAGCTAAATTGTGTATGTAAGAGGGTTACGATGGGCGAGGATGTACCATCGCGTGGTCCTCGAACACTCCTCCACACTCTCAGGCGGATGACAGCCGCTCCTCCCCGGGAGTCCTGGAGTCAAACCTCTGACCCCCAGCGGACAGAACGCCCCTCCGCTTTTCTGGCGGCATGTGGGGACACTCCTCCGCCCCTGGCAGCGACCCTACCGCTCCAGGCGGGGAGTTGCTTCCCTTCTCCCCTCGCGGACGGTGGTCTTCCCTCAACCCCTCCACATCTCTGGGGACGGCAGGGCTCTCCTCCACCCCCGGCAGCTGCTCCATCACTCCAAGCGGTCAGGGAATCCAGTCCCCACTCACCCTGCGGACGGCGGCCGTTCCCCGCGTCCGGGCGGTCAGGCTACTCCGTCACTCGGCAGACGGCAGCGCCGCTCCCCTAGGTAGACGGCAGTGTTGAGGACTCTGCGACAGGCATCCCTCCTCCTTCCCAGGTTTTCGGCACCAATGTAAGGGGGTTACGATGGGCAAGGAGGAGGCGAGAATTGGCTTGTCAATATAAATAATGTTTAATGAGGAACTTAAACAAAAGACAAAACACACACATGACGGACATGTCCATAAACGATCTGTCTCTCCTGCACCATCTTCCGCAGTCGGCCATTATCCCTCTCTGAGGCTTGATTAGCCTGATAAGGGACTGGGTGTGTAGAATCACTACGCCACCACAAAGACCTAGAGTGCATTGGGAATTGGGCATTTCAAATTGGGGAGAAAAGGGGAGAAAATCGCAGCACTACAGAGTCCAGTGGGATTTGTCTGGTATGCGGCCTGCTGATAAAGGATTGTAGACACAGAGAGAATACCAGTGCAGCATTGTGTAATAGAATATGTCGAATCACTCGCCTTTCTCTCCTTCTTGGCTGACACATGAGCTTAGAATAAAACCCCTTAGGTGGGGTAGGTTTAATTAGTATATTCCTTTGCTCTGTTCTTCACTCTCTCTCTCTCTCTCTCTCTCTCTCTCTCCCTCTCATGGAGTCAGAGTGCTCATCTACACTCATTCAAAGCCTGCAGACAGACAGCACGTTGACCAGCTGCATCCTTTTTTCTGGGCTGTGAACCATCTCAGAGCCAGCCACTGCCTGAAGTGTAGGCCCATGTTCTTATTGCCAGTTCACTCCAGCTCAGATCAGCAATGTCCATCAATGGGTACATCTTCCTGATTTTTATTTATTTTATTTTTTACTTTTTAATGTATTTATTTGTTTAATTAAACCAAGCCTTTCGCTAGCCTCCAGACTACCCAAACCGCCCTAGTACTTTACCCACACAACTTTTCTTTACTGCTGTACCCACTGCTGTCCTCTCACGGCTTTAGCTTGAAGGACAGAAATGACAGAAAGATATTAAGAGAGAGAGACAGTGGCAAAGAGACAGAGTAGGAGGAGATCTGTTTAATCAAGCAACATTCTTCAGAATCATGCACGAGGGCTCATTTTTCATCAAAGGGATAGTTCACCCAAAAATGAAAATTCTCTCATCATTTACTCGTCCTCCTGGTATCCCAGATGTGTATGACCTTTTGACGTCTACAGAACACAAATTAATATTTTAAAAGAATATTTCAGCTCTGTAGGTCCTTGCAATGGAAGTGAATGGGTGCCAAATTTTGAAGCTCCAAAATCCACACAAAGGGACCATAGAAGTAATCCATATGACTCCAATGGTTAAATCCATGTGTTCAGACACAATGTGATAAGTGTGGGTAAGAAACAGATCAATATTTCAGTCATTTTTATCATAAATTATCCTCTCTGCCCAGAAGGGGGTGATAGGCATTAAGACCAAAATCACCAAAAAACACCTTAATCACCAAAAACAAAAGAAGAAGAATGGGTAAGGGTCAGTCAATCTGAAGTGGAGATCACTGGAGTCGTCTGGAGTACTTTTATGATGCTCTTATGTGGATTTTGGAGCTTCAAACATTTGGCACCCATTCACTTGCATAGTATGGCCCAAAAGAGCAGAGACATTCTTCTAAAATCTTTCATTTGTGTTCAGCAGAAGAAAGAAATCCATACACATCTGGGATGGCATGAGGGTGAGTAAATGATGAGAGAATTTTCATTTTTGGGTGAACTATCTCTTTAAGACACAACTTAAAAAGCTTGCAGTATAAAAAGGAGAATATGTAGCATCAAAAAGCTGTGTGTAATTTTAGATTTATACCATAACTAAGAAATTACAGGAAATTACATAATTTCAGGGGAGCTGGACTGAACTACGGTGAATTTATCACCATAACAATCATTTGATAAACAGTTGCATTCTTCAGAAAGTAAAACTGGGGGAAACGAGGCAATATGTTCTCATTTCATTATAACGTACACCATACTGTAAATACAAATGTTACACTCTCTTCTCTCAAGACTCAATAAATTGATGGTAAATATTCAACTGCTTTTTGAATCCTTTCAATTCATGCAAATGCTTTGTCACTTGCACAGAACCTGTTAGGATACTGATGACTCCATCCATCATTCACGCTACAATCGCGCCCTCTGGTGGCCATCTAAAAATTGCAATTACAAAATCTCTACACAATGTGAGTCATAAATATGTCACATCCCATCAATCATTTCGTTTGCGTTTGCTGAAGTGACATGTGGGTAACTAATAAAAATCTCTCTAGAGAATTTCACGAGTTTTTTCCCTTACCCCTCTTCTCTTTCTCTCTCTCAAAGGGGGTCCGTGGAAAAAAATGTAGGGGGAAAATGTTTTTGATTTGTTTTGTTAGTTTCTGTTTGTTTTTGACATGAACTGGCGTTATTTCCTTCTGCTTCTAAAGCCTGGAATCCTTAGATTAAATAAATCAGTAACAGTTTACTTTAAAGGGAAAGTTCACCCAAAAATAAAAATTCTCTCATCATTTACTCACCCTCATGCCATCCCAGATGTGTATGACTTTCTTTGGTCTGCAGAACAGGACTGAAGATTTTTAGAAGAATATTTCAGCTCTGTAGGTTCCATACAATGCAAGTGAATGGTGACCAGAACTTTGAAGCTCCAAAAATCACATAAAGCCATCATAAAATGAATCCAAGCAACTCCAGTGGTTAAATCCATGACACTGAACATATAGGCTATATGTTTAAAACCAGAGCCAAGACACAAAGCTGTCATTTCTTGTCTAATTAGGAATTCTGCCTACAGAACATCCACAAATTATATATTATTCATCAACAAAAATGCACAATAGTTACACCTTTTAATTTCAAAATAGTGCTCTATTTGTGCTGCAACGTGACATAAATCATAAATTATGACATTTCATAATTATGACAAAATATATATCGATAAGTACCTTTATTAAGCATTTATAAGATGTAGGTTATTTGGCAAATATCACATAAAATTCACTCTTTTTATTAATGTTGCCACAACTGCATATAAATGATTTATAATGCATTTGTAAATGAGTTATTATTTATTAATGAGCCCCTTTTACAAACCTTAATGTAAAGTGTTACCAATTTGTTTAATCTCAGGATTCCAGCTCTGCATATAGTTTTGTGAAAATAATATTTCCAATAATATTCTAATAAGTCCAATATTTCTCATTTAAATGTTGATCTCTCCTTCTTGCAACGTGCCTATTTTCTATGTATTTACTTTTTACAGAACAGTTTTTAGATTGGGTTGCATATTACCATGGAGTTTCTCCTCGCTACTGTTGCATGTTGCTGACTGGTTGTGTTGGGGCAATATTCTCTGTAAACTTGCATTGGAACAATATTTATTTAAAAGAAAATGCATTTGAATTGAATTGAAAATCTTTCTTTTCAGGTTTATATATCTAATATCTAACCCTAACCTTAAGGCCCCGGCACACTTACGGCCAAGTACTTCTTTGTTCATAGCTCAGAGTCAAAAAGAAGTTCTAAACAGCTGAGCAACGGCATGCTGTTTGCGGTCATTCAGACACCTGCACATTTAAATGAGGACGCACAAGATTACAAGTAAAACAACAACTAATAGGATATTAATATAGTTGTCAATGACTTCATGCCTCATTCTATTAGTAGAATTCACACAAGATCAGTAAATTAAGCTGTTTTTAGCACTCGATGATGATTTAAAGTAGTATATATATGCTGTAAATAATGTGTAATTTGTAATGTTTACCAGGAGGCTCAAACAACATACAGTATATGCAATGCATAGGAGCACCTTATTTAGGGGGAAGAAAATGTGTGCCCTGGCGAACTGTTACAAACCACGACATCTGTATGTGTGACCTGGAGCTCCAACTTTTTTGAGGCCAACGTGTAACTGACCCTTCGCTAAGCTCCGTCCCCCCTTGGTTATGGATGCTCGTTCTGACAAACTCTGTAGAACTTATAATTGGAATTAATGGGAGATTTCCGTGAATTACTAGTTTTTTGGCTAAATATTCTCATAAATGGAATGGATAATATTTTTATGTGGCTGGTATAAAGAGTGACATTGTAATGCATATTTGTCTGACATTTTTTTGTTAATTAATTTTATGAAAAACTGTGTAGACTGTGAATCAGAATCAAGGAAAATTATTATTACAGTCACTTGAAGAGAGAAAAACTTCATATAATAGCGGTTACACATCTAATAACATTAGCGAAAGTGAACAGAGCTGTTTATAATGTCTCATTTTGATGCTGTGAACTGAAGGGCGTTGTCCTTCTGGCTGTGCCTACTGGCAGGCTTTTCCCCATCTCCCTAGAGCTGGGGAGGAGGACAAGGGGAGGGAAAGAGGAGAGGGAAAGGATGAGGAGGAGCAAAAGTGAGAGAGTGAGAGGAGAGAGAGAAAAAAATTGCTCAACAGTTCCCAGACATGCCATCGCCTGGTCCTCGATCACTCCTCCATCCCCTGGCGGACAGGAGCGATTCCTCCGACCTTTGGCCTTCAGAGCAGGCGACAAGGCAGCCCTAAGAACAGCGAGGGCCAAACTGTCCCAGGCCATCAGAGAGGCAAAGAGCACACACACCCAGAGAATCCACAGTCACTTCCAGACAGCGGTGACGTGGCGCATGTGGCAGGGCATCCAGGCCATCACCAACTACAGGACAATATCAGTTGCCTGTGACAAAGATGCCTCCCTTCCAGATGTGCTGAATGACTTCTACGCTCGGTTTGAAGTGCAGAACGACATGATGGCGAGGAAGACCACCCCTCCTCCCAACGACCAGGTGCTCTGTCTTACCACGGCTGATGTGAGGAAAGCTCTACGTAGAGTCAACCCACGGAAGGCTGCTGGACCAGACAACATTCCTGGCAGAGTGCTCAGAGGATGTGCAGACCAGCTGGCAAATGTTCTTACCGACATCTTCAACATCTCTCTGAGCAGTGCCATCGTTCCAACGTGCTTCAAGGCCATCACCATCGTCCCCATGCCAAAGAAGTCTTCAGTGTCCTTCAGTGTGAGTGCGACTACCGTCCCGTCGCACTCACACCCATCATCATTAAGTGCTTCGAGAGGCTCGTCATGAGGCACATTGAGACCCAGCTGCCCCCCCTCCCCCCCCCCCCCCTCCACTAGACCCACTGCAGTTTGTGTATCGTCCAAACCATTCAACAGACGATGCCAACACCACTACCCTCTATCTGGCCTTCACCCACCTAGATAAAAAGGACTCATACGTTCAAATGCTGTTCATAGATTTCAGCTCAGCATTCAACACAATAATTCCTCAGCACGTGATTGGAAAGCTGAACCTGCTTAGTCTGGACACCTCCCTCTGCAAATGGATCCTGGACTTCCTGACTGGGAGACCTCAGTCAGTCCGGATCGGGAACAGCATCTCCACCACCACCACACTGAGCACTGGGGCCCCCCCAGGGCTGTGTGCTCAGTCCACTGCTGTTCACTCTGCTGACTCACGACTGTGCAGCAATGCACAGCTCGAACCACATCATCAAGTTCGCCGATGACACGACCGTGGTGGGTCTCATCAGCAAGAATGATGAGTCAGCATACAGAGAGGAGGTGCAGCGGCTAACGGACTGGTGTAGAGCCAACAACCTGTCTCTGAATGTTGACAAAACAAAAGAGATGGTTGTTGAATTTAGGAGAGCACAGAGTGACCACTCTCCTCTGAACATCGGGGTCTCTCTTCCCTCCATCAAAGACATTTACATAAAACACTGAATCTGCAAAGCCACCAGCATTGTGGACGACCCCACACACCCCTCACACAAACTCTTCACCCTCCTGCCGTCTGGCAAGAGGTACCGAAGCATTCAGGCCCTCACGGCCAGACTGTGTAACAGCTTCTTCCCCCAAGCCATCAGACTCAGAGACTGGTTTGACACACACACACACACACACACATGTCCTGAGTTGCACTTTAATCATTGTCAATTTATAACTGGCTGCTACCTCAATAACTGCTATATCCATAGAACACTATCTCATAGTATGTTATGTTTACATTTGGCATTTTTAGAAACTGTCATCTTTTTGCACTACTGTGTACTGGTCGGCGCTACACTGTCTCTTACTGTGTCTATTGTCCTGTTCGTTGTTAGTAATTTATTGTCCTGTCCCGTACTTTTTGCACACGTTTGCACATGCACTTTATATAGGTATTTTATTTAGTCTGTGTAGTCCCATGTGGTTCTTGGTTTGTCTTATGTTGTTTTATGTAGCACCATGGTCCTGGAGGAATGTTGTCTCGCTTTGCTGTGTACTGTACTATATGGTTGAAATGACAATAAAACCACTTGACTTGACTACAGTACAGTCAGGGTTGGGGAGTAACGTAATAAATGTTACGGGATTACATATTTCTATCAGGAAGACTCGCAGACTTGAGTGAAATTGAAGAAGACATTTATTTGATGAATATAAAACAGAAAAGTAACATCTCTCTTTGGCGTAGGCCCCGTCTGGCGGTCCGAAGTTGTAGTACTCGGAACCGTCATATCCTGCTGGAGATAGGAGGCAGGGGTGAGGAGCCTCCCCCCCGTGCAGGACGGGACTCAACAGGTGGTGGAGGTTGCCGTGTTAGCACACTGAAACAGCAATGTGATAGATTGTGAGCAGACTTATAAAGCAACAGCTGACATGTGATTGGCTGGGAATTACCCAGCTAACGGTGCGATGATGTACAGCTGCTAGTCTTCCCGCTAGAACTAATAATAAGAATAATATAAAATATAAGTAAATGTATTCCACTATAGTTACAATTTAAATCATTGGTAATTAGAAAACATTCAAAAAGTATTTTGATTACTGAAGGGATTACTTTGCATTTTATTTTCATTTGTTTCATTTAATATTTAGTCCTTTCAGATGGGAAACATTTATACGTATAAACGATGCGATCCAAAGTGCATTTGAACAGCGATGAAACACTTTCTTATGATGTGTTACATTCATACGAGCAGACAGAGAAGTAAGTTTGAAGTAAGTTTGGAGCAGAAAAAAAAGAAATAAACCTTGTCAGCTTTACGTTAAGCTAAAATGCTATTTCTAGCCATTTTCCAGGCACAACCATATTTTTTTATCAAGAAAATTCATGTTGGGGAGCCTGGGTAGCTCAGTGAGTATAGACTCACTATCACTCCTGGAGACACGAGTTTGAATCCAGCATGTGCTGAGTGACTCCAGCCAGGTATCCCAAGCATCCAATTTGGCCTGGTTGCAAGGGAGGGTAGAGTCACATGGGGTAACCTCCTCGTGGTCACTATAATGGGATTCTTGCTCTCGGTGGGGTGCGTAGTGAGTTGAGCATGGATGCCATGGAGAATAGCGTGAAGCCTCCACAGGCACTATGTCTACGCGGTAACACACTCAACAAGCCACATGATAAGATGTGCGGATTGACGGTCTCAGGCACAGAGGCAACTGATATTCGTCCTCCACCACCCGAATTGAGGAGAGACACTACGCCACCACGAGGAGAAAGAAAATTTGCGTTGGATTGTTTATTATATATTTAGAATACGCTACTAACCTTGAGTAATCTAATGGAATATGTTACAAATTACATTTTGCAGCATGTACTCTGTAATGGAATACAGCTCCGGTGTATTTGACGGATCTTCTATCGCCATACAGTCCATTGCGCTCTTTAAGATCACTAAATTCGAGGCTTCTGGTCATACCTAGGATATCTAAGTCCACTAATGGAGGGAGGGCGTTCTCACATTTAGCTCCTAAACTCTGGAATAGCCTTCCTGATATTGTTCGAGGCTCAGACTCGCTGTCCCAGTTTAAAACTAAATTAAAGACACATCTCTTTAACCAAGCATTCACATAATGCTTACTTTTTATAATACTGCTGAATCAGTTATAATGCATTAATATTATGAACATCAGCTATGCTAATTATTTCCCATCTGCTTTTCTGCTGTTATCTTGGGACGCCAGTCCCGAGGTAAATAGCGTTCGTCAGCTCCAGTTTGTATCCAGCCTCTCACGGAGACTTCAGATGCCCCATCACCATGGACTACGATCTTGAAATGGGATACATAGACTAATTATTGCCAACAAAAGCCTTCATCAGCCAAACAAGGACAATTGCATCTAAGTGAACTTCTGGAATTTAATCAAGGATGGACTTCAAAGACACTGGCCACTAATCTTGCAGTTCAAACACAATCACTGTCTAAATACTGACCCTCAGCACTTAATAAGTTTAATAATTTTTTTTTTAAATCATGTTTTTTAACTATAAATAATTCTTATTTACATTATTCATGATGTTAGCCAGAGGGGAACTGGCCCCCCACGGTGAGTCTGGTTTCTCCCAAGGTTATTTTTCTCCATTAACCATCATCTTATGGAGTTTTGTGTTCCTTGCCACAGTCGCCTTCGGCTTGCTCACTGGGGTTATTAATACAATTATTATTTAATTATTTTTAAACACTATAAAGAATCATATCTTATCTAATTCCACAACAGGGCTCCAAACAAAAAAATCAATTAAGGAGCCACTGGCTCCAATAGGTGGAAAAACAGGTGCCAAATATTTTCATTTTTAACTCCTTCCATTCCTTTTCGTCCCGCAGCTCGCATGCAAGAAAAACTGCACGTGCTAACAGTGTAGTCTGTGGAGCATTCTTCGCAATTATGTGATCATGTGCATTTTTTATGCTTGTTACTGTCACCGTGTTTTCTCACAGTCTCTTTTTTTTTTAAATGGTTAGTTCCTGCAATGAACTCCGTTTTCCCCGCTATTTCTTTTGATATAAACTTTTGTAATGTATCTCGGGAAATGTAATGCAAATTTTAAAATCAAAGGGAGTAAATTTTTACTGTCGCCAATGGCGACCTTGACAGAAATTACACTCGCAAATAAATTTATTTGGTCATAAATGTGACCATTTTTAGTCGCAGTTTGGAGCCCTGCACAAGGATGATGATTTATCGACTTTATAGACATTACATTTTTATCGTCTGTTAATGCTGAACTTCTGTAAAGCTGCGTGCTGAACTTTGAAACGATGTGTGCTGTGAAAGGCGCTATACAAATAAAATTGACTTGACTTGAATACATTTCAAAGGTAACCCTCATAACTCTGAGTACAGTATATTTAACCTCTTAAACTCTATTTGGCAGCCATTTTAACACTTAAAACACTGAAGTCTCTGGATGCATAAATTAAGCATAAGTGGTATCATTTGAAAGCTTAGAATCTGAACTTTTCAGAGAACCCAATCACTTTTCCATTTAATTACAAAAATTAACAAAATAAGGCTTGAAAACATTTGTGACGCAAGTTGACCCCACCTAGAGGTTACGTGTTAGAAATTTTCAAATGCATTTAAAAGTCCTTAACCTCACACTTAAATAGACAAGTCATATATCAAATGAAAGCTCTCAGGAGGGTGACTGTACAGTTTAATTGGTTGTACAAAAAATATCACAATATGAAATTTTCTTTCGGTAAGGCATAAAATGCCTTGAAATAGACAATCAAGAAGCATTAAAGCCATTTTTCTCTGTTTCACTGCATTTTGGATTTGTAATGCAGAGTTGATCTCCTCTGTTAGGGAGGATCCCTGGAAGGTGAGAGATATAAAGGTTCACCAAAATTATTTAACTGGATATTTTTAAAGGGTCAATTCCAGTGTTAATTTCGTCAGACGAGACGAGACTAAATATGTTCGTCAACGACCTTTTTTTCCATGACTAAGACGAGACGATGACGAGACTGCACCAATGTCCAAAAACGCTGACTAAGACTAAATTAACATGCATTATTGTTGACGAAAAAAGACGAGACTAAAATGTTTTGCATATAATAAAAACTAAGATAAAATCTCTCTTCATTTTTGTCTACAATCGTCTCTACTTTTTCATCATGAGATTGAATATTCAGCTGTTACGCCTTCAAAATATTCCGAATGAGTTCGCGCTGTTGCTCAAGTAACGGTTACAGGTCTCATACTCCTGTGGCTGCAACACGAAACTACATGGAGCAAGAACACAACAATCATAGACAGTGGCGAACACGCGACGAGCGCCGACGACATGCTAGGTAGAAGGAAGAGGCTCGATATTTGGTCGCATTTTAGGTACAATGATATTGACAAAAAGTCAGAATGTGTCATTATAACTGACGGGAAGCACTGCGGATAAACAATACCGGGAATAACACCACCAACCTTAGCACTCAGATGTAACTGATAATTAAATATGTCTTAAACATCAAGAGGTTCATGTTTACCTTGAGTTTTTGGCGAACGTTTGCAAAACAGTCTGAGGTAATTATCCGCGGACATACAGTTGAGCTGTAGCCTATGTGAGTTGGACGAAGTGTTACCGTTTTAAGTACTTAAACCTTACACCAAATCAAATATGTAATCGCATGATGCTAGCTACTGCTAGTTAGCCAGCTGAAACTACCCTACTTAAAATGACACTAACGAGACGCTTACATTCATTTTAATTCCAAAATCTAAACCAAGCTAATCTCAAATATATTATATATATATATATATATCATACGATCTCTTGCGATCGTATGCAGGAGATTAGCTTGGTTTAGATTTTAGAATTAAAATGAAGGATGCATTAATCTATTAGTAATGTCGTAGTTTTGGTTCAGAGCTGTGACCTAACGTTAGACTACTGCTAGTTAGCCAGCTGAAACTACCCTACTTAATACGACACTAACGAGACGCTTACATACGTTTGAACAACACAGTGTACAAAACAAACATTTTTCATAGATATCATATTCTAATTAAATGAATACTTACAATCACAAAAACAATGTCCTTGGCGATAGTCACTGTGCTGCCGCCGCAGATGCTGCTCGTGTCTGACAGCTGAATCATCCGTGTAACAGCTGTTCTAAATAAGCTACATCTGATTGGTTAATAAGAATCCTATGTCAGTATCTTGCCACGCTATTGGCTCGACTGATATAGTAGGCAACCGCGTTTGCCTGCATATTTACGGTCGTGCATTATGATTTCGGTGGAAAATGTGCAATAAATGGGAGTGGCAACACTTTTCATATCGTTGAGAATAAAACAACCGTCCCAACTTTACAAATTCAGGTTCTCCCTCCATGGGGATCATCCATTTCGAAAAGTAAAGCAGATACGGCCCTCGGCCCACCGTCTATAAGCGACATCTAAAGGCTAACCACCCACACATTCAGGGAAGTTAACTTAAATATACGTCTCATAAGCTAATGCTGATTTTAGGCATCTACGCTGTAAATTAACCAGTTAGCTATGGTGTTGTGGCACATACATTATGCAGGTTATATATATTTTATGTAACTTATTTGCTTAATAAAATACTCTTCAGAACAAGTTCATCATTTGTGAATGTGTCTCTTAAATCAGAAAACCAGACACGTTTAACAAAGTGAATTCAACATATCATTCAACAAGTGTATTTTGTCAGGTGATTATGACATTTAACCAATATTTGAGATGTGTGAAACATTTTTTGACTGAAATGGTTATCTCAGAAATAATTTATTTAAAAAAAGACTAAAATGTTTTGAAACTTGACTAAGATATATTGAGTTTTCTTTTGACTAAAACTAGACTAAAATGACGAGACTTTTAGTCGACTAAAACTTGACTAACAAAAAAAGATATGTGAATGACTAAACATGACTAAAACTAACAAAGGACATTTCGCACCAGACTAAGACTAAAACTAAATTAAAAATAGGTGACAAAATTAACACTAGTCGATTCATAGAAGAGCACAAGGTACTGGGTTTTGGTCAAATGAAACATTTTAGATGATGTTTTTAATTATTTTGCAACTGGAGATACAAGGAGCGGCATCAGCTTTCATAAGGTCATTCACAAGATTAAATGCAAACCACTGGTTCTTTTTCTACTTCACATTATTTGGCTACTATAGAGCAACAATCAGTACATGGCTTTGCTCTCTGGAGGGCCTCCAAGCTTGCTGGGTTAACTGCAGCAGCAGAATGGCCCAATTCAGCTGAACAAAGCAGGATGCAAGGGCATCTCTACTGCAGGGAGTCATAGTCTCATCCATGCAAACTTCAATTCCAGAATTTGCTAGACCTTCTTAGCAAAACTGAATAAAACTTTAGATCTGGGCCAGTATCAGAAACCACATCCCATGCTCGAAATAATGTGTGTGGTATTTGCTAATGTTAGAAAATGTCTAAAGACAACACATTTACACGGTCCACAGTACTGACTTCATAATGATGTCAGATCATCCCAGTATGGTGCATCACAACCAATACAAAAAAAGAAACGGGTATGCTTTAGTCTCTTTATTTCTCACACTTACACCGCCAAGCCTATGAGTTCACATCACATTTCTGCTAAATGTTACCCTCCCTCCCAAACTCAAGACCAAATAAGGTACATCAACAAAAGCTTTAAATAAATATATAATCCGTAATACTGGTGTTTACAGCATGAGTTGTATATTGAGAGGACATCTTTCATTAAATGAAACCTAAGGCATTAGAAATGACAGAAATTCAGTGTCAAATGGCAAGCAGTTTGTGTAGCATGTATTAAGGGGAGGCACAAGGGTTCGGTGTTTTGGATGGTAAATGACTGAAGAGTTTCGTGGAATTGCTCATGGTTCAGCTTTGTGTTCTGGCTCCTCTCAGGCTTTGCAGAGAGCCACAGCAGAGAAACGCAATTCCCCTTTCTCGCGCTCAGTAAACTCACGACACACCCTTACCGAATCCTAGAGAGAGATACATTTCATGCATTATTCAGTCATTGGAAGAGGACTCAGTTTTTAAAATGCAATAAAATAAACTGTTTAGACCAAAATAAGTTCATAAAGGAAACATTCCCTACCAAAAATATGCCCAAGCAAGGAAAATGTGCTTACCATGACAAAGCTTTCTGCTTTTGTGGGTCCGTGACTCACAGGTCCCTCCATTCTGCCATCTGACAAAACAAACATTTGAATTTGATAAAACTTGAAAGGAAGGGCTTCATTTAACTCCAGGTCATTAGTACAGAAACGGTCTCTTTGGTCATAGTGACCGCCAAGAAAAGATATTAGGGGGACAGGGGCTAGTGGTCACAAGGGCTATATTTTAGTAGTAAGATTTGGACAAAAGTCCAATTGTGCAAATGGGTGTTCTCGTTTTTCGAAGAAAAAGAAATTGAATTCTACCCTCCAAAGCACATTTTCACAATCATATTTTTCTTATAGCTCTTGAGTAAACAAGCACCATCAAAACCACACTGGCATACTGTACATTAAGGCAAGGATCATCGATATCATGAAAGCAGATTTTTACCAAAGGTTTTAAATGAGTTCATGGATCCAAGGTATTTTTCATGAAAGCCAGATTGAACGGAAAGCATGAATGTGTTACATGCGTTTTAAAATGTCATGAATTTCTACCATTTATGAATTACAAATGTTTGCCGATTTTATTGTACGTTACCCTTTCCATTTTTTGCACTTCATAATCGTTACATTTTAAAGAGCCTATAGGTCATCGAGTTCACACTTGGCAGGTTTGGTTCGATTAAAATGAACTCTGGTGCGATTGCTCTGTTAGTGCGGTTCATTTGAACAAGTGTGAACGCTGCCATCCGAACCTTGGTGTGCAACAAACAAGCAGACCGAGACCGCCTGAAAAGTGGGTCTCTGTCTGCTTCCAAACAAACTCTGGTGTGGTTCGATTGATACATGAACGCAACATGGACCGAAGACGTCTAAACGGACCAAAAACAGAAGTAATTTGCCTAATACTGACCTCAAGCATATCTGGTTCTTCTCATCATAGGAGCCATGTTGCCCCATTACAGTTCGGTACAGATGTCGGAACCGCCCGTCAGCCGTCCTTACAGCATATCTTTGCATGTACAACGGAGGAATTTCTGACGTTGTTTTGAGTCCTTTACACAATTTATTAACCCTTCGTTTGTTCTCAGCTGGTAAAAGCACCACCATTTATATGCGTATAAATATAACGAGCGCATTTCGCCCAGCAGCCAGCATAGTTTTGAATGTTCGGCAAGTTCCTTCACACACACGCACACACGCACGCACGCACACACGCACGCACGCACGCACGCACGCACGCACGCACGCACACACGCACACGCGGTCCAATGAGGTTATGACTTTTTCAAGATGCCTTTGGTTTTGTATCGTTAGGTTCGCTGTTAAAAATGGCATGTGAACGCCAAGCGAACCAGAACTAAATGTATCATTTTCTTTTTTGGTCCGGACCAAGAGGACTGAACTACAAGTGTGAACACACCCGTAATTCAGATTTTTTATTTTTTTTTATTTTTTATTTCTTAACGCAGTTGTGATGGTGGCGAGCCGTTCCCTCATCATCCCCCAATGTTCAAACCTATGCCACTGGTTTAGTAGCAAGTTCAATTGTGACCGCTCACCCCACAAAACGGGTCAATAGGTTTTAATCATAAATGGATGGAGACCTGATTTGATAAAACCATAATCCATGTACACTTACCCAGCTCATAAAGCTGACCCTTTACATTGACAAATGTAATAAAATGGAAGTTGACTTTGTCTGCCTCCGGCTATTGGCAAAAGAGAAAAAAATAAAAGTTAAATTGTGATTCAAAATGCATTACTCAAGTGCATTTGAGTGCGTCTACATCCATCTCATCTTACCCGGCACTGCCCAGCTTCAGCAGCCTCCTCATGAGCTTCCTGGATGGCCTGAAGAAGAAAACAACTCTTTGATACATTTCCAATACATACAGTTACTTTAATAACTTCATATTTAAAAAAAAAAAAAAAAAAGTCAATCATAAAACTGAAATGTGCTTTATGTAATTAATACTGAAATCCTGAAGAGTAAAGGTGGTATTTA
Source organism: Moxostoma hubbsi (assembly GCA_032164185.1). Lineage (NCBI taxonomy): Eukaryota > Metazoa > Chordata > Actinopteri > Cypriniformes > Catostomidae > Moxostoma > Moxostoma hubbsi. The sequence continues at coordinate 45,864,977 of JAVLUX010000012.1, forward strand.
TAATTCCACAAGATTGCAAGGAGGCCTTGTAAGACTCACATGAACTTGATTTAAGTGGCATAATGAATTAAGAACACACCTTATTTTTCTCAAGTTCTTTAGCCCTTTCTGCAGCGGACATCCCGGAGGTGGCTTCTAGAAACTTCTTCAATGCGGAGTTACTGTCTACACACAAGAGGAAATAATCAATGCAATCAGTGTGAAATAATGAATCTAGCTTTCTCACCAAGCTAAGCTGCATACCTAGACAGAAATGTAATGGTCCCAGAAGCACACCAGTAATGATAGTTTGACTTTAATAAAATTGGGTTGAAAACATAGTTGGAGTGTGTATATCTTTATCTTCAGCTGTTCGAGTGTTGCAAACAAATAGTGGCAACTAGCTCTTAAAAATTCAAGTAAATCAGCGCTTTCCTGCTTTGGTAGAAATTAGAAGTGTATGTGCGTATAATGGGGCAGATATCCACTGACCGAAATCAATACTGTCCTGATTGTTGGCCACCGCGTGTACCAAACCCACAGTTCCACAGGAGTTGACCACGGTTTGTGTCAGGAAATATATGTCTTTACCGTCATCAACAGACTGTTTAGAACGGAATTCTTCGTGCTAATAAACAGAGGAGATTTGGGGGTTAAAAAGCAGCATCAAGAGTTGACTATTGTGCATGCCATGAGTGGAACTTTGCAAAGGATGTCATTCCAATAACATCCTAAATATGACAAATTTGATTTTTTAAATACAAAAAAAAAAAAAAAAAAAATGTAAGCACAATCCTGTGCATACTATCATTTTCCAGTATTTAATTTAGTATTTAAATGCACATAACAGTTTCTAACTCATGGAGCCTACTTAAGCTGCATTCACACTGCCAGCTACTTTGTCGCTGCATGTCGCCAGTGGCTGGCAGTTAGGTCGCTAGTGGTGTGTATGGGGAGTCTAAACAGCACGGTTTCTTTACAATAAATATTATTATTATTATTATTATTATTATTATTATTATTATGATGATGATCACGTGAGCTCTACCAACTTCAATCTAATTGGCTGTCGCTCCTGAGTTCCAAATTTCTCAACTTTGTCGCATCAATGGACACACCCACAGTCGATCGCCATCGCTGGTGTTGCCGGAAGTTGCCAGCTCTCATTGAAAACGAAAGAGATGAGGTCATTTTGTCGCCCTCTCAGCTCCTATGTCCTATGATATGTCTCTGCCCACGAACAGGGCAGATTTTTAAGAAAAATCAAGCGTAGAAAGGTGTATCTGAGATCACGGGGATTCGAAGTAGGTTTAAATCATCAAATAGCTTGTGAAATTAACTATTAAACCATTTGTTTTGAAAATGTGTTGCAAGTACAGCAAATGAAACCACATAAATGATCAGATATAGTGAAAAGACGTACCATATTAATAACCTTACTAATATTTTAATTATTTATTATTAAGAAAAATTAAGAAAGCGGTTTTGACTCAATACACACCGCTAGCGACCTAACCACTAGCCACTGGCGAAATGCAGCGGCAAATTAGCTGGCTAGCAGCTTTAGAGAGGACAACGCCCGCTGGGTGTACCTGTTGCGTTAAAGGGAAGAGCAGCATCATGGCACAGCAAGGCGAGGGCACCCCTGACAAAGGCTCATCATCCAGACACAAAACATCCACAAAACGCCAACTTGCACCCACACCCAACTTACTCAGGACCTACAAACAAACAAAAGCGGTCATAAATCCTTTCCTACAATATAGCCTACTTTTAAGATCATTAAAAGTAGGGATGTAGGGGTGGTGCATTTATACCATGATCAATGGAAATATGGGTAAACAATAGGGGGATTTTACTTGCTTGTTTTGATTTTTGAGGGGGTTACCTTCCCCCTCATCCCCCCTGTAATCTACACCCCTGCTGTTGCCTAATAATGATGCATATCGTTTTCATGTATAGCAGGTGACAGTGGAAAAGCCCACGCCCTTTCATTTCAGTCGGGTCTATGACCGTCCCAAACCCAGATGCCCCAGACCTGCCCGTCCTCATCATCATCATCATCATCATCATCATCCCAGCGTATGACTCAGCGAACGTACCTTATTCAGCATCTGAAATCAATACAAACAAACATGTCGGCCATGAGCAGTCCAGAGCAAGCGAAAGTAGGCACATTACACAAATCTGCAAGCGAAGCTAATCATGCAACAATGTTAAACCTCAGGGTTTATTTCCATCGGTTTCCACTCCATGACAGCAAATGGTTGTGAGTGTCACTCCACCTAGAGTTGAAAGGCGCCGCGTGAGAAAACGACTGAGCAGGAGTTTATATCCGATCGGTCATATTCCATTCATTCAGACTAGAGGGGTGTCCGTTTATATACACGAGCTTTTGTCAGAGCGGCTGGGACACATATTATCGCCCCAAGTGAAGCTTTGTGTATAGTTGTAGGGTCTCGGTAAAGGACAACGATACACGGAAGAGAGAAAAGAGGGGGGGAAGTTGTTTGAGACCCTCCGGCAATAGATTGTTCCGCCGTCGGGCGATTCTGGAAGCTACCAGTGTTTTCAGAGTCGTCATGAAGAATCACTGGGTTAAAAAATAATCGTTGTGATTTGACTAGATAATTTCTTAAATAAAAAATAAGTGGAGAAAGTATCAAGCCTACTTGACTCATAGCTGCTTAAATCCGAATTGAAAAGTGCATTGCAAATACGATTTTAAACATTTAAACTCTACACATCCGTAACAACGTCTTCACATTGACCTAATTTTTAATAGATAAAATGCCGTTTTAAATGCCTTATGCCTGTTCAAGTGAGTTTACTGTTACTCTCTGTGCTTTTGAAATCCAGTTTACACACCCAAAGACAGCGGTACCATTGCTGTTAAACCATTGTCTTTTTCATTTTGTGTGTGTGTGTGTGTGTGTGTGTGTGTGTGTGTGTGTGTGTGTGTGTGTGTGTGTGTGTGTGTTTGTGTTAATGGCAACGGCATAAATTTTGCCAAAGGTGTGTATTTTGGTATTTCAACTTCAGCTCCTAATACATCTATAACAATCTATAATACACTGTGTACACAAAATAGTCACACTCGGGACCTTCAGGACAAAAATGTCCCAATTGAAACCCATTAAATCTGAAATATTTGATCATCCCAGTGCCATTAAAGCATAAAACCATTAATTCTATGATATTATGCTTTCATTCCAGAGCCCTGGCTTAAATTTATTTTGTATTTTTTTACATTTTCCACCAGATGGCGCCTTTTCTCATGTTTAGCCTATGGAGCAAATACAAACTTTCCCCCTATTTTCTGTTTGCTGTATTATAGAGACCTGCAGGCCAATTTAATAAATGATGCAGCTAAAATTGTATGGATGTCAGAGTGTGCTTTGTATATGTGTATTGAGAAATTTGTGTGTGTGTGTGTGTGTGTGTGTGTGTGTTTGTCAAAAACAACAGTAGCATTATGTAAACAAACTGGCATTTAAAGGGTTAATATCCTGAAAATGATTGAATATTTGCTAGTTATGATCAGAACTGATGTTGTTTATAAAAAATAACTAATTGAAAGTTGCATTATTATGGCAGTTTTTTTTTGAAGCAGACATTTTTGTCCTCTAAGGACTTCTGAGTAACTTATTTAAATTGATGCACAAGGGTAATAAAGGCAATAGGCTGTATGTGTGATTTAAAACTTGGTTCTTTGGAGAATAAACAGTGAACCGAGCTGGTGATCTTATGTTCATGAGGAACTGAAGGGAGAGGACAGATGAACAGAGATGCTCATCAGAACAATTGACACAAAGTCTGATGTTCTGAACATATAGTGAGATTTTAGAGTGAAGTAAAGAAATGGACATATAATAAATCTGCAGTGAAATGCATTTGACCTTTATGAGCTTTTGTTGACAGTTGTTTAATCATCCTGATGGCTTCTTCCAATGGAGTTGTGTTGAGCTATACATCTTTGGCTTTGGTCCTACACTAGAGCAAACACTTTTAGTCATTTATAAAGATAATTTCATCACTGATTTACCAAAACATAAATCTGGGCCCTATTTTAAGAGCGGTAGCACTAAGCCTAATGACAATAGAAAAATAAACCATGACCTATAGTCAATTTAACACAAATCTCATAATATATATATATATATATATATATATATATATATTTTTTTTTTTTTTTTTTTTTTTTCATAAAACGGCTACAACAGTGCTTGTCAGAGACATAATTAGAGACATGAACTCTATTACCACTTGTTGGTGGAATCTCCAAACTGCAAAAAAAGGTACTGAGTTTAGACTTTGTGCTGAAAACAGATGTGGTTCTGAAACTATTTCAACTAATTACCTGTTTCTCTAAATACTAATTACACTTTGCGCCACTTCATTAACATACACTCCATCCAAAGTTTGTGTGCAAACACCCACAGATAGTGCAAACACTCCCACCCTAGCCCACTTACTCTTTGCGCTGGCACAAAAATTGTGCTTAGGATTTGTACTCTCGTGAAAATCGAAGACATCGCACGGTCGTTGTGCATAGCACTGTGCTTCGCACTCATTTTTAAAGAGAAAAAGCACAGCTAATTTAAATCGTTTTGTAGATTGAGGGAATTTTGGTGCAGTAAAATAAGTAACTGCAAAAATCATTGTCTGACATGTCTTCAAACATTCTTGCTCAAATAATAATGTCACAGGGTCTTACAGTACATGCACACAAAAAGACAACTACATGTGAGTCATAAATAATAAAAATGTCCAGACTGATAGAAAACAGGTGCAAACTCTGTGCATTTACAGACAATTTCAACTGTTGTGTCAAGATAACAGAGATAGAGAATTCATAAGGGTTTTGTTTTGACTTGTAAATGGCTGCTAATTGGGCTCTGTTTGTCTTAGTTCATTGCTGTGTAAGGGCGTAGGTTTGGTTTGAAAGTTGGCAGGGAAATACAGCAAGGATAATATTCTTACCAAGATGTTGGTATTAAGAAAATGCAAGAAAGTCAGCCTTGTAATATTGGCAAAATAACATTATTAAGTCTCATTTCTTACTTATCTGGCCCACCATATTAAAAATTTGCCACTAGAGCTGAACGGTGGATAATATGTATGTGATGCAATAAAGCTAAGATTAATGGGTCAAAATAAAAATGTTTTCTTTCTGTAAAATTTTGTATCCACCATTAAACATGGAAATCTAAACAAAGGGTAAATTAGCAATTTACATGTGCAAAATTAAATCACAAAATAAACAAAATTATGAGGAGAATAGAGCATTGACATGCTACCCCACATTCTGCTTTCCAACTCACCTCACTCCCACATAATCATTTCTCATATTGCTTATTTAAATGTACTTGCATTTTTATATGAAACAGTAGCCCTCCTGAACAAAGCAGGCTTTAGGCTTAGCCTACAATTAATGACTTTACCACAAATGCTTTAATTTATTGACAAAACATTACTTTCTAATCCTGATGCTCTTCTCAGATGTGCAATATAAAACATTTATTGGGAGTTATACCAGCATCATACAATTCTGCACCTCTGACACAGTCGTTCAAATTTTAAGGAGTCTTCCTCAATATGGTGCTTACTGGTCGAAAAAGTAGAATCCTCCATTGGGCTGCATGCAGGACTCAGGACATTTTTGACTTTTTTACAGGAAACATTTTAACCAAAAAATATGCTTGTTTAAATCTACTAATTTTAAGGATTGGGCATAAGATACCAATGGATATCCATGGCCGCCTCTGTAATCTCTAGAAAATCATTTTAAATACTCTTACAAACGACTGTGATCGGTGCACCCTGAACAGTGCTGAGAAAAGTAACAGGTGGCACGTAACAACACCATTAATGCGCCGCTTCAGAAAAGGTAGGGCAATAAATTACACATTAATAATTATATTTAGGAAATGTAATAGTTCTTAAAATGAAAATAAAAAACATAGTATAAAGTTAAAGTATTTTCTGTGTGGTGAATCCATCCAGGTCTCCTAAGCAACCAAATTGGCCCGGTTGCTAGGGAGGGTAGAGTCACATGGGGTAACCTCCTCGTGGTCGCAACAATGTGGTTCTCGCTCTCGGTGGGGCGTGTGGTGTGTTGTGCGTGGATGCCGTGTAGAATAGCGTGAAGCCTCCACACGCGCTATGTCTCCGCGGTAATGCGCTCAACAAGCCATGCGATAAGATGCACGGATTGACGGTCTAAGACACGGAGGCAGCTGAGATTCGTCCTCCGCCACCTGGATTGAGGCAAGTCACTACCCCACCACGAGGACTTAGCGCGCATTGGGAATTGGGCATTCCAAATTGGGGAGAGAGAAACATTTAAAAAAATAAAAAAGTATTTTCTGAGTGGTAAAATTGTCCAAATGTTGGTTGGGACATTTTCATTTTCCTGAAAGTTGGAAGGGACATGTCCATATCATCTCTACCTAAAATGATGGCTATGCTTCAAAACACATTGTTTAAAGCTTCATAGGCTTGAAATTTGATTGAAGCAATTTGATCATCAAGTCATTTGGCATGCATTCATGTAGAACTGATGATATACTGTAGAACTGTTGATGATTTACTGTCGGGTGGGAAATTCACTTAATTCCCCAACAGCCACAGTGGCTGGTAAATGCATAATTTGACAATTTTATGTTTACATATGAAATATATAATTATATGTGAAAACTAACTAATGCTCAAAGCATGAATCCTGACAGCTGTTTTTTTTTTCACGTGTTTATACAACTGTAATTTTTGCATTTTCACTGTCCCTGTGGGTCTTGTAAGTCAGAGATCTACAACAGGGGGTCCGTGAATCCAAGGGGGTCAATGGTGGGACGTCAATTAGTGATTGATCTCAAACTTATTCTTGTGAGAGTAAACATTTAACACAAGTACAATATTAAGTTAACTTTAACCAAGTTAATGTTTCAATTTCCTACCACATTAAAATGAATTAAGTCATATTAAAATGATAAGTAAAAGTAAAGTTTATGATTCTGTTCATCATTAATGATTACTTTGCAATGAAAGCATCATAAAAAGGATGTAAATACATTAATATGGTACTATGTACATGTTATTATTGACCAGACTTAAAAAAACAACATTTTATAAAATATGTAATAGGGGTATAGGAGCCATTTTATTGTTGTCTTACATTTTACATATTGTATGTTGTATTTTTATATTTGACTTTTAATCTACTTTTAATCGAGTTCACCTTAGTCGAGTCCGAGTCAAGTCTGAGTCTTTAAAAAATTGAGTCTGAGTTGAGTCCGAGTCTTTAAACAATCGAGTCCGAGTTGAGTCCGGGTCTTTAAACAATCGAGTCAGAGTTGAGTCCAAGTCTTTAAACAATCGAGTTCGAGTTGAGTCTGAGTCTTTAAAATATCGAGTCAGAGTTGAGTCCGAGTCTTTAAACAATCGAGTCAGAGTTGAGTCCGAGTCTTTAAACAATCGAGTCTGAGTTGAGTCTGAGTCTTTAAAATATCGAGTCAGAGTTGAGTCAGAGTCTTTAAACAATCGAGTCCGAGTTGAGTCCGAGTCTTTAAACAATCGAGTCTTAATTGAGTCCGAGTCTTTAAACAATCGAGTCCGAGTTGAGTCCGAGTCTTTAAACAATCGAGTCAGAGTTGAGTCCGAGTGTTTAAACAATCGAGTCCGAGTTGAGTCCGAGTCTTTAAACAATCGAGTCCGAGTTGAGTCCGAGTCTTTAAACAATCGAGTCAGAGTTGAGTCCGAGTCTTTAAACAATCGAGTCCGAGTTGAGTCCGAGTCTTTAAACAATCGAGTCCGAGTTGAGTCCGAGTCTTTAAACAATCGAGTCCGAGTTGAGTCCGAGTCTTTAAACAATCGAGTCAGAGTTGAGTCCGAGTCTTTAAACAATCGAGTCTTAATTGAGTCCGAGTCTTTAAACAATCGAGTCCGAGTTGAGTCCGAGTCTTTAAACAATCGAGTCCAAGTTGAGTCTGACTCTAGACTGAGACTTAACAGGCTGAGTCTGAGTCTAGTCTGAGTCTGAATGAATCTGTTCTGAATTAAAACTGTAACCATAAACTCAAGATCAATATTTTAAGCTTCTTTTAATCTTCACAACTAAGAAAACACAATTGTCAATATAATATGACAAAAAAACACCTCAAATATTTTATGATTAGTATCCTGCAGAACAAACTTCAAAGTGGTTTCAGAATTAAAGCATATGCTTTAGATATATGAAGACAAAACTGGCCTTCAACACACTTAATATTGCGTTCTGTTGACATGTCAATTATTTGTTACTTTTCCCCTCCACTCAAACATAGACTAAAGATAGTGAAAGCTGCATTAGTCATTACAACCAAGGTAATGTTTCGAATTTTAATTTAGATTTTATTTGACTTAATTTTCAATTTGTCAATTCAATTTAATTTAATTTGATCTAAAATTATTCCCATCTAAAGAAATAATAGTCTATACTGAGATTTCTTTGTGAATCTTTTTTCTCTCTCTGCTGACTGATTTGGGAAAGTACATAGTGTACATGTCGTCACAGACATGATTTTCTGGTTAATCCGGGTGTTTCTCAAAGCAGTTGCTGCTGAAGATAAAGGAAAAATAATAATTGATATTTGCTTGAGCGGCAGCCGCGTTGGTCTGCAATCAGTCTTTAAATAATAAATCTTTAAATACCAACCAAAAGAAAATTTCATTGAGCTCTTCTTTAACTGCAAAAACATGAAGAAGAATAATATTTGTTTCTTACATTTTACCGAGTTGTCCTTCAAAGTGTATATTGGAGATATTGGCTAAAAAAAAGACAACAATAAAAAATAAATAAAATAAACATTTAAAATAAAATTTGAGTCCAAACTCGAGTACCCCAACTCTAGTAATTCCTTGGACACTGGATGGCGCTTATACCCGGGCATATAGAGGTGATCACAGAGGAAGAGGATGTAAGGGGTTGTTGGCGAGAAAGCGCAATTTTTGTAGGATCGTATTCATGCGATCATGGTAACCGATTTCATGAGATTGTGTGAAATGGATTATATATACATGTGAGTGGAAATGGTAATCAGCTGTTTTTCCTTTTAACCCTTTTTTTTTTATAAATAAAGGCATTAACTTTATGCAACTCTGGCATGGAACAGTATTGGAGGAAACTCAATAGAAACGTGCTTCAGAAACTACTCCTGTCAACAGCCCCTATGTGACTCAATGACTGGCGTTTGGTCACTACAACAAGGGTGCTGACTCTGTAAAAACTTAAGACACATTGAAAGCGGACAAGTCCAAGTCAGGTCACCTGCCACAGTAGCTGGTACATTGGATAAAATAACCAGACACTCCAAAACATACAAGCAGTTGCTGGTGCTAGAAACTCCAATCTTATGTGTAGTAAAAATGACGATTTAGATTTAGGATCTCATTCACTTTTCAGATCTTAATTTAAAGGAATATTCTGGGTTCAATACAAGTTAAGCTCAGTTGACAGCATTTGTGGCATAATCAGGCAGCAACACAACCTGCTGGTGGACACTGGTGGTGAAGGAAGCCTTCAGGCTAAAGGAGGCTTTTCGGAAATGGTTAGGCAACTCCAGACTCGGCTGACAGGTACTGGCAGACCAGAAGGACTGCAGGTGCAGCTAATGTGGAAGTTAAAACACAGGTGTGGGAGGAGTTTAGGGAGGCCATGGAGAAGGACTTTTGGTCAGCCTGAAAGAGGTTCTGGCAAACTGTAAGACAGCTCAGGCATGGAAGGCAGGGTTTTGTCCAGGACGTTGTTGGCTTGGGCAGGGAACTGCTGGCCTTGCCAAATGATACAGTCGAGCGGTGTAAGGAATACTTTGGGGAACTCCTAAACATGACCAACACTCACTCTGTGGAGGAGGAGGACTTGGGGTGCTTGATGCCCATTTTCTATAATATGACCATTGCGAGGGCTGTGTCCGCATCCTCTGCATTAAGTCAAGCATTTTCCCAGTAATTGTTGGACTCCGACTGGGCTGTCTCTTGTCATCGAGCTTGTTTGTGATATTTATGGGCAGGATTTCAATGCGCAGCCAAGGTGTGGATTGTGTCCAGTTTTGGGGCCTCAGGATTGCATCCCTGCTACTTGCAGACAAAGTGGTCCTGATGGCATCATCATGCTTGACCTCCCCAGCACTGGGGCGGTTTGCGGCCAAGTGTGAAGCAGCTGGGGTGAGAGTCAGCACCTCCAAATCTGTGGCCATGGTTCTCTGCCGGAAATGAGTGAATTGTTCACTTCAGTTAGGGGATGAGCAGCTGCCCCATGTGGAGGAGTTCAAGTACCTCAGGGTCTTGTTCAAGTTGGAGCATGAGATCATCAGGCGGATTGGTGCAGCGGCTGCAGTAATGTGGTTGCTGTACTGGGCCGTGGTGGTGAAGTTGCTGAACCTAAAGGCAAAGATCTCAATTTACCAGGCTGGCCTGGGAATGCCATGGGATCCCGATGAGCTGGAGAATGTGGCCTGGGAAAAGGACACATGGGCTGCTTTGCTTAGTCTGCTGCCATTGTGACCCGGTCCCGGATAAGCGATTTGAAGATGGATGGATGGACCACAAAAATTATTTTGTCTCATCCCTCCTTTTCTGTAAAGCAGCGGTTGTCAAAGTGTGGATGTATTGTAAGGGGGCTCGGAAAACTGACCCGTTCTTAAATAACTTTCACGCATTCAGCAAAAATAGTGACAATACACAAGATCCAATGTGTGCAATTTCTTCACCTCTGCCTTTTCTCCTGCCTTGTATAAACTTTGGGCATACACTGCAGCGCAAAGGGCACAAAGCATGTAGCAGTGTCAGGTGCGTTCTCGATGCACTTATGTAAACAAACGCCAAAGTTTTTTTAGTTTCAAAAGTGGGTGTGACCAAATAAATTTGGGAACCTCTGCTTTAAAAGCAGAAATTTGAAGCTTCTAGTTTTATAAAAGCTCAATAATTAATCTGTTAAAATGCATGTATTATTTGAGCTGCAAAGTTGTTTAAATTGTCATTTTGACATTACATCGTCATGGCAACAAAGTTGTAAAATTGGCTTTAACTTTACACAGAAAAGAATAGTAAGTGATTATATCACACTAACATCATGTTTACATGCATATTGTTTATGTCTTTTGGCTTTGAAAAAGTGAGTATTTTAACATTCAAAAATTGGCCCCCATTAATTTCCATTGTAAGTTCCTCACTGTTACCTAGAAGAAAAGGAGACACAAGTCAAAACGAATTTTGTGATAATCAACATTATGCCACAACTGCTGTCAATTAAGCTTAACTTGAACCCGAAATATTCCTTTAAGACAGGATATTTCTACAATACGGCCCCTGGTTACTATCCAAGTACAATGTAGTAAGTGTGTTGACTGGCAAATAGGCTGGTATGTTTGTCTGTATTCATCTTATTAGATATATTAGATCAGCAATTGGGCTATTGTGTTGACTAACAGGGTGGGGGACTATGGCATCAGGTTTCACGAACCAAAATGTATAGCAACTGTAATACACACTTTTTGTGAGATGTCTTTTAAGTTCTTCAAGTTCTGCTGATAATGGTTCTGTACTCTTTATTCTCTAATGCACTGTAATGCTGAACTATGATTAATTTGGTGTAGTGTGCACGTTACATTAAAATATAAAAAGAAAGAAAAAAAACAAAAAAAACACAAAAAAAAAAAACTACATTACCCATAATTCACGATACTGGTTCGCTTGCCAGGGTGTGGCTCAACACTCTGATTGCAGCCAAGTTTATTCCTGCTTCTAGTCTTCTTCGTTCCTCATTGCTGCTTCTGCTTCGGTCTGTAGTACTACAGTCATCTGTCCAGAAAGTGAAACACTCCTCGCTCGGTAAGTGTAATGAAAAACTGACGCTTTTAAACTCTTTTAAATCCTAAAACGTTTACTTACTTTTTACGATAGGCTACACAGATAGCTGCTACCCTACCTGTTGCTCAAATCTTTTTTTTTTTTAACATTTATCGGATTCTCTCAATTGCACACGGATGTCAGACTATTTTATTATTATTATTATCTTAATAATAATAATAATAACAATAAATAATAATAATATATATATATATATATATATATATATATATATATATATATATATATTATTTATTTATTTATTTATTTATTTATTTATTATTATTATTATTATATTATAATATATTATTATATTATAATTATTATATATATATAAAAATTTCCCAGAATCATATTCTGTATCATGGAATATATTTTGTATGTTTATACTTTGTATGCTTACATTTTTTGCAGCTTTTATTACGTGCTTCAACGCAGAGATGGTAAGTTATCTTTTTACTGTTGTAATAAAAGTCTAAAAGTCTGATAATTTCTAAAACGACAGGAATTGTCGGCACACCGTCAGTTCAATAGTGCAATACTTCTTTCCGACAGTGATTGATGCCTACTGTGACAGCCGATCAAATATTTGAACAAAGAGGTTAAAGGGAGTCAGCAGTAAGTTAGTCCGTTTACTCGTGTTGTACTTTTGGTAACGCATATTTGGAGTTATTTTTGGAAACTGTGGTATAGTTTAACATCATATATTTTGGGGTCTTAACCAATTTCCGACATAGTTCGGGAACTGAGCGGAAATTTTGAGAGGGGGGGGGGGGGGGGGCGGGGTGATGCATGAGGGTTGCGATGACTCATTTGTGCGGTCCGAGTAACCAAAAGGGTGTAAACTTCATCCATTATTTCCGCCATCGTGTCACATAATACGAATGTTTCATAAATGAGAAAGTAAAAATCTAACATGCAGTGCTCTTATTTTTCGTTCTTCTTCGCACAGTGTATTATGAAGTTTGCTGGGAATTTGGATGTTGCAAGGGTCCTTGTTGCTGGTTTGCAATCAGGCCAGTTGTTCCCTCTTTAACAACTGTACAGAATTTGGGATGTAAGGGCATTAGCACAGCATTGTTATTTTGAGCTGTTGAAACCAGACAGGTTGGAAACTACTCGAGTGTAGGTAAATGAGTGTGGCTTTCATTTCAGTGTATTTGGATACGTTTAAATATGTTGTTTTACGCCCATTGTATGGGGAGAGACTGAGTAACATAACTCCACAGCTTCAATTGACAGCTTTAACCCTTGTGTGACCTTCGTGACTTTTTTTCTTTTTCACTTTAGTTTTTTGTGTTAATGCAAATGGTATGAATTTTGCCAAAGGTGTGTATGTATTGGGGAATTTAGATATTTCAACCTCAGTTCCTGTAATACATCTATAACACACTGTGTTCACAAAATAGTCACACTCAGGACCTTCAGGACAAAAATGTCCCCATTGAAATCCATTAAAACTGCAATATTTGATCCCAGTGCCATTAAAGTATAAAATCATGAATTCTGTGATATTACGCTTTCATTCTGGAGCCCTGGCTTCAAAATTTAAATTTGTTATATTTTCCACCAGATGGTCTTATTTTTCTTATTTTTAGCCTGTGGAGCAAATACAAGCTTTTCACCTATTTTCTGTTTGCTGTATTATAGAGCACTGCAGGACAATTGAATAAATGATGCAGCTAAAATTGTGTGTCTGTTGGTATGGATGTCAGAGTGTGTTTTGTTTGTTTGTATTTAGATGTGTGTGTGTGTGTGTGTGTGTGTGTGTGTGTGTGTGTGTGTGTGTGTGTGTGTGTGTGTGAGTGAGTGAGAGAGAGAAAAAACTACATTGGCATTATCTAAACAAACTGGCATTTTAAGGGTTAAAACCCTGAAATGTATATTTGGTAGTTATGATCAGGACTGATGTTGGTTAAAAAAATCTAAGTCAGTGAAAGTGGAAAATAATATTTAATATGTAATATTTTCATGGCTGTTTTTTGATGTGGATATTTTTGTTCTCTAAGGTACTGTGTGTATGTGTGTGCGCGCGCGCGTGTGCGTTGCGTGCGCGTGTAATGCACAAAAAATAAAAATGCGTCAAAATCAATGTTGCTGCTAATCATTAACATATCCTAGGCTGTGATAATCCAAAAAATACATTAAATTAATTGAAATGTCTAATTTCAGTCTCATAACTCAAATTTCCTTGAACTTATTTTTCTTAAAAATCCATAGACTTAATATTTTAAGTAATAACTCAAACTGTTGAGGACAAAATGAAGGCTATGGGGAATACCCACAATGCCTTGCACTTGAAGGTTTCCTCGGCCAATGGGAACACATGAGGGTATTTTAAATAGTTGTTATTAATTATTTGTAGAGGTTTTAGCACTTTTGTAGTATTTGTTATTCTGTTGCAATTAGTTGTTTTGTGTGATGTCACCATTAGGGTGATCTGTGCCCCTTTGGTCAAGTTGGACCCTGTTAACACAATTTTATTTCTCATTGTGCATGTGCAATTGAAGTACAGGTATCTATGCATTTATGTGCAGGAATAAGTTTATTAAGTGATTGGCCGAGAATAAGTTCTAATATTCATTACTTAAGATGTGGTGTTTGACATAAATTTTAGTCCATTCAATTAAAATTATTTAAAACTTTTTAAAAGCGGATCTGAGATAAGTCTAATGGCATCTAGTTACATGAACTTAAATAGTGAAGTTAATTCTACAGTATATAAACACAAAGGTAAGTGAACTTATACACCATTACTATACAAATAAAAATGACTTATTTTAATAACGTTTTAAAGATAAACAGAATATTTTTCCACAAATATCATGAAATTTTGAGTGTCAAATATCAAGAAGAAACATTTAATGACCTTATAACTCAATCATGATGGTCCTCTCTGTTTAGTGTTGTATTTTGTTTTAATCACATGACAGAAGAGTAGCTAATCTGCATGTTTTTAACACCTGACATTGATGTAGCAGACAACTTTTACGTCTCCACTACCTCCGTTTCTGAGACCGTCAATCCGCGCATCTTATCACGTGACTCGTTGTACATGACACCGCGGAGACTCACAGCGTGTGGAGGCTCATGCTACTCTCCTCGTGACCCCAGGGGTGGTAGTCAGCGTCTTTTCTCGCAGAGCTACCCAGTCCCCATGTGTTCAAGATTTATGTATTTATGAATAACTTAACAGACAAAAATAATGTGGATCACATCTTTGCCACATGTATGTGTGTCACTGCAATGTCAGCTCCTCTTGTGGTTTTATAAATAATATGCTGTGTTGCACTTATTTAATTTACAGCGCATGATGTTGCCATCACGTGTCAGACAGAATCTCTGTTGTCCGGAGCTAGATTTCAGATGGCTGACCCCAGATTCATAAATGATCACATTAAGCATTCAGACATGTGTTTATCAACACATTCCTGTGGCAGAGACGATACTTTAGACTGGAGACGAACAATTCATAACCGCTCCAAAACAACTAAATGTCATCAGTTTATCTAATAAAATAGCTGAGTGGTAATTGGGAGGACTCAAAAAACAGTGTGGTAGATGGCAACTGATTTAGAGTTGCCACTTTTATGGTTCTTCTACACATTAGACAAGTTTACAGGTATCTTTAGGAGGTTTTCTGGGGACTTTTGGCATTATAGTCTTCTCTATAGGCCCATTCTGTCACCATCTTTGTTTATAGAAATGACTTCATGCACTGTAACTCCTGTGGTTTTAACCATAAATAACCTGGCAGCTGTGGTTGCCAGAATAATTATGTTAAAAAAAAAACACACAGTAAAATTTTAACAACTGATAAAAACAACCTGCACAAGCTTGATATATATATATATATATATATATATATATATATATATATATATATAAAATTATTATTATTTTTTTTTTAATTAACAATAATTTACTGTTAAAAGTACATGTACTCTTTTGTTAAACAATGTAAATTTTTACCATTCATTATACAGGTAAATCACTATTTTTACATCTAAAAAATATAATTTTGGCAACATTTTGTTGTAAAAAATACTGTATTATTATCTTCTCAAATATATTGACATTTTTACTGTATATTGTACTGATAATACTCGTTAATCAATTAAATGTATTTATTTTTTGTAGCATTTTTACAGTCAAAATTAAAGACATTTTTTACAGCATGGAAACAAAGCAATCCTAAATTGCTTAGCAGTGGGTTCTGAACTAGTGTGAATAAAATGTGGCTCAGAGAGGGGCTTTTTTGTTATAATGAGACCTTGCGGAGGGCTTTTTTTACTAGTGTGGTTGTCACCCTGGGGGTTAAACTGATCTGTGATCAAACCAGCGTGTATGTGTGCGCTCGTATCTCCTCTTGTGACTCCTTGGATTTGTAAACACACCAGTTTTACACCAATATATATATATATATATATATATATGCTCAACTGAGTGTTGTCTACAAGATTATTAAATGATCCAAAAGCTGCTCAGAAGATCACACTCTTAAGAATCAGGATTTTCATAACAAGCCCTGTGATCACATGAGTTACTGCTGAATGTTTAAAGATGTTTTCAGGAAATGGCCATGACTTCCGTGATATGCGAGGATTAGTCCGTTTTAGCTTACAAACATGCAGACAATTCGCAAATCTGATCCAACGGACTGAAATATGAAGAATGGATGAATTCAAATACTTTGCTTTTGTATAAATTGCATGAATAATGCTTGTCCAAATTCAAGTTTCTGTTATCATTCCCCTTCCTCCCACACACACACACACACACACACACACACTATGGAAGATTTTGCGGTACTTGCTCAAAGTTTCCATGTGGAAAACTACTGCATTACCGCTTATTATAGAGATACAGTGGATATAAAAAGTCTACACACCCCTGTTAAAATGGCAGGTTTTTGTGATGTAAAAGAATGAGACAAAGATAAATCATGTCAGAACATTTTCCACTTTTAATGTGACCTATAATGTGAACAATGCAATTGAAAAACAAACTGAAATCTTTGTGGGGAAAAATGAAAATTTAAGAACTTACAATAATTTACAATAATTTGTAAATAATAATAATTTTAAAGTCTACAAAATTTTTGAAACACTCATTCTTTTTAAATAAATAAATATATATATATTTATTCACATTTTAGAAGTCATCAAAACTATGAAATAACATAAATGGAATTATGGGAATTCCAAAATAAATAAAAAAAAACTTGATGTTTCACCCTGGGATGATTTTTAAACAGTATTGAAGGAGTTCCCGTCTATGTTGGTCACTTAGTGGCTGCTTTCCTTTATTATTTGGTCCCAAGTCATCAATTTCAAAAACGTATTTTTTTTGTTATTAAATTTTTGTTTTATAATGAAATAAAGTAGTATGGTGGCACAATTATATTTTTGTCTACAAAACTAATTTCAAACATTTAAGCATACACCGTAAGATCAAAAGATTTTTAATATCATGAGAAACATTTCAGTCAAGTGTTTCAAAATGTTTGACCGGTAGTGTATGTTCGGGTCATTATTGACCCGCAAACATCACAAGTGTATAAGTGAGTTATTACTTTTGACTGCATTAGGCGTGGTCATGATTTATACATAGATTAGTCAATAAAAACAGAGAACATGAAACTCAATAGGAAACCTCTCATTTTGTCTGTTAGGCTGATAGAGGAACAGTGAAGCCCCACAGTGGATTCAATGCCAATAATGATGCTGAGGCTCTTAACAAGGCCATGAAAGGAATTGGTGAGTTTGTCAATCTCTAACACGTACATATATTGTATATCAAGGTTCAATACACATGCAAATTAATGAAATGGTAAATGGTCTGCTTTGGTAACCTTAGAGGTTAGCAAAGCACTTTACACTGGTATGTGAGTGCGAATGGGACACAATGACGGCAGAGCTGTCATGCAAGGTGCTAGCCTGCCATTGGGAGCAACTTGGGGTTCACTGTCTTGCCCAAGGACACTTCGGCATGTGGAGTCGGGTGGGCCGGGATTCAAAACACCAACCCTGCGATTAGCGGCCGACCCGCTCTACCACCTGAGCCATTGGTGAACAAAAGAATGGTTGTCAACATTAATTGATGTTTTTGTTTCATCAGGCACTGATGAGGATGCTATTCTGAAGCTGTTGACGGCACGCAGTAATGCACAGCGCCAACAGATCAAGGCTGCGTACAAAACCCTGCATGGAAAAGTAACATCACAAGCATTAATGACATACACTAACACATGCCAACAGCTCACATATGCTTCTTTCTGTCTGTCTTTGTTCCTATCGAGCTTGTTTCCCTTTCATTCCTTGGTCATTCTCTTTTGCTTTTTTCCATCTCTTTTCAGGACTTGGTGAATGATTTGAAGTCAGAGCTTGGTGGGAAGTTTGAAACTCTGATTGTAGCTATGATGTTTCCTCCCATCATGTATGATGTCACATGCCTGCGGGGTGCCATTAAGGTACACGTACACACAGATAAACAGCCACCAGAGTTTTTATATACAGTATACACACACACACACACTCTTTTGCTCATCTGTACCAACTTCAGTATACATTGTGCTTAAAGATAGTATCAGAATTCTGTTTTATAGATGCATGATGTATGTATGTTTCTACCTGTGTGTTTGTCAAAGGGGGCGGGCACCGATGAGAAAGTATTGATTGAGATCTTGGCATCTAGAGCAGCTAATGAAGTCAATGAGATCAAAAGCGTGTATAAGCGAGGTAACTGTGTGCTTGCCACTTTTGAAATATGGGCATGCTTTGTGAATGTTGCTCATGATGATGATGGTAATGTCTCTGTCTGTGTGTGTATTTTAGAGTATGATCACGACCTGGAGAAAGATGTTACTGGTGACACTGGAGGTCATTTCAAGAGGATGCTGGTTATTTTGCTTCAAGTATGCCATCTATTAAAAATACATGTCATTTTTAGTGTTATAAAAATATATTATTTAAACCTACCATAATTTAACGTTATATGTTCGTTGTTTTAAAGTCTGCCCAAAAAGCAAAGTCAATTAACAATGTGATTTTACACATTTTATTTGTAGGAATTTATCATTTAAAGGTACTTTCTAGGTTAAGTACAACTTTTAAGCTTTAGCAAGAGCAATGCAGGACGTGCCATGCTGTTGATCGCACAGCAAATAATATCCTGGTTTGCTAAAATAATCAAAATGTGTTTAGTAAAACACATAAAGGGAAAGTTCACCCCAAAACGAAAATTCTCTCATCATTTATTCACCCTCATGTCATCCCAGATGTGTATGACTTTCTATCTTCTGCAGAACTCAAATGAAGATGTTGAGAAGAATATCTCTGATCTGTACATCTATACAATGCCAGAACTTTGAAGCTCCAAAAAGCAGATCAAGTCAGCATAAACATAATGCATCAAACTCAGGTTGTTAAATCCATGTCTTCTGATGCAATCCTGTTGGTTTTGGTTGAGAGCAGACCAAAATATAACTCCTTTTCACTATAAATCTTGACATTTCAGTCTCTAGGCACGATCATGATTTTATGCTTGATTACATTTCCTAGCGCCATCTAGCACTGCATGCATCAAGTACTAGGAAGTGTAATCAAGCTTGAAATCATAATCGTGCCTAGAGACTCCAAGGGCAAGATATACAGTGGAAAGTGGAGCAACATTTTGGTCTGTTCTCACCAAAAATCAACTGGGTCGCTTTAGAAGACATGGTCTAAACCACTGGAGTATTATGGATTACCTGATGAGAAAATGTAAATTTTTGGGTGAACTATCCCTTTAAAATGAAAGCCCAAGTGTGGGCATCACACTTTGCACGTGTTACATGTATTTGCATGTGTTAAAATGAGACCTGTGTGATAGAATCACACCAACCTTGTCTTCCCAAAGTTGAAGTCAGTAGTTTGCCTACACTTAGGTTAAAATCATTGCAACTAATTTTTTAACTACTCCAAAGATTTAATATTAGCATACTATAGTTTTGGCAAGTCATTTAGGACATCTACTTTGTGCATAACACAAGTAGTTTTTCCAACAATTGTTTACAGACTGATTTTTTCACTTTTAATTGACTATATCACAATTCCAGTGGGTCAGAAGTTAACATACACTAAGTTAACTGTGCCTTTAAGCTGCTTGGAAAATTCCAAAAAAATGATGTCAAGCCTTTAGACAATTAGCTTCTGATAGGAGGTGTACTGAATTGGAGGTGTACCTGTGGATGTATTTTGAGGCCTACCTTCAAACTCAGTGTCTCTTTGCTTGATATCATGGGAAAATCAAAAGAAATCAGCCAAAAAATGGTGGACTTTAACAAGTCCAAATGCCTGAAGGTACCACGTTCATCTGTACAAAGAATAGTACGCAAGTATATACAGCATGGGGCCATGCAGCCATCATAACGCTCAGGAAGGAGACACATTCTGTCTCCTAGAGATGAACGTAGTTTGGTGCGAAAAGTGCAAATTATTCCCAGAACAACAGCAAAGGACCTTGTGAAGATGCTGGAGGAAACAGGTAGACGAGTATCTATATCCACAGTAAAACGAGTCCTATATCGACATATCCTGAAAGGTTGTTCAGCAAGGAAGAAGCCACTGCTCCAAAACTGCCATAAAAACGTCAGACTACAGATTGCAAGTGCACATGGGGACAAAGATCTTACTTTTTGGAGAAATGTCCGCTGGTGTAATGAAACAAAAATGGAACTGTTTGGCCATAATGACTATCATTATGTTTGGAGGAAAAAGGGTGAGACTTGCAAGCTGAAGAACACCATCCCAACCGTGAAGCATGGGGGTGGCAGCATCATGTTGTGGGACATGCAGGAGGGACTGGTGCACTTCACAAAATAGATGACATCATGAGGAAGGAAAATGATGTGGATATATTGAAGCAACATCTCAAGACATCAGCCAGGAAGTTAAAGCTTGGTCGCAAATGGGTCTTCCAAATGGACAATGACCCCAAGCATACCTCCATAGTTGTGGCAAAATGGCTTAAGGACAACAAAGTCATGGTATTGGAGTGACCATCACAAAGCCCTGACCTTGGTCTGATAGAAGATTTGTGGGCAGAACTTAAAAAGCATGTGCGAGCAAGGAGGCCTCCAAACCTGACTCAGTTATACCAGTTCTGTCTGGAGGAACGGGACAAAATTCCAGCAACTTATTGTGAGAAGCTTGTGGAAGGATCCCCAAAATATTTGACCCAAGTTAAACAATTTAAAGGATGAAAGAAATAAAAGCTGATATAAATAATTCTCTCTACTATTATTCTGACATTTCACATTCTTAAAATAAAGTAGTGATCCAAACTGACCAAAGACAGGGAAAGTTTTCTACGATTAAATGTCAGGAATTGTGAATAACTGAGTTTAAATGTTTTTGGCTAAGGTGTATGTAAACTTCTGACTTCAACTGTGTGTCCAGTCATTTTTGCATTTTTAAAACAATCTTGATTACATGGAGCAAACGTTACCCACAGGGATTGTGTCAGAAGTGCATAAAAAATAGTCTTAAGATGACAGAATTCTTATAGGAGCTGTCGAGCTTAAGTTGAGCTGAAATGTTCCTCCCTTAACATGTTCATTTATTTTATTTCCTTCAAAACTTTCCATTCCCACCCAGAAATCTGACAAATATACGAATTAGAGCTTTACTGACCAAGTATGCTCACACACTACAGCCAGACACCGAATAATACCAATGACATGTGTACAGAAAGGAAATGTAATACAGACACAACATAATATATGTTCAGAAGAGTTGCTGTGCACGGGAAAAAGAGGTTTGGGGAGGTTTGGGTATGTTTGTATAGATATACAGGTGTGCAGATGTATAAAACATGTTTGTGTATAATAGATTAATATTATAAAAATCGAAATAACTTTCAAACTTTTATTTAATGTGTTTTTATATAATCAATACATTTATAAATGGCATTTGAAACGTTCCCAGGCTGTGATAGTAGAGCAGAATGTCTGTTATTAAGACTTTGAGTTGAAGTTTTGATTTTTAATCCACTCTGAATGGAGCTAAAGTGTGATTTTTTTTTATATCAAAAATATTACTGTTAATTTATGTTGTATTATATGTCCATAGGCCAGCAGAGAGCAAGGTATACAAGAGGGCCTCATCCAAAGTGATGCCCAGGTAAGCGTGTACAATTATTCGCACTAAAAATGCAGAGTCTGGTGCTGAATTACATCTGATTGATATTTTAGCTTCTTAAATGGTTCAGATGTGGTGTCAATGGTATGTTGAAAACTATGTGAAATTCTGCCATCTAGTGCTTGTGGCGTGTATGTGCGTTTGTCTGGCTTCTGAAGTTTAATAATGGTTTGTGTGGGATGTAGACTCTGTTTACTGCAGGAGAACAGAAGTATGGCACTGATGAAGGCCAGTTCATCACTATACTGGGAAACCGCAGTGCTGCTCACCTTAGGAGAGGTTAGTAGAATACACACACATATATGTGTCCGGAAACAACACTGTTATTTGCATTATTTCTATTCAATCATTATGATTTGGTCAATGATGGTCTGTATGTCTGCAGTGTTTGAGGAGTATAGAAAACTGTCAGGCTACGAGATTGAAGAAAGCATCCAGAGAGAGACCTCAGGAAGCCTGAGAGAAGTCCTTTTGGCAGTGGGTAAGACGCTCGCATCTCTCTCACTCAGATATATTGCACTAATATATATATATATATATATATATTAGTATACTTGGACGGGCATATGAACACTAGCTCTACAGTGCAAAAATGCATTGTTGCTCAGTTATGAATATGCATTTAAACGTACTGAATGTGGTATTTTTGTCTCCTTACACAATCTCTTCTCTCTTATCTTCAGTGAAGTGTGCCCGCAGTGTTCCGGCTTATTTTGCTGAGAGTCTTTACAATGCTATGAAGGTGAGAGTCTGTGTCAGAATATTTTGATTAAACAACTTTGAACATTTCAGTTCTGAAAAGTGGAGAGACTCCTTGTCTTTTTACGTACCCATGAATTGGCTTGACAATCAGTTGTTGACTAATTTCTATTGAAACAGGAAGTTGGGGCGGAACATCAAAGGGCTAATCAATTTTTCCAAAATAACCAATATCCTTTAGTTTACATCACAGCTTGCTTTGCTAGCTTTGTTAGCTGTCCTTTTCTGCATGTCGCGCCGCCGTTTTGTTGTCCATTCTGCTTAATGCGGCGGCTCATTTTAGCTTAACGCGGACAACCAACCAGCCCGCTCTGTTCTCCCGATGGCCAGTTCGGCCCTAAAATGCATTGGCCCACCGGGAAAATGCCCGTTATGCCAGTTTACCAGTTTGTCCACTGCGTCTTCAGTGGCTCTGATGCTGGGAGTAAATTAAGTCCCTTATGAGCACTTTTACAGCCAACAACAGAACACTTCTGATGCTTACAAATCTGAGACATCATTCTTCTCACTGCATCTGCTCCAGTACGGAAAAAATGGCGGACTGTGTATAGATCGCTCAGGGGAGGATCTATGATAATAGGGTGGAGTCCGTCACCAGTTGTGGGCGTGGCCTGCTCTAGCGTGACATCACTTTAGAGCAGAAACGGAAAGCATTGATTTTGACACACTGTTTTTGATTAATAGAAATGTAAGAAAGACGAGTGGGTGCACTTTTAACATTGTAGGGTGGTTGTGTACACACTGCCGACTCAATGTAAAAGTGAATTTAGCATAATTTTGGCTTGGTTTGACCTCATTTTGCGCTCTCCATTGTGCTGAAGTGTCCCTTGAGTTACAGTGAATGGTCTCAATGTGAGAGCTGTACAGAAAAGATTTTCACCAAATGTAGATTATTGTATATTACACAACAGTTTGTTTGGCCTCAGTCACCATTCACTTTCATTGCATCTTTTTTCACATGATAGTGAATGGTGACTAACATTCTGCCTAACATCTTTTGGGTTCCACAGAGGAAAGAATGATTCAGGATTGGAGCAGCACTTTAATATTTGGGTATATGCATTGCCCTGTTGCTATAACTCTACTTGTGTCCTGTAGGGGTCAGGCACAGACGACATGACGTTGATCAGGATCATGGTTTCCCGCAGTGAGATAGACATGCTGAATATACGTGCCGAATTCCGCAAGCTGTTTGCCACCTCTCTGCACAAAATGATTCAGGTATGCTTGTGCATACAGGTGTCTGTCACACACCACTGACTTAACGCATTCTCTATTTCACCCTTACTGATATGAGCTAACCTGATCTGATTATCTTGTGCTTAACAGAATCTTCTCTCATACTCTTTCTGTATAATGTAGGGTGATACTTCAGGTGACTACCGTAAAACCCTGCTGCTTCTGTGTGGTGGTGATGATGCATAAACTCAGCTGGCCTCTCTGCCTGGGTCATGATGGGAGTCATGATACTATGAGTCCTATCTCAGAGGCCAGGTTTATGGGACCAGGGCCCCAGCCCCCTTCTGAATCCAAACCACTCCCCCAAAAACATTACATTCCAAATCAGTCGAAGGATCCAAAGTGTGAACGTACACCTTATAGCACAGCATTACTTAACTCAAAAAAGCATTTTTTTATCAATTAATTCATTAAGGCATTCAGATTTCATGTAATCTGAGTGCATGTAAAAACTGTACTCGACAAATAATTGAATTCAAATTAATGTTTAGAAAATCCTTCTCTTCCTCATGTTGAAGGGCTGAGAGAAATTGTAATACTTTTCTTAAAGCGTCAAGATTTGGCTTTAAAACTTGTATGACTTGTGGTAATTCCTCACAAAAAGGAAGTCCTACTCGTTTTATTTTATAGATTACATTGCAAGTCGTTTACAGTTTAAAGATGGAAATGGTTTAATATGAAGATAATTATTAACCCAGCTATTTTACAAAGAAGACCAATGCTCCGTTCTACTTAATGAAGCAATATTTCATACGTATTTAACCATTTTTTTTACTTATTTATTGTTTGTATGCTTTTTTTTTTTTTGCATTTTTGTATATCATTGTAATATGTCTCATAATTGGCTTTATTAACATGCTTTAATCTAGATTGTTGGAATTTAAAGGAGAGGTTTGACGTTCTTTTGGGATCAGGGACTTGATGGGAGAAAAAATAGCATTTCTGTAACGTTCGACACACAGATTAAACATACCGGCTGTGATGTGCAATACTTTACAGAAGAGTCAACCTCTCTTTTAAGTTGGTTCTGAATTTAAGGTTACTGCTAATAAGAAAAAGGTGCTACTATTAAAAAGTCATAATATTGCATTGCCATAATGTTCACAATAAACGCTCGAATATAAGCAATCAAACCACCTCAGCCTGCAGTATGTGTTTGTTGTTTTGTCATTAGTTAACGTGGCTACACATTATGACCTACTGACAAATATATGTACATGTATGTTCTGATGTAGGGCATGTTGTAAAATGTTGGTAGAACTGTCCTGTTTGAACTTGGAGGGATTTTAAATGATTAGTTTATAACAATGAGTTGAATTGAGAATCATTTTGACTCATATTAACGTTTTGACTGAAACCTAACCTGACATATTGGTTGACCGCTTGAAATGTGAAATGCATTCTTGATCCTGTACATTGCATGGCATTTATTACACTATTCTATACTCTCTGAAGGGGCAATACTGCCCACATGGTATTGTCAAAAATGATCCTAGTTTGAATCATGTAATTGGACGTCCATAACTGCCGTCCTGCTTCAAAGACTCTAATTACATACATTAATGCAATTTATTATATGTACTGTAGGTATACACATTTACATTTCTGCATTTGGCAGACGCTTTTATCCAAAGCGACTTACAGTGCACTTATTACAGGGACAATCCCCCCGGAGCAACCTGGAGTTAAGTGCCTTGCTCAAGGACACAATGGTGGTGGCTGTGGGGATTGAACCAGCAACCTTCTGATTACCAGTTATGTGCTTTAGCCCATTACGCCACCACTACCATTCATTCAAGTTTTTTCAACTTAAAAACTTCAAGTAGAGGAAACCGAAGTAAATCAGGTAAATCCTACAAAGTTTAACCACCCAAATGAAACTCTTTTAATGATCTGATAGTGACCGGAAATGTCAGCATGCTGGTGAGCGCACTTGGTCACTATGCTAAGGTTAGCACAGCTAACTCCTCTTTTTACCACGGTAACCCCCAAAACTACAACATAACAGAAATTCTTCTAAATCTCAACGTAGCAAAACATTCAACACTTAACCAGTCTCCCCCATTATATTCATCATGAGCAGCACAAAGACGTAATAAAATAACACTTAATTTTAACATTTACTCTGGGAACTAGGCAGCGTTTGTCCAGTTTCAGTTTAAAAAACCAAATAGATTCATGTTGTCCCAACGAAAATGCATTAAGTAAAGATGACAAGACACCAAGACTGCTCCGTTGAATCAACACAGCTGATTTTAAGGTCCCTTAGTTACATTTATTTTTTGAGTAATGTGAACATGGGATGATTGAGTAAAATTGACAATAGTGAAAATACATTTTTGAATATATAATGTAATTATTTAGAATGCCATGAAACGACAGTTTATACACAATCATTTATGATAATTGTTTTTGGTTAGTAAAGGAAATAATGGGCCTGTTTTATTGCATGCTCATTCTGGTGAAGTAAGGATGAAACAGCCATATACTTGACGCATGCCTTCCTTCAAAGTGAGTGAGTGAGTGAGAGAGAGAGAGAGAGAACTGTGTGGCGTTTCGCAGAGCCCAGCATGATGACTCTAATTCTTCAGATCAGATTTGGCACCCTCCCAGCAGGTGGCACCCTGGGCGACCGCCTAGTTCACCTATGCCTAGAAATGGCCCTTGCTGTGGTGCATAAGAGCTGTTCAAGAGCTAATGTCATGTAGGAGTTATCTCTTTAAGATTTGCCTCTCTTCCTCTCAATTTCAGTTCTGACCAAATGTGAGAATGTGTACGTGGGTGCGCAGCACTGTTTGACATTTTTATGAGGAATATTGAATTCAGCACCATTGAGACACAGAGACATACAAAAGATGGTTTATTAACAGAAATCTCACAAGTTCCTTTTTTCCGTTTTCACCACATAAAAAGAAAAAAAGCTGCTTCAATACACAAAATCTTCCTCTTTTCCATTGGCACATACATAGATACACAGAAACATACACTCATACGCATACACATACACGCGCACAAACGGCTCCACTCACTTGAAGAAAGACTTGACTGGTGGTCAGAGGCACTGATCTCTATAAACCTACAGAATGGAGAAAAAGAGAAGAATGATTCAAACATGAACGAGAATATAAAGACAGTAATGTTTGCTTCACCTTTGAGAAGACTTGTAACGTGAAGCGTTTCCCATGTTTCCATTGATCATGGTATAAATATTGGTTGCAGTTACAGCTTTTCATCCTAAAAACTTTAGGTATACACTATATTAGTCTAGTACTAGTCCTTAAAGCAGATATTTTCCAGGAATTTGTTTTATGTCATTTGTTGATGCTTCCTGTTTAGCAAACTCAACAGTTTACAGTTGATCCTTTCTTTCTCGTGATTTACAATTTGTTTTCTCTATCATACAAGTGTTGACTGATTCATTTCTATTAGTGTGATATTACAGAAT
This sequence comes from Moxostoma hubbsi, assembly GCA_032164185.1. Classification (NCBI taxonomy): domain Eukaryota; kingdom Metazoa; phylum Chordata; class Actinopteri; order Cypriniformes; family Catostomidae; genus Moxostoma; species Moxostoma hubbsi. The sequence continues at coordinate 45,892,463 of JAVLUX010000012.1, forward strand.
ATTGTCTATGTGCTTACCAGAGGTGGTGATTAATTCTGGAACCAGGCAATGACGTACGCACACATGCCCTGTAAACTCTTCCAGCAGTATTCCTGTGCCAGCTTGGTGGCATGGCTCTCTTCTGCTACTGTAGGTCTTACTGTGGTGGTCTTGGCAGGCTTACGTGGAGAAACAGGCTTAGGAATAGATGGCTTGTTTGATCTGGAGGCTGGTTTTGCCGGTTTGGCTGGTTGTTGGGGTTTAGGCTGCTGCTTTTGGGTGGGAGGTTTGGTGGTGGTGGTGGTTATTGTGGTGGCGGTAGTGGACTTGGTGGTCTGCTGCTGTTGCTTTTGCTGGCTCTGGTTGCCGTCATGAGGAGCCTGGGTAGGTTTCGGTATGGAGACTTTGGGCCAGGAAACGTGGAAAGCCATCTGGACCTCATCTGATGCAGAGCGGCACATCTGTGGCTTGTAGACCCGTGGTCCCTGACAGGCGTTATGGAGCTTTCTCAAGTCCCACATTATCTGAGTGAAGTAGTGCCGTGGGTTGTTGTTGTACGCTCTACACAAGTTAGGTTTGCCCAGGAAATCGCACCAGTAAGACTTGCCCTTGCTCTTGCAGGAGACACGAAGCTTGGTGAAGTTGCTGTGACCAGATATGACCATGCTGCATGCATCCTTTGCTTTGGTGTTGAAACGAATGGGCTCATCCCAGATGTTTCCTTTTGGCTGAGGCTGGATCTGCTGTCGGCTGTTGTGGGTGCTGTCGATGTGGTTGACGCTGTTCCCCTGGTTAGTGTTGCCTTGGTTACTGTTGCTTTGGCTGCTCTGAACCTGAGCATTGATGGCCCAAATAAAACAGCCCAGAAGGAGAGCAACATTGCGTACGGCTCTCATGATGGAGGGTTGAAGAGACGGAGAGGGTACTAAATGAAGATGTAGAAGGAACAGAGTGCAGAAGGTGTTGGTTTTATAAATACCGCTCCCACAAAGATGTCTTTGAGCAGGGCATGGTGGACACATCCCTGCCCCCCCAGTCTGGAGCTGCCTGAAAGAACTACTGTATTTGTGACAATCTATAGTGTGTGTTAGCAATTTACTCTAGATTTGACCGGTGTGCTTGTGATTTAGAGTGTGAATGCATAAGACAAATAAAAATGAGTACATTAAGCATAGTCTAGGTTTTTGTGTGTACATCTGGTGTTTTTGTGTAGGTGATATTGTTGGTTGGGTTCTGCTCTGAGTTTGTGTTGATTGGTGATTGTGGTGTTGGTGGGACATGGGTGTTTTAACACTCATTCAGCCATGACGTTCTAAATCCTTCACAAGACATTATATAATCATACATAGCAACATAAGTGGGCCATTGACTATTGATGTGAAAGACGTTTCAGTGAGAAAAAGACACAAAGAGAGCAATTCACCTGGAACCCGTTTAAGTTTCCACGGCGTACCCTTCAACCAGTGAATATGCATTTACCACGTGTTTTACATGAAGTATGCACTATGTGTACTAATATGCTTCATGAGGAGCCATGGGAAATTCATCTTTAAACAAAGATGCCTAATGAAAAGGATGCTGAAAACAAGGCGCAGCCAGCAAATAAAACGATGAATAGATCCATTATTGTTCATTCTCATCAAACGCAAGTTTGCAGACTTCTCCATATGTGCATGTGTACATGAGAACATGTGTGAACAGCATGTATAGATATTTAACTTCATATATGGTGAGGTGTTTGAAGTTGTGCCAGTATGCAGCTTGTCTGTGCTGTTACTGTTAGAACGGAGCTTCTCTTAGCTGCTGTGGAGAGATCAGCTATATAAAGCGGGATGAGGGACAAGAGCGCTAAGTCTTCTCTCTCCCTCCTGGGTTGGTGTTTATGTGTGTGTATTGCACACACAAACTGTGTGAAAGGAAGGACCACGTGTGCTTATGTGGCTATAGTTCTCGGTCTCGTGTGCCGGTCAGAACGTAGGCTGGAGGCAGGAGTTAGTTTAAAAGGCTTTACTGACAGTTCTTGTTTCAGCAGCGCAGACATACATTGGACAGTGGAATTTAGCACATACGTTCAGGCACAGAAATGAACATTACAGTTAAATACAGAACTCAGTTTATAATGGTACATAGGATGAAGTGTGTGTGTGTGTGTGTGTGTGTGTGCGTGTGCATGCGTGTGCTTGTGTGTGTGTGGGCGGGTTTGGGTGGTTTAATTTTTTAGGTTATAAACTGGTAATTACAAGGGTATTATGCTATAAATGTGGTTTATGAGGACATTTCTAGTGCACGCCATAATTCAAATCACTAAAAAAAACACTAAACAATGTTTTATTGAAAATGCAGAAAGTTTTCTGTGAGGTTTAGCGGATATAATCTATTGTTTGAACAGTATACAAATCATTATGTGTATGGAAAGTCCTCATAATGATAGACCAACAAATGTGTGTGTGTCAATGTGTGTGTGTGTCAGATTGAGTGTGTGTCAATGTGTGTGTGTGTGTCAATGTGTGTGTGTGTGTGTGTGTGTGTGTGTGTGTGTGTGGTGGCAAATTTAAACATAAAACCATAACAATGTTACATATATTGTATATACAGTATTAATAAAGTTTAACGTCATGACTAGGAACTCAAGCCTTAGTTACACTTAGTCAAAAACTGTTTCTGCCATTCAAACCCTCAATGACTGAAATAACAACCAAGTAATCTTTTTCATCATTTATCTTCTGCATTTCTGTCAAATGTCAGTGTTTTTTTAAGCAAGGTGTGAAATCTGTGGTTAGTAATGCAGGATGGGCAGCATGGGCTACTCCAGTTCACAGCAATGCACTGAAGCATGAATAAATTATGCAGATTAATGTGTACCATGTATTATATTACTTTATGGCTATTTTATTTAAGCCCTGCTTATACTGTCACCTGTTCGCTCGCCCGGGATAATGCGCTCAACAAAAACACGTGTTAAGATGTGCGGATTGACGGTCTCAGACGCGGAGGCAACTGAGATTCGTCCTCCAGCGCCCGGATTGAGGCGAGTCACTACGCCACCACGAGGACTTAGAGCGCATTGGGAATTGGGCATCCCAAATTGGAGAGACATTTTTTTTTTCTGAAAATAGGAAAAAGGTTAATAGGCCTTTATATTTTAGTCTATAGAAAATGTTGAGTTCTGTTTTAAGGACAGTGGTGGTTATTGATCATGTAATATTATAATTTTGATCAAATAAAGATCAAATAAAATAGTACAAGATTCTCTGATTAATCCATTCAAAGTGGACATTTTAATTTGAATAATAAAATTACATTTTAAAAACTAATGGCAAGTAAATGTGTCCTATTTTTGTCTCTCGAGGCCTTTATTACATTTAGGTCCTAAAACTATTATAAACAGGGCTGAATAATATTTAGGACAAGTTATTACATAAAAGACCGTAGTTACATTTAAGACCAATTCTTACTTTTATGTCCTCTACAAAGAACACAACAAACCTTCTTGAGCTGAATTTTTTATTATAAATTTCACACAGCCTCCATGTTCCAGTGGAGTCCCACGTGACCCTGTCAAACAGTGCACTGTGAAATCCAAAACATTCAGTACAAATGTCTTGAGTCTCAGCACATGGGGGATCTAATGACAAGAAAAAACTTGGCTTGTACAACAGATTGAGAGACTCTGTCTGGAATTACTGAAACATGCATTTTAAGAAATGAATTACACACTGCCAGCTGGACTATTAAAGTGCACAACAGGATCTGTAATTTGGTTTTACTGGTGAAAAATGTACGATTCCAGCTCAAGTTTTCAACCCCCCCTTTTTTTTGTATCAAAGGTACTGACATTTCAAACATTTAAGATCAAACAGTATTTTGGGACTTTGGCTTGAGTACATTTGTCTACAAAGACACTAAGCCATTTCCCAGTGCATATAATATACAAAGAGATGTTTCACTGTTCAAACTTTTAGTCGTTTAATAGGAAAAATTTCTGAAACTAATCATAACAAACTTAATTTATTCATTGAGCAAAAAAATGTAGAAAAAAGTAACATTTTAAGAGATACTTCACCTTAAGTTAGAGACCTACTTTTCTACTGTAAATACTTGAGAATCTGATTTGACCACTGCTTGATCTAAGTGAACATATTTGGGATTTTGGATCAGAAACACATTTTCTTGGTTTGATTCTACAAACAAGAACCATCAAGACAATATCACAGTGCGCAGACTGACATCTCGGACCTTTCGTCCACCTTTCACATCTCCTTAAAATCTACAAAGTTCACCCTAACACCAAGAATGATCGCTAAAGAACGTGTTTTATAAAACGGGTATTAACAAAATATGTATAAAGCTTTCAAAAGCATTTTGAAAGTGTTGAAAAAAACATATTGCTGTTTACCGTGTATGATGAACTGTATGTAGCTTTTCCCTGCAATTCTATATTTAAAGGGATAGTGCACCCAAAAATTTTAATTCTCTCATCATTTACTCACCCTCACGTCGTCTCAGATCTGTTAACTTTCTTTCGTCTGCTGAACACAAATGATGATTTTTAGAAGGATATCTCAGCTCTGTAGGTCCATACAATGGAAGTGAATGGGTGCCAATATTTTCAAGCTCTAAAAAGCATATAAACGCAGCATAAAAGTAATCCATATGACTCCAGTTTTCTCCCTGCCCAGTAGGGGGCAGTATGCATGAAGAATGTGAAATTGATCTGTTTCTCACCCACACCATATCATCATATCACTTCTGAAGGTGTGGATTTAAACACTGGAGTCATATGGGTTACTTTCAAGCTGCTGTAACAGGGTTTAAAATGGGAAAGGAGGAGGCGGGAACCGGACGAACCATCAAAACAGTGTTTAATGAAAACTGCGGCAGCTGCATGTGCCTCTCTCTCTCACTCGGACTGCCGCATCCGGCTGCATTTATCCCTCTCCTCAGCTGACTAGCCCAAATGGGGGCCGGGCGTGCATAGTCACGGCACGGCCCCGCCATTATCCATGTCAAAATTTTGGCACCAATTCACTTGCATTATAAGGACCTACAGAGCTGAGATATTCTCCTAAAAATATGAATTTGTGTTCTGCAGAAGAAAGAAAGTCATACACATCTGGGATGACATGAGGGTGAGTAAATGATGAGAGAAATTTCATTTTTGGGTGAACCAACCCTTTAAGGTCTGAGTATGTTCTATGATTATATTCAGTTTTTTCCTTTCTTAATTTTTCGGTCACTTCGTTCACTTCAGAATCCGAAATATCACAGATGTTCTCCAGGCTGGAAAACAAAAGGAATGCATTCAGCGAACTGTACGTCTCAAAAGACATGTAATTGCTAAATATACATGGCTAAATATGCTTACCTTGCCCCTTTAGCTCCAGTTCTCTGCACCACTGTCAAAGAAAACATATAACCATTTAATGCATAATGTAATAAATGTATGTATAACAGTATCAAAGGTTGAATTGCTAAACAGTAGGATTTCAAACAACGCTTGCTTGCAGAGGGTTACATGTTACCTGAATAACGGGAAAAATCAATGATGACTTTATGAGACATGCACAAGCGTGACTGAGATTAGTGGAAAGATGAAAAGATGAAAACAAGGGTAAATGTCTCTTAATGGCGTAATGGTGTTTACGGCAATGAATGAAAACAATGCCAGGAGATGTTCAGATGGTTGAGACATCAAAGGCAGAAGGAGCAGAAAGTGTAAAACATGATAACAGATGTGAATGTGTTTTGGAGGGAAACGTGTGAACAAAGAAATGGTCGCAGCCATTGAAGACAGAAGAAAGGCTGAGAATGGACGAACAGTCAAGAGATAAACAGCTGAAGGGTTATGTACCTCTAGGATGCGTCTAGGGTTGCATACCCTGTGTGAAAGTGTGTGTGAATTTGTGTCACCAGTCAGGTTGCCTTGGGGGGGCAGAGGCCCGAGGATACCACCTCATAGTGTCATAAGACGGATAGCTGAAACACATCCAGGTTAATTGTGAATACAACTCTGTAAGTATAATTGGACATATTACAGTTTTCTCTCAATCGCTTTGGCTCAATTCTCGTATGAGAAATTTTTTTTTTTCAAAACAATAAGTTCAAACCTCTGAACAATATGTTTCTTTTTCAAACCAGATTTGAATTACTTATTCATTTAAGCAAATTGCACATGTTTTGGCACATGTGTTGAAAAGAGTACAATTGTCTCCAATTTGCACAGTAAATGTGAGCGCAGCGTAGTTCTAGCGGGAAGACTAGCAGCTGTACATCATCACACCATTAGCTGGGTAATTCCTAGCCAATCACAGGTAAGCCATTGCTTTATAAGTCTGCTCACAATCTATCACATTGCTGTTTCAGTGCGCTAACACGGCAACCTCCACCACCCCACCACCACCAGTTGAGTCCTGTCCTGCACGGGGGTAGGCTCCTCGCTCCTGCCTCCTATCTCCAGCAGGATATGTTGGTTCTGAGTACAACTCCCTCGGACCACCAGACGGGGCCTACGCCAAAGAGAGACATCACTTTTCTGTTCTACATTCATCAAATAAATGGCATCTTAAACCTCACTCAAGCCTGCGTGTCTTCCCGATAGAACTGAATGCACGTGTATTGCTGATCAAAACTGATGAGTTGATTTTCAGTGAAACTGTCATACTCTTCACAACTTCTATATTCAGTTCCATAAATATCTATGACATGGAAAGTTTGTGATATCTGCTAAATCTCTGGCCAGACCAACAAGAGTGACAGGATGTCCATCACATAGAACTTGTAGTGTTACGTACTGTGAGGAGGTGCGATTGATTGATTTTTACAGAACTAATACAGGTTTTTCATTGTTGCAGATTTTTTTATTTTGTTTTGCAATTTTCTGTTCACTATATTTGACTTCACATGTAAGAAATGTGTAAAAATGGACATGCAAATGTGAATTATCTGTATACACACAAATGTGCATATCCTTTTTGTGTGTACAGGACAGGTATTGTACAGTATTGACCTTTCCCAGTAAACTTTTACCTACTGTTGAAATCGGTCTCTGAAATGTTCAGTGTGATACATAATAGCATTCAGCTACTGTCAGACAAAACTGACATTCTTGTATAGGACAATAAACAGTCACTGTCAACATGAAAGCAGAATAAAAATGAAATTTGTATATAACAAACATATTCAGGTTTGACTGCCGTGGTGAAAAAAAAGGTTTCATTTTGGTGGCATTGGCCAATTTACGGACACAATAACTATTGCAGGTTTTGAAGCATGAATTAAATGTTTTGGGTGAGTTACTCAATTTTTCAGACATGCAGTAGAGTTGTGATGTCACATACAACAGTTGTGACAATTGCACTTACAGTTTAAAAAAATGAGCCAAAGCGATTGAGAAAAACTGTCAAACTAAAGCTCCAAACAAGAGCAGAAAACATGCTTTGAGAAACTATTTCATAATTTTCTCTCTCATGCAAATATATATATATATATATATATATATATATATAAATATACTGTTACATCAACAACTATCAGCGTGCATTTCATTTAGTCCTAAATCATTAAATGTTTCTTTTTACTTTTTTTTTCATTGATTGATTGATTCATTAATTTATTGAATGACACATAAAAACAAAGAAACCAACGATGGGGTATCTAAACAAGCAAAGAACCACAAATATTGAAATTTAGGCTGATACTGATAACATGATAAGAAATGTCATGTTATGGCTGATATTACACATTTACATTATACCGTCTGTTAAGAAATAATGCATTCAGACATCACAACATTATAATGTACAGCATGAAAGATACATAGCTGTTCAATTGTTGAAGCCTACAGTCTGAATGAGTAGAAATAAGCTTTAATATTGACTGCTCACAGCTTCAACGTACATCTCTACCAGCAATTACTCATTTTTTTTAAGTGTCAGACTGTTGATTGAAGTCGACTACTTCATTATTGCTTTCAGCTTAATGAATGAAATATTGTGCATTACCACCAAAGTGTGATTTGACTGCTATCGGAAGGTCAAATCTCCCTTTTAGCCAATACATACTGTACATATACTATATATAAATATGTCCCTGCATACAGACATTTATGAATATTCAGCTAAGGCTGATGATTTAAGCATGCACAGAGATGAAGCAAGGAATAAACTCTACCTGCTCATCATGGGGTTGTTTAAGCCATATAAATGCTCACTGTGATAACCACTGACAACAATGTCCACACTACTGTAAACAAAACAGTGAATATGAATGTAAACATCAAACATTTGGAAAATGAGCGTATGATTTATGAAAGTGTGAACAGTGTAAACTGTGATGTGATTTCAGACAAGAAGTCATTTATCAAATGATGTGCAAAAAGAAAAAGTCAAGAATTTGGGATGATGTAATGAAAAGAGAAGAGAGAGAGAAGAGGTGATGTAACTGGTCATCAAAAAGTCAAGTGCCAAATATCCTGAACTGGAAGAGAATATGGACAATATGAGTGGAAGTTAAAAACAGAAGAGACATAAAATAGCTCTTAAAAGATTGAAACAAGGAGAAAGGCTGGGACAGTGTCAAGTCAATCCAGTGTCCTTCAATCTTAGTTAAGGTTAGAGGAAAGATACTCAACTGACAATTTTCTACTTTCCATTTAATCAAAGGTCATGACTTGTGCGGTTCTGAAATATGAAGTCTTTAAGGAAAAAACGTGATCCATTTTATAAGACTACTTATAAATGATTGTGCTATCTTTTAAACATGATTGGTTGAACTTCAGCAAGTATACAGTTACTTACTCATCATAGACGTCCTCAGTGTCCATCCTACGGTAGAATTTGGCAAGTTTTACTGACAGGAAGATGCTGGGGATGAGGAACAGACAGCATCCTCCCAGACCAAACCAGAATGTGTTCTATAACACACACAAACAAGAAAACCCATGTGTACTAGTGACCACAAAGAACTCAAATAACCAGCTTCCAAAGAGTATTAAATACATTTTGGCATATGTTTTAATTTATAATACAGTACATAGAATGACTGAGGAATGAACCATATTATAGCTAGATAGACAGACAGACAGACAGACAGACAGATAGACAGATATATAGACAGATAGATAGATATATAGACAGATAGATAGATTGACAGAGAGACAGACAGGCAGACAGACAGATAGACAGATATATAGACAGATAGATAGATTGACAGAGAGACAGACAGGCAGACAGGCAGACAGATAGATAAACAGATAGACAGACAGATGATAGACAGACAGACAGACATACAGATAGATAGACAGACAGATGATAGACAGACAGACAGACAGACAGACAGACAGACAGACAGATGATAGACAGACAGATAGATGATAGATAGACAGACAGAAATACAGACATACAGATAGATAGATAGATAGACAGATAGATAGACAGACAGACATACAGATAGATAGACAGACAGACAGACAGACAGACAGACAGACAGACAGATGATAGACAGACAGATAGATGATAGATAGACAGACAGAAATACAGACATACAGATAGACAGATAGATAGATAGATAGATAGACAGACAGATAGATAGACAGATAGATGATAGACAGACAGACAGATGATAGACAGACAGACACAGACAGACAGATGATAGACAGACAGACAGACAGATAACAGACAGACAGACAGATAGATAGATAGATAGATAGACAGACAGACAGACAGAAAGATAGAAAGATAGAAAGACAGACAGATAGACAGACAGACAGACAGACAGACAGACAGACAGAAAGATAGAAAGACAGACAGACAGACAGACAGACAGACAGACAGACAGACAGACAGACAGACAGACAGACAGACAGACAGATAGATAGATAGATAGATAGATAGATAGATAGATAGATAGATAGATAGATAGATAGATAGATAGATAGATAGACAGACAGACAGACAGACAGACAGACAGACAGACAGACAGACAGATAGATAGATAGATAGATAGATAGATAGATAGAAAGATAGAAAGACAGACAGACAGATAGATAGATAGATAGACAGACAGACAGACAGACAGACAGACAGACAGACAGACAGAAAGATAGAAAGATAGAAAGACAGACAGACAGAGAGACAGACAGACAGACAGACAGATAGATAGATAGATAGATAGATAGATAGATAGACAGACAGACAGACAGACAGACAGACAGACAGACAGACAGACAGACAGACAGATAGATAGACAGACAGACAGACAGATAGATAGATAGATAGATAGATAGATAGATAGATAGATAGATAGATAGATAGATAGATAGATAGATAGATAGATAGATAGTAGAGATAAAACTAAAGAACGCTGAACCAAAGTGGAAGGACCAATCGAAAATATAATAGAAATAACAAGGCTAACTGAATGTAAAAAAATGAAAAACTAAAATTAACATCATTTTCCATTATCTGATTATCCTCTTATATTTATTCTCAATATACAGCACATTCTTATACATTACTGCAGATGATGATTTCCATAATATTTTTTTGATTTATTTGTCACTGTGGAATCTCTGTTGATGCTTGTGTCTTAAATGTCAATGTTTAACAATCAGTGTATTCTTCGCCCTCATCTTACTGTTATCTTGTTGTCTCGGTGTGATAAATCTGTGTGTGTTAAACGGATTGGCCTAGTTTGCGGGATATTGAGCGTGTATGGCAGTAAACATCCACCTGTCAACAAACATCCTGCACTGTCGAAAGCACCAGACATTAACACGCTTTCCTAGACTGCTTGCTTGTATGAGTGTTTAAATAAGTCATATATAACACAAAATTGCTATCTGGAATAATTAAATAAACAAAAATACATCAATTTGGAGATCTTTAAAAGGCTAAAAATGTTAATTAAGAGACTAAATAATGTCTGTTTGAACAATGCCTAAAACGTTATTATATTGTTATTATAATTAGCTTAAAGGAATAGATCCCCCAAAAATGAAAATTTTACCCTAATGCCACCCCAAACCTGTGTGACTTTCATTCATGAAACACAAAATGGAAAATGTACAACATCTCCCCATGGCTTTTCACCATATAGTCAAAGTGGACAGTGACTGTCAAAATCTGCGCAAAAATCAGAGACACACACACACACACACACACACACACACACTCACACACACACTCACACACACACACACACACATACACACACATACGCACAACTCACAACACACACACACACACACTCACACACTCACACACACACACACACACACACACACACGCACACACTGCATCTGCAACAACATCCCTCTTCTGCTTCATCTGTGGGCTCTGAGTGTGAACAGTGACTAACTTGTTCTGCTCTATGTGTGTCTTTGTTGTGTGTGTGTGTGTGTGTGTGTGTGTGTGTGTGTGTACGCTGGGGAACATTCATGTATGTGCAGCACATGTTCTTGGGTATACCCTGTGTGCCTCCTGTGAGTGTTCTGTATGTGCTATAGGTCTGAAAAGCAGTGTTGTAAATCTTACCACTGAGTCAACTATGAAGCTGCAAGCTACGATCTCCAGCGAGTCCACAATGTTGCTGATGGGTTTGCACTGGGCAACCTCCATATCTAGCTGCACATACAAAGACTTACATCAGCATATTACCACTTCAGCATGAAGTGTTAAGTGACAAACTGCAGCTCCTAAAAAAATGCTGGACTTTATTTGACCATATACTGCATGTAATCTTAGCATACTCACCGAGTGCTTGACCCACTCTGTGTATTGTGTAAAATATCCCCCAATGCTCTTAATGAATTTATTAGCCTCCTGTGATTGGTGAGAAAACAAATAAAGATGCATGCTGACAACAAACCAAACAAGGCCTATAAAGCTCCATATATATTACAGCATTTAAAATACAGCTAATAAAATAAAACAATGCAAAATAAAATCATTTTCTTGTCTTGTTCTCCAGTAAATAAATCTATACATACCTCAAAGAAAATGTGACTGTGTCAAAAAATATATCTTAAATTAGGTTTATTTTCCTAACCCAGTAGAAAAATTGCTTTTTCTTGTTTCAAGCGTAAATCTAACCAAATTTACTGAAAACGTAATAAAAACCCTTCATTCCAGATATATTCTCTTCTATTGTCAGCCTGGCCTCAATAACATTACGTGACCATGGCAAAATTTTAGCAAAATGAAATTACGTGCCTTATATTACACATTTGGCTGTGTAATGTGAAATGTCCAGCAGGGGGCGCCAAAAGCGAGTGAAAATAGTGTCGTAAACTGATGATTTTTTTAAGGTGAATATTAGATGGAAGTTTTAATGAGTGAACCGTACCTCCCTAACCTAAAACTTTAACCTGAACCTAACCAAAAGTGATGTAAAAGGAAAGGAGAGGTAAACAAAACAGACATTTTTACCCTAAACTCACACATAAACCAAACCGATAGTGTCCAAAAACAAATTGCGACACAAAATCACACTTTCTGAAGCAACCCCGTCATCTCGTTTCACTTCTATATGACACAATCGTCTCATGAGCAGGGTTTAAATTGGGTCAGTACGGTCTGGAACGGCGTTCCGGCACCTTTGATTCCAAAAATAAAGAAATGCTCGTTTGTCAATCCATTCCATTTATCGTATTCTCCGATGCAGTTTTTGTTTTTTCCATTTTACGCATTCCGGCTCTGCACAGCCAGTGTACTTGTTGAAGGCCTGGGTATCTCAGTGAGTATTGACGCTGACTATCACACCTGGAGTCGCGAGTTCGAATCCAGGGTGTGCTGAGTGACTCCAGCCAGGTCTCCTAAGCAACCACATTAGCCCAGTTGCTAGGGAGGGTAGAGTCACATGGGGTAACCTCCTCGTGGTGGAGATTAGTGGTTCTCTCAATGGGGCGTGTGGTGAGTTGTGTGTGGATCGTGGAGAGTAGCATGAGCCTCCACATGCTGTGAGTCTCCGCGGTGTCACGCATAACGAGTCACATGATAAAATGCGCGGTCTGACGGTCTCAGAAGCGGAGACTTGTCCAACGCCACCCAGATTGAGGTGAGTAACCATGCCACCACATGGACCTACTGAGTAGTGTGAAATTGGGCATTCCAAAATTGGGAGAAAAAATGGGATAAAATAATAATAATAATATTTCAAGTTCATTATGCTTGGTTGTAGGTTGTAATCTTAATTAATTTAAGTTTAGCATGTTCTATAAGATGACCCCCCAATCTAGGGCAAGAAGAAGGTAACCCGTCCCATCAGATTTCTATAAAATGTCTAAAATACATTTGATATCATTCCTAATCAATGTAAAACACTAAACCAAATATTCCATGTAATTATGTACTTTAACAATGAAGTTGCATAATGACATATGCATCAATAATGACAGGCAAAGCATTATCCCAGTGAAACAGAATTCCCACTTTTAGTGTTCCGAAATCCCAATTTAAGCCCTGCTCACATATCAGCTTGTGTTTTTGGCTGGGCTTGAACCGCTGACTTCCAACTCCAAAGTTCAACACTCTATGAAGTGAGCTACCGCGGAAGATAATCATGTTTTAATAAATATGTAAATGTAGGCGTGTCTGTAATACAAGCGTTAAAATGTATTGTTTTTCAACGTAAATGTGTTTCAGTATCATTACATAGCAGTGTGTGAGTAATAATGTAAAAAATAAGTTTATAAAGTCACAATCATTCGTTAAAGTCATGAATAAATCACAATTCGTGAATTAATGAACATATGGATAAACATATTAAATGAATGTATTTGTACCTGCTTGACCACATGTGAAGCATTGTTGGAGATGAGATACTCTCCCGCCTCAATGGCACTCAGGACGTTTGTCACTTTAATCTAGATAAAAAAAGTCATGAGAAATATCAGTGTTAATAAATGTATTCCACGTAAATAATATTTTAGTAATACTGTATGTGTAATCCTAATGCATATACTTCAGAGGTTAATGTACATTCAAATAGATGGGGTGTGCGTTTGCTTACAGGAAGTTCTTTGGATGATTTCTGAAGCAGTCTGATGCTCTGACTTAGAGTGCTCTACGAGAAAAGAAAAGAAGAATAGACAAATACATCTTACAATCGGGTCAATACTGGTGTCTCCAGTTGTCTTTTCAGCAAGTCAGGCTCAAATGTGCTCTTTAGACATACACTAACACATTTCATTAGACACTATAGACACACAGTTGCACAGCAGAACGGCTGACAAACCCACTGAACCAAAAACAGGACACTTTCACACAGGACACGTTCTTGCGTTCTGTGCTGTTTTTAATGGTTTCTATATGTAAACATGCACTAGATGAACGTCTGTGATGTAACTTTGGGGCCTGGGTAGCTCAGCGAGTATTGACGCTGACTACCACACCTGGAGTCGCGAGATCGAATCCAGGGCGTGCTGAGCGACTTCAGCTAGGTCTCCTAAGCAAGCAAATTGGCCCGGTTGCTAGGGAGGGTTGAGCAAGGGCTGGACTGGGAAGAGAAATCATCCCTGGATTTTACATAGCAACTGGCCCAAAAGTTGTTGAGTGAGTGAGCGAGCGGGGGGTTCGCGGGCCTTTTTTGCATATTGCAGCGCAGTTTTGTAGTCCGTTCTGTATAACGCGGTGGCTCAATTTAGCTTATCCCGGCCCACTTGGCCCGTTTCACGGCCGACCCACCGGCCCGCTCGGTTCTCCTGATGGCCAGTCCGCCCCTGGTCGGCCCCAAAGTGCGTCCGCCCACAGGGAAAATGGCTGATATTCCAGAATACCAGTCCAGCCCTGGTAGAGTCACATGGGGTAACCTCCTCGTGGTCGCTATAATGTGGCTTTCGCTCTCAATGTGGCGCATGGTGAGCTGTGCATGGATGCCGTGCAGAATAGTGTGACGCCTCCACACACGCTACGTCTCCATTTTATCATTGTGATGGTGATATTTAAATGTGGTTTGTGTGTGTTGTGTCTCCCTGTGCTTTCTGTGTTACTTTCGCTGCCATTAAGCAGGATAATGAGAGCCACCTGCTGATCATTACCTATGATTGACTCAGCCAAGGAACAGAGAGTACAAGAGGCCCGCAACTCTCTTCACCTTAGAAAGAGACGCACAGAGAATATTTAGTAGGGAGGTGGACGCCATTGAATTCGAAAGACTCAGTTTTCTCCTGTTTGTTTGCAGAGAGGGAGTCAGGGAAGTGATTGTGTTTTCTTGTCTTTTTTTCTTCTGTTAGGTTAGCTATTGTCTAAACCCTCTAGGAAGGTCGTCGTTTGTTTGATATTTTGGCCGGATCCACTCCTGAAGTCCACGTTGGTTTAACCCACTGTTTCTTTAATAAAGCGTTGTATTTTTGCCATGTCACGAGTTGACAGGATCACTCTTGCGCTCTCTTCAAAACATTTGATACCCACCTTCCCATACCCCTAGACCAAGGAAGGTGTGCCGTAACAACAGTAACGTGCTCAATGTGATAAGATGCGCGGATTGACGGTCTCAGACGCGGAGGCAACTGAGATTCGTCCTCCGCCACCCGGATTGAGGCGAGTCACTACGTCACCACGAGGACTTAGAGCGCATTGGGAATTGGCCATTCGAAATTCGAAAAAATAGTTACACTTTAAAAATACCTCTCAAGACCTGCGTTTTGTCCAGTTCATTTTTTTTTAATCCCAAGAATGCGTTCTGTGCGAACAGCGCTAAACACAATCTAACTTGCAAATACAAACAGATAAAAAACACTTCACAACAACTGAACCCACTGAACATTACTCCACATTTACTGGAACACAGTTTTCAAAACTAGGCTACATGAATGTCAGACTTCGATGTTGGATTTCACAACACGTGATCTGAACAGTTGGCTTACCCTTGCTTTTACAAATTTCTTTGGTCCCATTTGGGGGGAAAAAAACAGAATAGAGGTTTTGGCGGAATGCTAAGCAGAAGTGAGGATCTACTGAGATGGAAGAGTGTAGTTTTGATTTGTGTATGTGTGTGAGTTTTACCATAGCCTGCTCCATAGGCACCACTTGTTCTTTGTGGATTTGCCTGATACTGCTGGCATGACCCTTGAGCGCATTCTCAAGAGCACCACGTGGCTGAGATAAAAGAAAGAGCGAGATGAAGAAAGTATAAAAGTACATTTATTCCATAGTTATTTCCGATCCACTAATCTGATAGCTGTAATATTATGATTAAAGTACCACTCATTTATTAAATATGAATCTCATGACACAAACAGGCTATACATTTTTGTCTCAGCCCAACAGTTTGTGGCCAAGTATACTAAATGACCCCCAAACGTGCACACACACACACACACACACACACACACACGTCACGGCGCTGTGTCCTGTAGGTGTGAGTTTTACTCTCATGAATGCAGTTCTTGTACCCCTCTATGCTGGAGGAGAGACCACCATAAAACGTTTTCAAATGTTCCAGAGACTGACCTCTCTGTGTTCACTGATGTGAAGCATGCTGCACTGAGTTTGACAGATACAAAGTAAATAATATATCCAATGTAATGGCATATAACAGCAAATATGTGCATGTGATTGCTGCACCTTTAGGTTGAATTATCACTGCAACCTTCACAATTGAGATCTGATAACTCCCATAAGGGAAACAATGAAGACCCCAACGATCTTACATGTGTCTCCTCAAGAGCCTCAGGAGAGATCAGACTTTCATTATGAAAACAAAATGCAATGAAATGGGGACTGAGGCTACCATTCTGCCTAACATCTCCTTTTGTGATTCACAGAAGAAAGAAAGTCCAATGGGTTTGGAACAGAATCATTGTCATTCCTGGCTGTGAAAGAGCAACCTCGGAGCAATGCAATTTGACTATATGAACAATGGAAAACGGTTGGATTGTTGTGTTGTTTACTTTGAATTTGACTCACCAGCTGGTCTGCTTGAGCCTCAAGTTCATTAGCAAAGGACAGAAGATCCACAACTGTCACTCCTTTATTCACCTGCCAAGCAAATCACACACATATTAAAGTGTGTTGTGGCATCGTGCCTCTAAGTGACTCTATGAAAGTGTGTGGGTTACCTCTGATAAATAAGCCTGATAGTCAATTTCCCCAATGCCTGTGTTGGCGAAGTCGATGAGGTTATCTTTGCCTTCCTGTTCCAGAAGAACTATTCCACGGAGATCCACACTCACACTATTAAATATCTTGGCCAATTCATGGTTATACTGTTGGGAAATCACAAGCACAGAGTAAAAGTTCTGCTCATCTCAGGGACGGTATATTGACGTGCACGAAAATGTGTGTTTTTGAAATCTGGTCACTTGTAACGCACCACTGTGACATTGAGAAACCTGTTGAAGTTGAACTTGGTCTCCAGTTGTAGTGCTGAATATAAGCCATTATTCTCATAGCAGTCTCTATGAGCAAGAGAGAGAGAGGGATATAAAGAGAGGGAGAGAGCAGTGAGTAAACAATCTCCTGATAGAAGAAACACCCTCTGGGGTCATAGTGGAAAACAAATGACTTAATAAAACGTATAATCCTTCTAATGAAGCATTTGGCATCTTTGCTCCACACAAACACATTTACTTAGCTGTCCATAACCTCCTGAGACCCCCGTGTGGCTGCTGTGTGCATTTAGCATTTCCCTTTTTGATTTGTAACTAGTAGTCTTTAGCAAAAAAGTGTCCTAAAAATGGATGTCCACATATGTGGACAGCTGTACTAAGTTGTGAAATTTTAAATACTTTCAAGCTATAAACGTCCAATATTTTTTCATCAAATAGTGTGCAGGAGGGTTGGTTATTCATGTTTTTGAGGCGTTATAGACATTTCAGCAGATTTTCTATAAAGTTGAATAAATAATTCTGATTAAAAGTAATGTCCAGGATCATCAAATCACTGCCAACCATGTTAATATAAAATTTTGCAATATAAAATTCTGAATCTATGTAGTGATTGTCATTGTCACGTGTCTGCCAAACATGATGAGTGATCCAAACATCATCTGCTGCCTGAAACTGAACTTTTAACCAGATGTTAGGTGTGAATGCACTTAGCTGCATATGAAAGCTATGGGATGCTCCCTTGCTCCCTAATTAGTGAACGACTTAACCTCCAGTGTGCTGTCTGTCTGCACTGTTCTCAGAACAGTTTGTAATTCACCTTATTTTCATCCTAACACTGTTAACAGCCTCTGAAAGCAAAATTTTCCAGCTTTTGTATACGTCCATTGATCCTCAATGTGATAATACACAATGAATGTAGGATTTTTCTGGAAAGTTAGTCCTATTGTGTTAAACAGTGTGCCCTTTCACGATAAATCGATGCCATTTTTAAATGGTAAATCGGATTAAACTAGAGACTCTTTTGACTCAAACAGGTTTTAATGTGAAAACTAAAGATCGTTTCTTACCATATGTAGTTTTTTAGCCGTTTCTCCAAAACACAAACTTGGCTGAGATGGTTGTTTTGTCACATGACTTGGTGCGCTGTTAGTTTAACCCTTAAATGACAGCCCAGAGTCTCCTGAACTGAGTTGGTTTTAAAAAACGATTTTATTAAGAATAGCCAATAGAGAAGCCAAGACGTAATGTCCACGCATGTGGACGTGGGGTCTCACAGGGTTAAAGGGGACATACAATAGACTTATATTGTTTTAAAATAATGCTAAATAAAGACTAACCCTTTTAGAATTGTTTCAAAACAGTATTTGCTTTATTTATTAATACATTTTCCAGTTGGAAAAATTCCCTAAAAGGAGATTTTGTCAGATTTTGTGCATTTTCAAACTATAGCCAAGTATTGTATACACACACACACACACACACTTACCGGTACATACTGCCAATTGTAAGGTCGATGTTTGGATCTTGAAATAGCATGCCAGCAAGGAAGTTCTTTTTGGTAGGATGGACCATATATGGTGTGTCAATGATCTGCACATGATTAAAAAACATCACCACAGTGGAGATTAGTATAATATAATATGAGTGGGTATTAGTATGAAAGGTGTACAAATTGTCATGAATCATAGTGTGATAGCTTTTTGCTTTGAGTGACCCATATACTTTTTAAGTTCCTGCCATGTTATAGTGAAATATTGCAGGGGAACTCCTGCCCGTAGAAATGCAAAGTCCGTCCAAGGGCTGAATAAGTGGCAGCAGAGGGGTGAAACAGCCACGCGATGTGTGCCGCGGTGCATCTCGGTACTCAAGTCTGAAGCCAGTGCTGAAGCGGACTCAGATGCATCAACCCGAGAGGCGTGACCGCCGCCGAGGATGCCATATGCCCCAGGAGCCTCTGAAAGTGTTTCAGTGGAACCGCTGTCCTCCACCAGAAAGAGTTCCGGCAGTTCAGCATTGACTGCGTGCGCTCGCTTGTGAGGCGTGCAATCATCGACACAGAGTCTAACTCATGCAGAGAAAAGAGATGCTCTGAACCTGGGAGAGCTTGCTCTTTTCCCTGTTGACCCGAAGACCTAGACGGCTGAAGTACGTGAGCACCAGGTCCCCAAGAGTGTGCTAGGATCAGCCAGTCGTCGAGGTAGTTGAGTATGCGGGTGCCCACTTCCCTTAACGGGGCAAGAGCTGCCTCTGCGACCTTCGTGAAGATGCGAGGGGACAGGGACAGGCTGAAGGGGAGGAACTTGTACTGATAGGCCCAGCCGTAGAAAGCAAACCATAGGAAGGGTCTGTGTCAAGGTAAAACCGAGACATGAATGTACACACTCTTCAGGTCTACCGCCGCGAACCAATCTTGATACCGTACACACGTCAAAATGTGTTTCTGTGTCAGCATCTTGAACAAGAGTCTTTGTAAGGCCTGGTTCAGAACTCGCAGGTCCAAGATGGGCTGCAATCCACCACCTTTATTTGGTACGATGAAGTAACCCTGGGCTGTAGAACCCTTTCCTCATCTAGGCCGGAGGGACAATCTCTATCGCGTCATTGTGAAGAAGGGTTGTGATCTCTGCACGCAGAGTGGTGGCATTCTCGCTGTGAACTTAAGAGAAGCGGACACCGCTGAACCGGGGTGGGCGCCTGGCGAATTGAATTGTGTAGCAGAGTCGGATGGTCCTGGCCAGCCACCGCGATGGGCTGAAAAGCGTTAGCCACGCATCCAAGCTCCGGGCGAGGGGCACTAAGGGGACGATCGCCTCTGACGTACCTGGGGGTGGGGTCTCGCGGTGGGGGGAGCAGGCAATGCCACGTTGAGGAGCTTCTACCGAGGTGGCTGCACTGAGGGGGACCTCAAAGCACTTACCTTGCTCTGCGTACCCGGCATAGGGTGGGTTAGCGACTGATGAGGAGGGGCTCTTGGGCACGTTCACGGGGCCCTGGCTGTGATATAATTAGCAGTTTCTTAAAATCATCTGCTCATTCTCGGCTCTATAACAAAGGCACTCTCTATCTACCATTAAAACCTCATCAAATGTCTTGTTTCTTTTCTATGTGTAATGTAACAGTACCTTAAACAGCTGTCTGTTAGCCAGCGGCTCGCACAAAAGCTTCTCAACATTTCCTCCGACAACAAATGTGGTGACTACAACACTCATGAGCACCCAGGAGAAGATGAAGCCAAATCCAACAGATCTGATCACCAACACAACATAAAAAAATATAAACTTTCAATATGCACCTTGAACAAAGGAATTATGTTACTGTAAAATGTTTTGAAACTTTCCTTTTAAGCGTTAAATGTGACGTTGCTCTGGTGTTGTCATGGTTACTCACGCCATCAGCAGGTTTCCTCCAGTGTTAGACAGACAGCCACGAGTGGTGGGCGTGGCATTTTTATCATAGCCGCATGATCCGCACAATAGCCCCAGGAAATTAAAGGCCAAAATCAGCACGACTGTACAGCAAATCACCACACACCCTATCCATCTAGAGATACAGAGACAGAGATAGAGAGATACACATATGAACCAAATATGAAAGTGTATAATACAGGTATACAATATACAGCAAAATGTATATAGTACAAAAATATTTAGTCTACACTAACAACAATAATGAGTCTTTAAGGTCATTGAGGTCCGCTATGGGGAATCTGAGCTTATAAGAAATGATGCCAGTAAACTCCTGTGTTGGTGGACTGTATTGGGTTACAGAGTTCATCCATCCATCCATCGTCAACCGCTTATCCTGTGTACAGGGTCGCGGGGGGGGGGCTGGAGCCTATCCCAGCTAACATTGGGCGAAAGGCGGGGTACACCAGTCCAGTCCATCGCAGGGCCACACATAGACAGACAACCACTCACATCCACACCTAGGGCAATTTTTTGGAGACATCAATTAACCTATCCTGCATGTCTTTGGATGGTGGGAGGAAGCCGGAGCACCCGGAGAGAACCCACGCAGACACGGGGAGAACATGCAAACTCCACACAGAAAGGCCGGGGCAACCGGGGTTTGAACCCACGAGGGTTACAGAGTTGTTAGTGAGAATTACCTGTAGAAGTCCAACTGGTCAATCTGGGGGTAGAATGCTTCAATGTTCTTCTGGCTTTCTGTCAGGAACTTTGTGAAGTTCTCAAGTGCTGGTTCCAAAGGGAACATCTTTGTGAAACCAATTATCTCTCCACCTGACTTATCCAGCAACCCTTTAACTCCTTTAAGAGAAAGAGGCAGAGAGAGCAATTAAGTGAATTTGTGTATATGGAGTACAGAAAAAAACACTGCAGCATGGTCATTTTTTACAACAAAAGCACCTGTAGCATCTAAAGCATCATCCATAATCATTATACATTCTTGCAATCCTCCAAAATATGGGAATATTTAAAATGACCACAAACAGACCATTGAACATCCTTAAAATAAGACACAATGAAAAAAAAAATGTCTTGAATATATGTATATTTTCTTACCACATTGGCAAGCGTAAATCTAACAATATTTAGTGATTTTTACATTCTATATAACTGAGGCTTCCCTTTTTAAACTGGAAAACAAGACAAAAATACTGATTAAGGTTTTTCTATGCAGTGTTTCCTGTTTTCCCACGAGATGTCTGGACCTAAACATCAATGTGAGGTGTAATGTTGATGTGACACACAGAGGGGACACAGTCCTTCAGGCACACTTACTGGGTAGAGCTGAATTTTGTAAAGAGAGGTACAGGTTTCCGTATGCATAGGAAGAGAAATGAAGCGTAACAGAGTAATGATCAATAATAGTTGATGAACACCCTTTTTTGGTTTCAGAAAACATTGCTTAGCATAGTGAGAGAGTTCAGAGAGTCTTTATATAAATATGGACAGATAGAATGATATTGTAGACAGATGAACACATGGATGAATAAAGAGAATGCCCTCACCAGACACAATTTCTCTTGTCTGTTTGCTGACCAACCTTGGTGTGTCGTTGAACGAAGAGTAGCCCTGAAGAGATAAATGAGAGAAGATTGTGAATAACGTTACATTAAAAGGGACTTACAGTGGAGGTGTGATGCAGTTTGACCCATCTGACCTTCTGTACAATATTGCTGAGGTCTGTTTTAAGAACAGCGTCCAGATTGGCCAGCTGGGCGCCGACATCGGGCAACTGTTGGATAGCAAACAGCGGTCACAATTGGACTACGCCTACCAACAAATTGTACTTGCATACATTTCAGGTTTTTAAAGGTGAAGTGTGTACTTCTTCACTTGTGGCACCAACAGAACTGCAAAATAATGATTGTTTCCAAACAGGTTTCCCCAAACGATCCACCCAAATGATAGATTAACAGCCTAATAAAGGTAGTCTTACCCCAAACTCACACCATAGGTTGAGGCAGTAGTTGGACCAATCAAAAAGAGCAACGTTTTGAATGCCAAGGCGATAAACAAAGAGTATACTGTCTTTGGGGAAGCCAACCTAAGACAGCCTTGCTCTAGTTCAGTAATGACTCTCTGAATACATTTTAGGTGTTACGATGGATATGACCATTGTAAGTTGGTAGGTTTGTTCTAGGTGGACTAGATTTGCTTACACTGCTGCTGCTGTTATTGCAGAGCAAATAGGAAGACTTGCTACAGCTAAGAACACAGACATGCTTGTGTTGAGCATGCTGCTGTTATTGCATAATTATGCATAAATAGAAATCCCGTGAAGCAGATCTAGACAGGTGTTGCTTGGGAGGAGGAGGGTTTCATAGAGTAAACTCTCTGTGAAAATGGCTTAGCAGCAAACAACTGAGAAAATGTATGCCATTTTTTAGGCAAAGAGAAAGTACACAAGAGAAAGAGTTGATTGGCTAAGAGCTACATGTCAAAGGATTGATAGAGTTTGTGCCATTTAGATTTAATTACTGACCATTTGTCTCTGTACATAAACTGGGATAGAAGAAAGAAGTTTAACACCACAAAAATGAAACACTTCACCTTTAAGTATTGCCTAATTGGCACCATGATATTAGAACTGATGAGCAGTCAATAGCTGCTTCTCATACCAATATGTAAACATGTATACGTAGGTGTGTGTATTAGTGTTACCCCATTAAAGTTAGCGCTGAGAGCGAGCTGGCTGAGGGTTCCGCGGATGGAGTTGCAGGTGTGCGTTACATCTCCATTAGAGCAGGCCGGGTCGTTGAGTGTGTTTGATAGAGAGGCACGTTCAGACTGGAGAGAGTCCTGGAGTTTGCCTGTCTCGTCCTGCAGGGTCTCCAGTGATGTGGTCACACTCTCCAGTGCCTCTTTAGTCTCTCGCATAGCTGGACACAGACATAACACCTTTATTATAACATGCTTACATGCAGATCATACACTAAGGCACTTTTAGGGAAGGATCACTACAACAAACATACGACTGATCACAGAATCACAACATCGACTAGTTTATCATGAAAACGTAGAACAAAACAGTTTTGTAAGTGCTATGTTTACTTTCTCTTTGCACTCACACTCTCACACACACACACACACACACAAAATGTTAACCTAAAGTGCTTATTGTGTAAACATCTAAATAAGGTTTGAAATAGCTTCTTAAGGTAACATTTGCAGGGGATCACTTTATAAGGTTGTGGTGATGTAGGCGTGGCCGAGTAACGTCTGTGGTGAGCGAGGCTGGGAAAGGAAGAACGGTAAGGATTGACACCTGTGGTAAATGATCACTAACAGCTGCTCTGTGTTACAGTGACAGCTGGAGAGGGATAAGAGGGCAGTCCAGACCGCACAGCTGTCTGTGTTTATGTAATGCTGAAAAGCCACCCGTTTGTGTTAAGCTGAAAAGTATTGTGAACAAAGTGATTTACATAGGATTATTTCTCCGGCTCCCACTTCCTCATTCGAAGAGAACTAGTGAACTGTCACAAAGGTGTATAGAGTAAATCTGTTCTCTCCCTTTATTGAAATTTCTAAAACTCTCTATTATGCCAGAAGTCTGAATATTGTGGCTGTTGGAAAGTTGGGAATGGAGTGAATGCAAACTACATCAGATCATTTGGCAGGCTAAACTGCATGGTCTCTTTTCATCTAACTTTGGCGGATTTGGAAGGGTGTTGGTGGGCACCGTTGGTGGGCCAGCGGCAAGAGCCAAAATAGTTTTATCATTATTTGAGTTTGTAAATAAATAAAATGCATGGTGTAGATATAAATAAACTAATATCTATTTATTGTCTTAAAACACTGGATGTTTGCATTATTTTAAATTTTATACCAACATTTGTTCTCGCTATTTCTGTTTATAAGCACAAAAATTAAACAACAACAACACCAACGGTATTAATACAGAACAATACACAAGACTGCTGATATGGACAATATTTAAAACAACAGCACAAACGACAACCACAATCTCTATGATCACAGAACACACGGATGAAGCCACTTTTACCTTTAATAGCACCTTCCACTTTAACTTACAGCCAAAATCACAAGTGACAGAGACAAAGAGGAGCATATAAACAAAAATAATATCAGTGTGAGTGTGTGTTTAAGTGGGTGTAAATGTGTGAGAGCAGGAAAGACACAGAAAAAGAGAAAAAGCGAGATGAATACACCGTGAGGAACTCAAAGTGAATAAACCCATAGGAACAGATTTTCTATTCTCTTGGATTTGGCTCACTCTTGTGGCACTTTCCACAAACTGTGTACAAAATAGGGCCTGAAACAATAATAGAGCCTTTCAAAAAAGGTTGATTATTCTACAAATTGTTAGTGAAAGTAGGTGCTTTACCTCAGGAAGTCAACCTAAATATAATGTTATTATATGTATTATATAAATATTAACTGTTTAATTGTCTTTTTATTTAATATGAGGTCTGAGACCGTCAATTGAGAGCGAGAACCACTAATCGTGACCACGAGGAGGTTACCCCATGTGACTCTACCCTCCCTAGCAACCGGGCCAATTTGGTTGCTTAGGAGACCTGGCTGGAGTCACTCAGCACGCCCTGGATTCAAACTCACGACTCCAGGGGTGATAGTCAGCGTCAATACTCGCTGAGCTACCCAGGACCCTCCCGGTTACATTGTACTTCTAAAATACTTTTGCACTTCTGTTTTTGCAATTCAAAAAAACAGAGGCCTCAAGTATAAAACCTGCCATAGATTTCATCATAATAGTGTGCATGTGTAGCCGGTCCTACTCGCCCCCGCTCCGAACAGGACTCGAACCGACGTCTCCAGCATGGGAGGCGGGTGCACTAACGAGGAGGCTAAAGGCTACAGCCTAGCGTCAGTCGCTAGTGCACCTCTTGAGGTCAGGAGAGTGAGGTTTATACACTGCACAGCTATTTACCAGCTGGCTCCCGTTACACATGCACACAAAATACAGATTTTGCATACGCATCAAATTTTAGGATTTACAACGCAAAATCCTTTATAAATCCCAGTTAGTGGAAGACTGTGCGTATATGCAAGAGATTTATTCCCCAACCTGTCTCTTCCCCAAAATGTTAAATGTGGGTCACCGCTTACATAATCATTTTTTTAAATATTAAATATAAAAATGTGGTTAAAGGAAAGTGCCCCTGTATCTGTCGTTTGTTCCTGTAACTCCACAGCTCTCTGTGTTTGTGTGCGAATGTGTACATATTTGTTTTTGTACCTCCTGTCATGCGAAGAGCATTGTCTAAAGCTGGTATCACCTCCCTCTCCAACTGGTTATGAACCCGTCCTCCCAGAAGAGGCCCGATATCTGATCAACCACATTGATAATAAACAAATATATCTATAAAACTGCGTCAGGATAAAGCATGTTGACATAGAGACAAAACAGAGGAAGAAAGACAGAATACTTACTGTCTAAGTCTGACAGAACTTTGTTCTTGGCTGTTGTGTACTGTGCAGCAAGGTAGTCGATTTGCTATAAAAATGAAGAAAAAAATAAGAAAACACAAATGGAAATGTAGCTTAAGTGTGCATCAAGGCATCTATGTATAGTGTGTCTCTGTGCTAATGGCTTACTGCTGGTGTGTAGTTGGCAAATGATTTTAAGTCTCTCATGTTGGTGCTGACGAGACGTCTCGTGCTCTTGATTTGAGATGTAATGTTCTGGTTTGCTGCGTAGGCGACCACCACTCCCGCTCTGTTAAATCAAACACGCACACGTCAATTGCTTACAAGTCATTTTATAAAACTGTATATTATGTTGGAGAAGCAATAAGACACCTTTTTTTTTTATTTGAGCTCAAGAAGTAAATATCCCTTACAAATGTACACATGCCTGTGCCACATAAGGCTGTCGGAGACGTGCAGTAACACCATCCAACCACAGTGTGGCACTGTTGCCATATTAACACTGTTAAATTTCATCATTCTTTATTTAGTTTGAGACAGTTTCCCAGATCACCTCAAACGAATGAGATATGAAAATAGCAATATCAAGTTGCACACACTGTACACTAACACTTACTGTAACTAATCGAGTGGTGAAGACACTATATTAAATTGTGCGATTTGATATTATTATTAAAGATAATAGCAAGACAAGCATCCTTCCACTTTCCCGTGCTCTATCGTGTCCTCATTCGCTGTCTCACTATCCTTCTTACTTTCCC